>LOEQ01001705.1:250469-265449 GCA_001685075.1 Bramus lutescens | reverse complement strand
ATCCTGGAACTCACTCTGTAGACCAGGCTGGTCTTGAACTCAGAGATCCACCTGCTTCTGTCTCCTGAGTACTGAGATTAATAATGGCTTTTTAAACAATATATTTCTCTTTTGTATTAAAAGCACAAGAACCATCAGTGTTCCTCTGGGTAATTTTCAATGATTGCACAAGCATAAGAACTATTTACTTTTCTTTTCAATTTGTTAAAAGATGAACCAGTAAGATGCCCACTACCTGAGCTCAGTTTCCAGGACACATGTGGTAGAGGGAGAACTTGCTTCAGCAGAACACACACAGTGGCACGTGTGTCACACACACACACAGTGGCACGTGTCACTCTCTCACAAACAGTGGCATGTGTATCACACTCTCTCACACACACAATGGAACATGTCACACACACAATGGCATGTGTCACACACACAATGGCACATGTCATACACACAATGGCAGGTGTCACACTCACACAATGGAACGTGTCACACACAGTGGCACGTGTCACACTCACAATGGCATGTGTCACACACACAATGGCACATGTGTCACTCTCACAAACAGTGGCACATATGTCACACTCACATACACAGTGGCACGTGTCATACACACACAATGGCATGTGTCACACTCACACAATGGAACATGTCACACACACACAGTGGCACGTGTCACACTCACACACAGTGGCTCATGTCACACACAGTGGCATGTGTCACACTCACACAGTGGCACATGTGTCACTCTCACAATGGCATGTGTCACACTCTAACACAGTGTCACGTGTCACACACACAGTGGCACGTGTGTGACTCACACACACAATGGAACATGTCACACTCACAGTGGCACGTGTCACACACACAATGGCACATGTGTCACTCACAAACAGTGGCACATGTGTCTCTCACACACACAATGGAATGTGTCACACTCACACACAGTGGCATGTGTCACACTCACACAATGGCATGTGTCACACTGTAACACAGTGGCACGTGTCACACACACAATGGCATGTTTCACACTCACACACACAATGGCACGTGTCATACTCGCACACACAGTGGCACGTGTCACTCTCTCACATTTTTTTTTCCGGCAGGGTCGGGATGGAGATGGGGGCTGGTGAGCACTGGCTGCTCTTCCAGAGGACCCACATTTAAGCCCCAGCAGCAACATGGGAAATCACAGCTGTCTGCAACTCCAATTCTAGGGGATCTGACAACCTCATACAGACATACATGCAGGCAAAACACCAATGTACATGAAACAAAACAAACAAACAAAAATAAAACCCAATATGTTTCTAAGTGATAAATGACTTTTGATGACAAGGTCCTGGCTGACTTGTCAGGTGAGTGCCACCACAGCAGGTTCATGTGTGGTGCTGAGGACTGAACCTAGGGCTGCATGCATGCTAGGAAATGAACTACATACATAGCCCAGATTCAAATTTTTAAAAAATTTATAGTAATTTACTTTATGTATTGTGTATATTTTACCTGCAAATAAGTATGTGTACCTGGTGCCTATGGAGGTCCTAAGAAGGCATCAGACCCACTGAACTGGAGTTACAGACGGCTGTGAGCCACCAAGGGGATGCTGGGAATCTAACCTGGGTCCTCTGCAAAAGCAGTAAGTGCTCTATGGCTTACTGAGCACCCAAGTGGAAGCTTTTTGGGACAGGAGAGTGATGAAAAAGAGGACAATGAAGATAATCAATGGAAGAGCTGCCCTGAAAACATCAGTGCAGGGGTGGCTGCTAACCCTACCATGGTCATAAGAACAACTTGCTAACCCCACCACAGTCATGTCCACCTCACCCTCCCAAAGCAATCTTCTCAGCAAGGGGAGGAATGCTGTGGTGTCCCAGCTGTGTATAGAAAGAAGGCCTGGTTAAAACAGCCTGTAATCCTTCTGGGTAGAATGGATGGAAGGGAGAAAAGACAAAAAACATCCCAGAATTCCAAGTACCGAGGAGAAGCCTAGAATCCCTCAAGTAATAAATCCTGCAAAGAAATAAATGATCTTATAATGTCCTGAATACAAGCTACACTCACTCACTCATACAGAGAAAGAAAGACTGGGCTGTTGGAGCCCAGGCATTTCCTCTACAGGGTGCCCTGGCCACCACAGGCATGTGCAGTTATCTAAACATGAGCTCAAAAACAATGAGAGGCTTTGAGTCTACAGTCAGCATGGAACTTGCAATAAACCAGCATCTGTGGAACTGAGGGTGGGTGGGGGTGAAACAAGACTCACCAGAAACAAGCTTGGCCAACCCCACCCGCTCAACAGCAACGTTTGCATGAGCTCAAGTCCCTGACAGGAAGCCAGGGCCTCTGCCAAACCCCTTTCCATCAGTCAACAGCAATTTTCTCTGTCCCTTCTAGTCAGGCCTGAAGAGGAGCCTGCTCAGCACTGGCCTGTGGGTCTATCCCATTCCAACCCAAGCTCCTTGACCGGCCATTTGCAATTTGGTTACAGTGCAGGTGTCTGAGGCTCCAGTGACTTTCTCCTTCCTGAACTTCTGGGTAGGAACACCTAAACGCTTGTTTCATAGAGAACAAAATGAGATTCTGGAAGAAGGATGAAACAATAACTCCAGAAAGTGAATCTTATAAACAGCTATTTTCAGCAGAAATGGAGAATGCAGCCGACCACTCCCTGAGAGAATAAGGAATCATCTATTTTGCCAGGAGAAAAGGCTTAAAGGCAGCTTTCCTTCATAGTCAGGATCCAGTATTGTCAAGATTCTACAGCTCAGGGTTAGGGTGCTGGCTCAGTGGTTAAGAGCATGCACTGCTCTTTCAGAGGACCTAAGTTTGGTTCCTACCACACAGGTTGTGGGACTCATAACTACCTGTAACTTCTGTTCTAGGGGACCTAATGCCCTCTGCTGGTTTCTAACACTGTGTGTGTGTGTGTGTGTGTGTGTGTGTGTGTGTGTGTGTCGGAGAGAGAGAGTCATCCAGAGACCAGGCATAACAGCATGCACCTATAATTCCAACATTCAGGAGACACAAGGTGAAGGTTAGCATGGGCTAGAGGGAGGATATCTACAACTTTATTTTTTATTGGAAATTTTTTTTTTTTGAAACAGAGTCTCTTTACATAGTCCTGTGACCTGAAACTCACTATATAGACCTGGCTGGCCTTGAACTCACAGAGATCTGCCTGCCTCTGCCTCTACAGTGCTGGGATTAAAGATGATCTAGGACTTTTTAAAATGCAGGTTTCCATATGACCCAGCTATGTCACTCTTGGGCACATACCCAAAGACTCTACAATGGAGAGATGCACACTTCCATGTTCACTACTGCTCTATTCACAGTAACTGGGAAACGGAGTCAGTCTGGATGGACAACAAAAATGTTGTACCTATATACAGTGGAATTTCACTCAGCTGTGAAAGAAACCAAAATTATGAAATTTACAAGAAATTATATGGAACTAGAAAATATTATTCTGAGTGTGGTAACCCAGGCCCCCATATGTTCTCTATCACATACATCCTAGCTTTGAATTTTTGTTTGTTTGTTTGGTTAGTTGATTGGTTTGGTTTCTCGAGACAGGGTTTGTGTAGTTTTGGAGGCTGTCCTGGAACTCGCTCTGGAGACCAGGCTGGCCTCAAACTCACGGAGATCCAACTGCCTCTACCTCCTGAGTGCTGGGATTAAAGGCGTGCACCACTATGCCCAGTCTAGCTTTGGATTTCTAGATGTGTATTTAATTTGCAATGCTGTAGAGGCCAGTAAGCTAAAGGGCTCATGGTCAGGGGCAGGAGGGGCCTAGGGCAGTAGAGTGGGGTGGTAGTAGTAGAACACTAAGTGATGTGAGTACTGGGGGGTGGGTACCAGGTACAAAAGTTTAAGTGGGGATGAGGGGGTAGAGGAAAGGAAGTATTGAGGGGGAAGTTAACTAAAACCAAGGACATTTTAAAAGCTATATGGAGAGCTAGAGAGACAGTTCATTCAGCAGGTAAGGTACTCACCACCAAACCTGACAACTCCATATCCATGCCCAGACTCACACGGTAGAAGAGAGAATCCACTTCTAGAAGCTGCCCTCTGTAACATTTGCACTGGAGCATGTGTGCACTCACACACATATACATACGTAAATGTAATTTTTTTTTTAAATTTTTCAAGACAGGGTTTCTCTGTGTAACATCTCTGGTTGTCCTGGAACTTGCTTTGTAGACCAGGCTGGTCTTGAAATCACAGAGATCCAATTGCATCTGCCTCCCGAGTGCTGGGATTAAAGGCATGTGCCACCACCGCCCCCGATAAAATTTTTAAATTTAGAAAATTTGTAAGATAATTTTTAAAAATCTAAGGAAAAAAATTGCATCCAGGTCCCCTGCATAGGTGGATAATGCTTGCTTCTAGATTATTAAATCAAAATCCTTCTCCTCCATGGGATACTTCCCTATGGGCTATTATTGATGGGGAGGCCCCAAAAGAATACACACTATCATCATTGCTTTTGGTTGCCCACCAGAACTAGATGTAAGGTCCTACTGCTGAATACTACACTTTGGTTGTAGCACAGAGTGATCAAGCTTAAACGGAAGTGGAAGCTCCATCTCTGCTGGCTAGTTTTCATAGCACTGAAAGACGGGCAGGCTACAGGAGTAGAAAAACCATCCCAGTATCTTATGCAGCAGGAGACCCTGCATGTTAGCTACAATACCATTCTCCCAAGGTGTGCCCACTGTGCGATAGCAGCCTGTTATGGGAGTGGCCATCCACACTCCTACTGGATTTGAGGCCTGCACTCAGAAGAGAGAATCCATCCCTGGTACTGTAAACTTGGTCAAAGGACCATGGCCAGGAAGGCCAAGGCTCTAGGGAGGAACATATTATTACTATTGCTTGCTAAATAGATATGTCGCCAAATGGTTGTTTAAATATTTATAATTATTAAATTTTCTCTTTCTTCTGAGTATACGCACATATACTGGTACTTGCATATGGAATTGGTTCTCCTTGTACTGTGTGGGTCCTGGGGATTGAACGCAGATAAGCAGGCTTTGTGGCAAGTGATTTTATCCTGAACCATCTCGACAGTGGGATGGAAATCAGAGAGGACAAATGGAGGGCTGAATATGATCAAGACATAAAATATATCCTATACACTTATGAAATTATCAAAAAAAAACAAAACAATTTTAATGCAGGCTTCTCAGAATCATGGTTCCATTTTGGAATAGGGGTGATCAAGATGGGGAGAGATGACCAGAGTCTCAATGAAATGCAAACAAAACAATATGGAAAAATTTAAAGCCTCCTGTCTTTTCCCAGAAAATTCTTTTTGATACCACAGTACCACTCCACCAACAATATCTGCAATGTCCATTTCTACTCTAGCCTCCATCCTTAGCATATTTCCCAAAAAAGAAAATTTTCATTGCTCTATGAGGACTGAGTGATTTTTTCTTTCTTTCTTTCTTTCTTTTTTTTTTTTTGACACAGGGTTTCTCTGTGTAGCCCTGGCTGTTCTGGAACTCACTTTGTAGACCAGGCTGGTGTTGAATTCATGTAGACATGATGTGGGATTCCCTTCTGCACACTGTGAATATGTTTTATTACCATTGGTTAATAAAGAAGCTGCTTTGGCAGGACAGCTTATAGCTAGGTGGGAAATCCAAGCAAAAGGACAGGGAAAAAGAAGGCAGAGTCAAGTGGACACCAGTAGCCACCAGAGAAGATGTGAGGCATTAAGCCACAAGCCTTGTGGCAAAATACAGAATAGAAATTAGTTAATTAAAAGTCTAAGAGCTAGTTAATAACACGCCTGAGCTAATAGGCCAAACAGTTTGTAACTAATATCAAACCTCAGAGTGGTTATTTGTGAAATGGCAGTGGGAAGAGAAACCTCCAGTTACATAGATACACCTGCCTCTGCCTATTGGAGTGCTGGAATTCAAGGTATGCGCCACCATTATAAGAATGCCTCTATCCTGACTTGCTCTCAGAAATCCATTCTCTTTCTCTCTCTCTTTCTCCCCCTCCCTCTCTCTCAAAACAAAGTCTCTATAGCCTTAGGTGTCGTGAAACTCACTGTGTAGACCAGGCTGGCTCAAACTCACAGAAATTTGACTGCTTCTGCCCCTCCCCATCAGCGCTAGGATTAAAGGGGTGCATCACCACTGCCCAGATCAAAACACCAATGACAAAGCTGCCACTGTCTTTACTGTTCAACAACTGGGTGCTGCTGCACACCCAAATGTGAGTGGCACCTGGAAGCACTGGCCAACACGTTAGAATGAGTCAAGTAAAAACATCCCTAAAGGAAGAATAAAAGGTTATTTCCAAAATATTTTCAGCCAGTGACTTGCTGCAAAATGCAACAAGATCACAGTAGGAGGTGATGTAAGGGTCAGCTTGCAAAAGACCTTAGACTTAAGGTGGGATGTGAAGAGGACTAGACCCTAATAGCCTAGACTACTGTAGACTTCCATACTTAGTTTGCTAGTTATTAAGAAAATACTCAGCTGGACCTCTTTATTGCTCTAGCAGGATAAAAATACTTGGCCAAGGCCTTGGAAGAAGAAAGAAACAGGCCAAGGAAGTGATTAGGAATATCATATCTAGCTCAGTATTAAGTGTCTTAGTGCTCTATTGTGGAGCGACATCACGGCCATGGCAACCCTTATAAAAGAAAGCATTTAATTGGGACTGGCTTACAGTTCAGAGGTTTAGTCCACTGTCATCATGGCAGGGAGCATGGTGGGGAGCATGAAGGCATGCAGACAGCCAGGATGCTGGAGAAGCAGTTGAGAGTTCTATATTTGGATCCATAGGCAGCAGAAAGAAAGAGAGCCTGGCCTGGGCTTTTGAAAACTTCAAAGCCCACCCCCAGTGACCCATCCTCCAACAAGGCCACATCTTGTAATCTTTTCAAATATTACCACTCCCTGGTGACCAAGCATTCAAATCTATGTCTCTATGGGGGGGGGCATTCTCATTCAAAACCACAATGGGAACCAAAGAAGCTTCCAAGTGTAGACCCCACAAAGTCTGAAATCCATTACCATAAATCCATGGCTAAGTAACTCATCTGATGCTGCCTGATGATGCCAACAAGATTCCCAATGCACACGGCACCAATTTCCCCAGTACGCTGATGCTTGAGTCAAGGCCGTGCTATTCTAACTCAGAGCTGGTTCATGTAGATCACAGGGAGAAAATTTCTCCATATGAGTTTCTGCTTTAGGATGACCTATATGGAACCTGGAATATTTTGTAATTTCTATAATTCAACATATAGAATACAAAGAATCCTAGAAGACACTAGAAATAGGTATAATATCCACTTAATTGTGTTTAGTAACCTGATAAACTCTTAATTATGTCTTTTATGAGAGCTGGGAGGGAGCGAAGCAAAGAGCCTCTCATTCCTCCTCTTCTCCCCTCCCTCCTCTTCTCTTCCTTTGCCTCTGTTTCTACTGTTCCATAGAAACAACTGATACACTCCCCCCACCCCACTATGCTTCCCAAACTGGCCTCATGTTCCTAGACTCAAACATCAAGCTTCTGACCACAAGATGCTGCTTTTGTTTTTCCAAAACAGCCTGACCCTTAGTCCCAAGGATGAACCTCCCCCCCAGGGGAATAGACCTTAACAACTGTGACTGAACAAATTTATTGTCCCCTGAACATAATTCACCAAGAGTTTGAGTTCATATTTTGAATATCTAGAAATTTGATTTTACTGAAGGAGTTAATTACATTTCTGACAGATATCTTTGCATAATCAAGTGGAATATTTAGTCCATAGGGCAGACTATATGAATGTGTGTGTGCGTGTATGTGTATGTATGTAAATATTTTAAAAAATGAGACGCATATGTGTATTTTTTAAAAATTGAGACAGGATTTCTCTATGTAATCCTGCCTGTTCTAGAATTTGCTATGTAGACTATTCAACACTGACCTCTCTACGTAACCAAAGACACCTTCCACTGTTGGAGAAAAGCCAGATGCTAAAATTGCTTACAGAATATTTACTTAAAACCAGAAGCTCACAGGTCTCTCTAGACCAGTGGTTCTCAAACTGTGAGTCGCCACCCTTTTGGCAAACCTCTATCTCTAAAAATATTTATATTACAATTCATAACAGCAAAATTACAGTTATGAAATAGCAATGAAAATAATTTTATGGTTGGGGTCACTACAACATAGACTATATTAAAGGGTCGCAGCATTAGAAGGTTGAGAACCACTGCTCTGGATCAACAATTCAACCACTGGGTACAAACTTCATTAAAGAGTGCTTTAACCAGTAACCAGGTGATCCTGATGTTTGATTAACACGAGGTCAGGAGGGCATGTGAGCCTGGAGTCCAACCAATGAGCAAAACTGGTTTCACAGCGCCACCTTGTGACCTAAAGCTAGAAAGCAATTTTACTAGAATACCTGGTCTTCTGTCCCCTGCCAGTAACAGTCAAAGCCTAACAAGAATGTTTGCACCCCGCCCTGAGGACTTAGTCCTTAGATACAGGACTCTGGTCCATTTAATTACACTTTGAACATACAGATTGCTAGGCTGGAGAGGTTGAGACAGACGATTAGGCTAATTTTGATCCCACCCCATCCCTAAAAAAAAGAACATTGAAAACAAACTAGGGATGCATGCATTCAATGCTACGCACTAGAGATTAAAGGTGACTAGAACATGGTCCTGTCCTTTAAAGTTCAAAGAAAAGTACAAGAACTACTGAGCAGGCTAACGTGCCTCTTTCTGGGAAGCAATCCTTGCACCCTGGAAAAGACTGCAAAGATAGAAACTGGTTTCACTAAAGATAACAGTCACTTAGTAACCAATGGCAGCAAAAGAAGTGACTGACTCATGCAACATGAATGTAGCAGGCCTTACATGCTCTACAGAGACTTTGAATAAAGAAATCTCTCCCCAGGGCTGGAGAGATGGCTCAGTGGGTAAGAGCACTGGCTGCTTTTACAGAGGACCCGAGTTTGATTTCCAGCATCTACACACACTCCAGTTCCAGGGATCTGATGCCCATTTCTGGCTTCTACAGGCACTACGTATATATATGACACACATGCAGACAAATAAACATACCTAGAAAACAAAATTTTTACAAAAGAAAAAAGGACAAATTATCCTGTGTTTGTATGTGGAATACAGACTGCACTGAGAAGGGCACACTGCTCTTAGGCAGCTTTTGTTTATCTTGTGAAACAGATTATTCATTCAAAAATATTTATATTTTATAGCATCCTACATAATATAGGTTCTGGGAATATTTATACGAACAAAGATAACCCACGCAAAGTATAAGAGAATGGCAAAAATTGATGTTTAAGGATCTGCACTAAACACAACAGGCCAAGAGCCAGTGCGGACAGCACTGATGGAAAGAAGGGAATGGCTATGAGATGAAGAAAGGGACTTGTATTCGAGAGCTTCCAGGCGTAATCAGAAGATGGGTAAAGACAGGACTCTAGGATTTCACCAAGAAAAAGACTGCAAGAAAGCAAAGGATGGAATATAGTGCTGGGGGAGAAAGCAGGCTTTTAGTGAGCATTCCAGTGGGTGGAACACTTGCATGGTAAAGATGAGAGGGAGAGCAGGACAGCACAGCCAGGTACGGTGGCTCACGTGTAACCCTAGCACTTGGAAGACGGATGCAGCAGGAGGACTGCCAGAAATTAAGGCTATTTCAGGCTCCACGGTGAGAACTTGTCTCAAAATATAAAGAAAATACAAAAAGGGAAGAGAGAAGGGATAGGGAAGAAAGGGAGGGACAAGGACGGAGGCGCTTGCTAGATGACTGACTAGAGCCAACTGAGCTGGTAACACTCCTGGTTTTCTGCTGAGTTTCCTACCATGCCATCTAAACTTCTGGGGCCTCCTGATTCTGTTCTGTCCCTTCAAGTCAGCTCTCTCTCTATAGAATTGTTGTTAAAAGTACTAGACTCACAGGGAATAAGGTAAATACTCATAGAAGAAAAAGGAGCCTTTCATTAATTTTTTCTTTCCTTTTCATTTTTTAATGGAGGAATAACTTCACTTGGTTTCCTTTTTGTTTGCTCTTATAATATAGTACATTTAATAAGCAGATACTGAACAAAATAATAAAACAATATTTAAGAGTGATGGTTTAAAGAGCTGTATGGAGGTGAACGATCAGACTTAGCCAGCTCTTCTAAGTCAGACAGAGACCTCCATGTTCATGTAGGACCGCTGCTTTCTGCAGACAAAAGACATTTTCTCCTTTGTCTACATGCTTGGTTTTGCAGCTTCCATTTTGGATTCATTTTTGTCAAACTTATTTTACAATACAACATAAGATAGGGATGTACCTCATGGGTAGAATGTTTATCAAGTGCGAAGCCCTGGGGTTTGATCCTCTGTACCATACACCTATACATAACAATACAATATAGTACTATGCACTAATAATGCTAAATGCATTATTTCCTAAGTATACATACAGCAATGAACCACAGCCAGATCAAGAGATGACTTTAGGCTCAATATCCTACTCTAGAGTAACCACTACTCTGACACCTATAATCTGCCTGTCTGTAAAAACCACACAAATGGAATCATAGG
This sequence comes from Bramus lutescens, assembly GCA_001685075.1. NCBI lineage: Eukaryota > Metazoa > Chordata > Mammalia > Rodentia > Cricetidae > Bramus > Bramus lutescens. Next base: position 254,863 of record LOEQ01001705.1, on the reverse strand, counting down.
GAACAGGCTCCTTTGTGGCTGAGTTGTCTTCTTTCACTCAAGATTATAACCATGAGGCTCATCCACATCAGTGTGTGGATCAAAAATCTATTCCTTTCATGGTTTGTCCAATTTTTTATATGGCTACCATACACTTTGCTTATCCACTTTCCTTCAGTGGATATTTCAGCTTGTTCCAACTTTTGGCTACTATGGATAAAGCAGCTGGGAATACTCTTGTATTTATCTTCAGCGGAGACACAATCATATCCCTTAGGTAGAGCCAAGAGTAAGGTTGCTGGGTCCTATGTTTAGCCTCAGTAGACATTTACAGTTTTCCCTGACAGTTGTACCTATTCAGATCTGTCCAAATTATGATGGCGTCCCAACTTTAACAGCTTTGCCAACACTATCAATCAATCTTTTCCCACTATAATCATTCTGAGCATTTTTCAGTTACCTTGTAAGTAAAGTAAGGAAGTTGCAAAGCTTTAAACTTTAACTTTTCTTCCTTCCTTTTAAATAGTCTTATTAACTCAGGCTGGCCTTGAACCTGCCATTCAGGTGAAGATGACCTTTAACTCCTGATCCTCTTGGTCTATCTCTCAAGCTCTCAAGTACTAGGTTGCAGTTGTGAGACAGAAACCTTAAACTTTCAAATGCTTATTGTTTGTTTGATTATCTTATTTGATAAAGCATTTCTGCTGATTTTAAAGAATGGAACTTTGAGAGATGGCTCAGTTGTTAAGAGTACTATCTGCCCTTCTAGAGGACCTGGCTTAGATTCCCAGTACCCACATGTCTGTAACTCGTTTCAGGGAGTCCTTCTGACCTCTTGGGCACCAGACACACACACCCAAACACACTGCTTACAGAATACAAGCAAAATACATTACAGAATATAGGCAAAATACCCATATGCACTCAAAAATAATAAAAAGTATAATTACTTAAAAATGAACTTTTATTTTTTACAGATTCATAGTTCTTTATATACTCTGTATATGAATTCTTAGTCAATATATACATTATACATAGAGTACCTATCTACCTTTTCAAAGATGTAATGCTGTCTTTGTTTAACAAAAGTTCTTAATTTTAATGAAATCCAATTTGGTTTTTAGAGACAGGGTTTCTCTGTGTAGCTCTGGCAATCCTGGAAATCACTCTGTGACCAGACTGGCCTCAAACTCAGAGATCCACCTGTCTTTGCTTCTCAAATGCTAGAATCAAGAACATGTGTCAAGCTAGGCACAGTGGTGTACACCTTTAATCCCAGCGCTTGGGAGACAGAGGTGGGTGGATCTCTGTGAGTTTGAGGCTACATAGTGAATTCCAGAAGAGTCAGAGCTACACAGTGAGACCTGGTCTTGAAAACAAAAGCTACACAGTAAGACCCTGTCTTGAACACAAATATACAAAACAAAACGAAAGTGTAGGGGCCGAAATATGCAGGCCCATATTCCACATTGTCAGGTGTCAGAGAATCTGAACGACTTACAGGCACAATTTGCACCTTCCACACAGGAATGGACCGCCTGGCTCTTTAGAAGTAAAGCAATTCCAACAGGTGCCAGGACATGCTAATGTAATTCTGCTCCTTCCATTATAATTATGCGGTCACTTGGGGGAGAGGTGTTTTCAACCTACTTGACCAAATGGACATAGGTAAGCCATGACTTAAGTCATTCCCCACTACCTAGGAAACAAAATGCTAATGAAGCTTTTGTTACCTTCCCCCTCAGTTTACGTTGATATAAAAGCTGTTTGAAAAATAAACACGGGTGATTTGGGGATTTGAATAATCCCTGAAACTCCCTCCTGATTGTGTGAATTGTCTTCATTTTTCCCACACCTCTACACCAGTAAGAAATGTTTGTTTGTTTGTTTTTGGTTGGGGCTGGTCCCCAACACCTTAGTAACATTTTCTTTTATGAACATTGCTTTGAAGTACTTTTGAAAAAAATTAAATATGCAAGTGTGAGTATGTAGATGTGTATGTGGATTCAAGTGCCAGAGGGGGCCAGAGTGGCCAACTGCTTATTTAAGAGATCTGTCTACTTGGTTGGACATAGTGGTACACGCCTTTAATTCCAGCACTTGGGAAGCAGAAGCAGAGGCAGGCAGATCTCTGGTCAATATTGTGAATTCCAGGCCAGCCAGAGCAACATAGCAAGACCCTGTTTCAAATTCTTTGTCTACTTTGATAAGGAAAGAGGGATCAGAAGAGTCTCATTCTTTCAAGTTGAAGCAAATACCAAAGGCTTTGATGTTGGGTGCCAGGTTTTAACATTTTATATGAGGGACCCTCAAATGCAGTATGACAGACATTTCTCGGCTGGCCCAGAACGCAAGGAGATACATTTATTTCGGTCTCTATTGAAGTAGGATTGGCACAGGTCTCAAAGAGCAGACACTTCGACCTAGACATCCCAAGAGCCAGACCAGGTCCTACGGGCAATTTTCTCTGATAGTGGTGGTCATGCTTGCTCCTGTTGCTGTGATACAACACTGACGAAAGCAGCCTGGGGAGGAGAGGGTTTACTTGGCTCACAGACCTATCTGCAGGGAAAGCCAGTGAGGACCCCGGAGCAGGAACTGAAGGGAGATCACAGAGGGCTGCTGCTTACTGGGTTGTTTCAGAATCCCTTTCTTACACTTCTTCCCAGGACCTGCACAGGATTCTACCACCCCAGCAGGCTGGGACCTTCCATATCTATCAACAATGAAGAAAACTGCTCACATGTCAGTCTGATGGAGGAGGTTCTGTAACTGAGATGCCTTCTTCCCAGCTAAGTCTAGCTTTGGGTCAGGCTGACAAAAACTAACTCACAAGTAGGAATCTGTACTTTCTCGTTGCCCATTTTTTTCACAGGTCATTTATACAATGCCTAAAATATCATCTACTATGGTAAATCTTAAAAGGAATTCCTGGTTTGTCTAGTTTTATTATTGAGAAAGAGCCATTTTCTCATTATTCTTGTCAAAGCGACTTGGCATAAAACCAACAGTTCCTGACAGAATCTAAAAAGATTGAAGGGGAAAGAGATGGTGGGTGAGGAGACCACTACAACCGGCAGAACATGAGGAGAGCTTTCCTCTCTCTCCATTCTCTGGACAGTAGAGGACCACAGTTCTGAAACAAGCCCGAGGCTGCTGCAACAGGCCAAGCATGACGTAAGTGGGATGTTGGCACCGACAAAGGAGGGAGGTTGTGGAAATAGATCAGAAATACCAAAATGAAACCAACGACATCTTGTTTGACTGTGTAAAATATACTCATAGGTGTGAAGTTCTCTCCTTTAGTCAATTACACAAGTTTCCCCTCCCTATGGTCGAGTCATCACTGCCCAAATGCCTAAAGCTGAACTTTCCAATTTAGGATCAGGCAAGTAATCTGAGGGTTTAAGATTAATATTAAGCCTTCAAGAAGTGGTGGAACTGGGCTAGATACATTGCTCAGTGGTTAAGAGCTTTGCTTGTTCTAGAGGACCTGGGTTCTATTCTTAGCACCTACAAGGCAGCTAACAATCGTATTTAACTACAGTTCCAGTGGATTTGATGCCCTCTTCTGAAGGCATTGCACGCACACAGTGCACAGACATACATGCAGGCAAAACATCCATACACATAAAAGAAAATAAATTAACAAATAAATAAATAAATCTTTTGTGTGGCAGAATGAAGATAATTTATTGGAGGGCTCACATAAATAAGGTAAAATACAAAAGAAATGGAGCATGCCGCCATGGGCCCAGTCAGAGGGCAAAAATCCTAAAGACAGACCCAAGTTTGTCTGTGTGTATGTGAGAGGCTGAGCCTTGAACTTATAACATGAAAGCTGAATTCCAGACTGATAAAATCATAAAAGGCAACAGGATTCTAGATAATATTTAAAAAAAAATAGGGAGAATTAAAATAGCTTTGCATCTTCTGGGGACGCATTTTCTAGAAAAAGCAAAAAGTACAGGGCCTGGGACTTTCGACCAAAGTGCATGAAGCTTCTCCTAACAAATGCAACCTCTGAATGAGATTGCGGTCTTCCTTGATTCTAATAGATCCTTAAAAACAAAAAAAAAAGAGTGGTGGGACCCTGACTACACCAAGAAGTTTAAAGGAGAACCTTTAACTCAGTTTTGGCTCTTAGTACAAAAAGAAAGGTTCCATGATATATAAAATCTTTTGCTTTTTTTAAAGAGAAGCACATATGTGCATATATACATATGCAAAACATTCATTCATATATATATATATAACTAAAAACAAACACAAAACCAAACTTAGACTATAATCACATGTGGTGGCACAGGCCTGTAAAGAGACAAAGGCAGAACCAGGTGTTCAAGGTCATCCTCAGAGAGGTAGCAAATCTGAGGCCTGCCTGGACTATACAACCCTGTCTGAAAACAATAACC
>LOEQ01001705.1:230871-243481 GCA_001685075.1 Bramus lutescens | reverse complement strand
TTTATAATATTTATAATAACTTTAATATTTATAAACAAATAGATTCTGGTTCACGATGCTCCCTAAATGGACAGAACTGTGTTTGACTCCCAGTATCCAAAAAAACCTGAGCCGGGCAATGGTGGCACACACCTTTAATTCCAGCACCTGGGAGGCAGAGGCAGGGGGATGTCTGTGAGTTCCTGGTCTATCTTCAAAGCTAGTTCTAGGACAGGCAGCTGTTAGATAGGAAAAACCCTGCCACAAGGGGGAAAAAAAAGAAGCCTAGTGCCCCTTTTCTGTAACTAAGGGAGAAGAATTGTGAGGTCAAAGCCAGCCTGAGTTATATACCCACAATATGTTTTTGTTTTAAAGTTTAACACTTGAGCTGCCTTTGAATCCAGTCAATTCCTAATCAACTTGACCTGGAACTCCTGCGCTCTTTGCATAAATTACAGTTCCTGGTGAGGAAAGAATCACCTTGCTACATGGAATAAAATACTCCTCTAAGATCTAATACAATCAAACAAAGACAAAAATAACTTCATTATCTATGGTTTCCTAATAAGTCATGTTCAGGGCTTTGGGCAGGGGAAGCACTCAGACATCTCAGGAATAGAGCATGCAGAAAAGGGATTAGTGTACATACAAGCACCCAGAAATGCAGTAACAGATATTGTCTGTTGTGACCAGCTCTGCTGACCAAGGACAGGCTTCTTTGTCATCCTGAACCTGTAAAGGTTTGATATATGAGCAAATACAGACCTGGTCCTGCCTGCCAAAGAAGGTGAGATAGTGACTGTGGGTTCATTACTGAATCAAACTAAGGACAGAAGTGGGCATGGTGGTAGAATTAGAAGAAACAGAGAAATCCCTCTGCAGGATATAAGCTAAGAAGATACATTTCCTGAAGAACCTCAGAGTCGATAAAACAAGTCCTTTAGTCAGCAACTGTAAAGTGGAGGAGGAGTTTGCTGTCCTAGAGACACAGTGTACTTGCCAACACTTACCCACATGGAGTTAAGGTGAGGGTCTGTGTGGTCTTGAAACAAGAAGTACACAGTGTCCCTCTTCTTTGCAAGCAATCCACAAAGTGTGGACCAGCACCGTTTTTGGCAGCTATCCCCACAATGAAGCATCACCTATTCTGGGACCACTAAGTGGCAAGAGGCAGGGTCTGTACAGTCACAGGCAGCTGTAGAATGTTTGGTAAATGTGGTCTACTTCTGACTACCTAGGGCAAGATGGGCCCTCCAGTGTCACATATCTGGGCTACCTATCAGAGTCCCAGATTTCTTTTCCCTAGCTGTAACTCTCACACAGATTACAAAGCAAACACACAATGAACTTGGTATCACACTGTTGAGCATAACCCAACAACGTCTTACACAGTGGCCTACCTCCATGGGGAGACTCCCGGATGTCCCAAATGAGAACCCGGCCATCATCTGAAGAGCTGGCAAAAATGTTGTCATTCACTGGGCTCACCGACAAGCCATACACTGCATCTTCATGAGCAAACACATCCAGGGTCTCACTGCTGAGAAACAGAACAGAGAAGCAATTGGCACAAACATATACACAGACAAGGTGCAGAGTCCCAGCCCTACGGTACCTAGCTAGGATTCAGTTTCTCTCATTCCCAGGACAAAGTCAACTTAGGTAAACCAACAAGATATTGAATAAGCTAATTAGTTCAATGCTCAAATGAAAAAATAAATATATAATGTATGTGCATAAAATATGTATACATTTAAAGGTATTATTTTATAAATTTCATAATTTTCATACTAAGCATAGCTCATGTTTCTATTTGTTACAAACTCATCTACTTGTAGGGAGAGGTGAAAGTGGTACAAGATTTCCCAAAACAGAGGGGAGGTTTAAAGGCAGCCAGACCAGGTAACAGCAGAGGTAGAGAGCTCTCAGCAGACTTGCATGGTGATTAACAGCACAGCTCTGAGTTAGCCAGAACCCAGGGCCTAACAACTCTGGGCCTCTGCGCCCTGCTGTCATGGATATCACAGCAGTATCCCTCACAAAATGAATGTGACGGTTAAATGACTCAATGCAGAAAAATCCCTTAACAGGGCCCAGAACATGAGAATAAGAACTCAATAAATATTAGCTACTATCAACTATTAATTTTTATTGTGTATAAGTAATATTAAATAAATAAATATAATAAAGGAGAAAAATCTTTACCTCTTATCTCTTGTACTTATATGCCAACTCTGCAAATCTTTTTGTTTTTTTAAATATGAAATTTCCTCAAACTATTATAGGAATCATTTTCTTTTTTCAGAAAACTAATATTGGTTCTATATTATTTTCTTCAAAAACGAAAATCCATGTCTAAGGAGATATTTGCCTCTGTTCATCTAAAAAATGGTCAGTCATTATCACACCAATAATCTATTTACCTTTCAACATCATGGAGGATAACTTGCTCATCATTTCCTACAAAGGAAAAAGACAGACATTTCATAATTCCTGCAATGTGGTCCCCTTCCACATGACAATATGGGATTTTAAAGTTTCCAGAAAAAAAAAATATGAATGGCATCAGCAGGTGGAAGCTCTTGTCTTGAAAATTTACTTCCTAAGTTTGATTCCCTAGAACCCATGGATGAAGGAGAAAAACTAATTCCTGGAAGTTGTCCTACACATGTGCCATGGCATGTGTATCGAGTTGGTGCACGTATGTGCACGCGTGCATGCGCTTTCTCTCTCTCTCACACACACAAACACACAAAGTATCAACACACTCAAATAGAAATGTTACATTAGAAAAAAATATGAAGACAATTTTGGAGGTCAGGCATAGTATACCTGCTTGTAATCCCAACACATGGGGGGGTGGAGGGGGAGAATGAGGAGGCTCGGAGTGCCTAGGATAAGTGAGAAACTGCCTCAACAAGTCACATATTTTCTCTAAAAAACCATTAAGGGCAGAACGGTCTTTACAGAGTTTTTGTTTTATTTGTTTAAAAAAGCAAGTAAAACCTGGTAACTTTCTTAGAATACATTATTCAGGGGATTAGACCAAATAAACCATTAGCCATTCAGGAAAAGAGTGGACAATCATTTCACTCATCCACACTAAACCACCCACCCCTGGGGCAAAGCAACCATCAGCTGCTAAAACTTAGAATACAATCTCTCTTAACAACTCTAGGCTTCTGCAGTCCACGTGAACACAGGGATAATATAACCACCCACTTTACTGGGCTATTACAAGGATATGAGCCTATAAAAGTACTCAGAATCAGGCTGAACTTGATAGGCCTCCAATAAATGTTTGTTGTTTCTACCTAATCCTTCATAGCATTAAAATCTGGTGAGTGTGATCCTAAGTGATGGTAGAGCTTTCTTCCACAACTCTCTCTATAGTCTTATTCTAAAAATCTAAAAACTATTCACGATATGTCTTCAAATGGTTTATAAAGCCAAAAACAATTAAAGCAAGTGTGTGTAAGACAAAAGACATATCCCACTCTCAGATGCACAGCCCAAAACCATCTAAAATAGACAGCAAAAATAGCAGTAAGGATGTGGTCTAAGTCATCTCAACTGTGCTAGCTATAAATTCTCCAGTGGGTACATACTAATGACATAAGTAAACTCACACTAATAACTTCCAAGTGCCCAAAATAGTGGGGCACTAGGGACAAGAGAATAAGATTCTGTCCAGTCCTTTACGAATTCAAAGTCTTATCAGGCGGTGGCGCACACCTTTGATCCCAGCACTCAGGAGGCCCAGGCAGATCTCTGGGAGTTCAAGGCCAGCCTGGTCTACAAGCACTAGTTCCAGGACAGGCTCCAAAGCTACAGAGAAACCCTGTCTCAAACCCCTCCCCCAGACAAAAAAAAATAGTCTGGCTGGGTGGTGGTGGTGTACACCTTTTTAATCCCAGCACTCAGGAGGCAGAGGCAGACAGATCTCTGTGTCTACAAAGTGTGTTCTAAGACAGCCAGAGCTATACAGTGAAACCTTGTCTCAAAAAAACCAACCCCCACAAAAAAAATCAAAGAAAGAAAAGAAAAAAGAAGAAAAAAAGGAAAGAACTGTGTTGAATTACATAAACTAGTAATAGGAGGAGGGTGAGCTATGGGGAAATGGGACTTTTAGTTTTAGGGACAATTATCCCCTTCATGTTCAGAGAGAAAGTATACAGGAGAATCAGATATCAAAGACATTCAAGCAACTCTAAACAACTCCTAGTTTAAGGATAAACTGGATGTGTGGCTCAGACTTACAAACCCAGTACTAAGGAAACGGAGGCAGGAAGACTTTCTTACATCCAAGGCCAGTCTGGGCTACTCAGTGAGTGGTAAGCCAGGCTAGGTCAGCTTGGGCTATAGTGAGACCCTGCCTCAGGAAATTTTAAAAGGCGGGGAGAAACAGGGTCAAATAAAGCAGCCCAATGTCACCTAAGACACCAAATGGTATAGTTGGCAAGGGGAATGAGGCTGGACAGGTCAGCTGGGTCAGACCTTATCCTGTGAGTATTAGAGAGTCAAAGGAAAACACAGCTAATTTTGGTTTGTTTTGAAGACAGGGTTTTTCTGTTTAGCCTGGGCTGTCCTGAAACTTGCTCTGTAAACCAGGCTGTTCTCAAATTTAAAGATCTACCTGCCTCTGCATCCTGAGTACTTGAATGAAAGGCATGCATCAAATATTTTTTAATGAAAATTTATGGCCAGGGAGAGATGGCTGGGGCAACAGATCTGCCACACAAGTATGGTGACCTGTGTGGTTGATCCCTGGACTCACATAAAGGTACAAGGACAAGAGAAACTTCACAAAGTTGCCCTTTTACCTCTGTACACACAATGTGCCCTCACATACCGTGCACACACAATAAATTAAGAAGTCATTTTAAAACACAGAAATGAATGAAAACTTGTGTAAGCAATGATTTGAATGAGAGGTCTGATGGACTATAAACAAAACAAAACATGAAAACAAAAACAAAAAGAAACCCAAAAAGGTGGGCTGGAGGATGAATTCAAGATCATTGGGAAGGTGAGTTAAGCATAGCGCTCACATCTGTAGTCCCAGAATTGAGAAAGCAGGATATGAAAGACAGGAAGGAGCTCAAGGCCAGCCCTGTCTACACAGTGAATTCAAGGCCGCTATTAAGATGAACCATGTAACCAGGCATGGTGGCATAGGCCTAGATTTCTGGTACTCAGGAGACTAAGGCAGAGATTCTCATGCTTAAAGCCAGCTTGGGTTGCTTAAGGAGACCTTACCACAAAACAAAATCAATCAATGCAACAGATGAACCTTATACAAAATGGCATTTCTGACAAGTTGAAAGTATGTGTTCTGCAGTTTCTTTACTGTGATTTTTAAAGTTATTGTCCCCTCCCCCCTTATTTTGGCCATGCTGAGGGTGACTTAGAATCTTGCATAGCCTAGGCAAGTGGTCTACTAGCTGAGTGCATTTAGAATGCTTTTGAAACATGAAGATATCCAGCAGGAAAATCTCTAGTTAACGAAGAAGTCAGGGCTAGAAATTCTGTAGTCAGATAGCCATCACCAAGTTGCCTTATCAGTCACTCCAACTGTACCCTAACAACTACCTTTCAAACAAGAATCATTTATAGGTCAGGACATCAAACTGAGTCACAACCGTATCTTTAAAAATAAAACAGTGGGGGATAAAATGATAGCTTGGTGGTTAAGAGTGCTTGTTATACAATCATGAGAGCTGGAGCTCAAATCCCAGCAACTTGCATAACAAGCTAAGCATCCCCCAAACATTCACAGCTTCTGCTCTGAAGGAGCCAATGTTCTCCTTTGGCCTCTACACATGCACATACAACCATGCAGACACACACACACAAAGAGTATGTATTTTTTAAAAAAATATATAATTATATAAATAAAATGTAATATTATATAATATAATAAAATAATATATAATATATAAATTAAAAAATAAATATAAATTAAGCCTGCTGAGCCAGTTTTTGATTCCCAGAGCTCATATGGTAGAAGGGGAGAACAACTTTAGTAAAGTGTCCTCCGACCTCCACACACTTGCTGTGGCATGCTCCTCAAATAAGTAAATGCAATTAAAAAAATGTTTGTTTTTTTTTTAAATCAAGCCTAGTGTTACTGACCTACAGTCCCATGAAGTAGGAGTTCAAGGTCAACCTGAGCTATTTGAGACCTTTTGTTATCAACCAAGCAGCAGCAGCACAGAGATGGAGAGCAAGGAAGGCAGGAAATGCCTATAATCCCAACACCAGGGAGACAGGCACGTTCTGAGAGTACAATGTCATGCTCAGCCTCGGATTTCTCAGACCTAGTCTCACAAAACAAAATCATGGTCAAATCTTTTTTTAGATGAAAATTTATAGCTGGAAAGATGGGTCAAGAGGTAAAAGAAGGTCGGGCAGTGGTGGTGCACGCCTTTAATGTCAGCACTCAAGAGACAGAGGCAGGTGGATCTTTGTGAGTTTGAGGCCAGCCTGGTCTACAGAGTGAGTTCCAGGACAATCAGGGCTATGCAGAAAAACCCTTTTTTCCAAAAAGAAAAAAGAAAAAGAAAAGCTTGCATGCAGCACAAGCCTGGTAACACAAGTTTGATTCCCAGAAGCTATGTGAAAAACGGAAGGAGTACACATACCATGTGCAATAATTAAAAATAAATAAATACAGTAGCAACAAAAAGTAAAATCCCAGAAGAGATAAAACAGAACATAAAGCACAAATCAGTGCATCATATACTTCAGGTTATTTCTTCCTATATTCTGTATGAAGACTGTTCTGCCAAAGGAGCAAGGAAGGGAGGAAAGGAGGGATGGAGGGCAGGGAGAAGGAGGATGGAACTTTAATTCACATGTTCAAACAAACTATGGGAAGGCAGTAATTCCACAGATCAGTAAGATTTAGGAAGAAAAGTATGTTATCTGACCATTCTTTCAACTAATTTCCCAAGGTAGAGTCTCTCTTCTTACCTCCAGAGAAGACTTTGGTGTTGCCACTGTTGAAAGCCAGGCAGAAAATGTTGGAATGGTGCTCTCCCTTCAGCTGTATGGGACTGACCCTGGAATGGATAGCTTGTTCCATGTGCCACAGAAGAACTCGGCGGTCATCTCCTCCTTTAGCAAGGACCAAGAATCTAGGGTTAAAACCATTGATATTGCAAGGCTAACACTTGATTTTGCCACCTCAACTCCCATCCTTTCTGAATCTACGCCTCCCCAACTATAGAAGATTCTGAGAAGGCACACAAATCCAGGATTCTCCCTGGAATTGTTTGAGTTTTATTTTTGCTGTTTGATTGACTGCTTTATTTTAGTGGTGATAGAGATAGAACCCAAAGCCTTGTGCACACTAGGCAAGTGCTCTACCACTATATTCCTATCCTTTTCCAAGTTTTGACTCAAACCGAAAATACAGAAATTATGGGTAAGCACCGACATTGAGAACACACTCCCCTACCCAATACCTTTTGTTCCTCTTGTCTTTCTAGAAATCTAGTATTTAAATATTTGTTTATTACCTGGAATCTTTCTAGTAAAGTCTTTTGGGAAGGGAGCAGGGAATAGCCAATAGAACCTGAGCTGGTTTCTACAGCTTTGCAACCAAAAAACTCTTACAGCATTTCTAGCATAAAAATTTACAAAGAAATCTATGAAGTGGACTTAGCGACTATAGGACAGTATACAGACAACTAAGGGCCTGCTTGGCCCTAATAGGAGGTTGATGTAACCTAGTTTTCATGGGAGCCTGACTCTTACCTCTGTGCAAAGCCATAATGTATAAGCTAGCTCCTAGAGAATGAGAATATACTTGTTATATATACTTGTAGATGTGCTAAAAAAGTGTCTGGAAGGAGTAACAAACTAATAGCAAAGATTACGTCTAGGAAACAAGAGAAGTTTAGATTGCATTTCTCAGTTGGTATATACACATATGCACACACACACACACACACACACTGTTATATGTACTGGAGCCTGAACGCAAAGCCTTGTGTAATATATCAAGTCTCAAGTGTTCACCACTAAACTATTTATTATACCCATTCCTACTTGATTTTTTTTTTAAAAATTATATTTATTATGTAAACAGTGTTCTGCCTGCATGTATGCCTATAGGCCAGAAGAGGGCACCAGATCTCATTACGAATGGTTATGAGTCACCATGTGGTTGCTGGGAATTGAACTCCAGCACCCAGTGATCTTAACCACTAAGTCATCTCTCCAGCACCCTATTTGAGTTTTTTTTTTAAGTATGTGTAGGTGCATATATATCTGCATGTAGTTATGTGCACATGAGTGCAGCTTCCTACAGAAGCTAGAAGTGTTAGATCCCCTGGAACTGGAGTAACATAGTTGTGAGCTGCCTGACATGGGTGATGAGAACTCAATTTGAGTCCTCTGGAAGAGAACCCAATGCTCACAACTGCAGTGCCGTATCTCCCACACTTCCTGTTTGACTTTTATAACAACTTCACCATACCCTGCCAAATAAAGTTACAAGAGAAGAAAAATCACAGCATCTCTGAACCTCTTTAATCTTGCCTAGATGGAGAGATTAAAATCTACAATGAATGGAATAGCTGAGCTAGTGGTGAAGCTGCACTGTGTTAACTATGTACTTAGCACCACTTTAAAGCACACCTATAAAAGGTCATGCCACAGAGCGTTATGCCAATGCAGAGATCTCAAAAGATCTTAGCTAAGGGTAAACACTGGGTGTAAAGGTATGTGATTCATTACCCATTTGTGTCATTTATTTTTAATTCATTTATTTACTTTATATTTTATGTATGAGTGCTCTGTATGAACACCTGCACACCAGAAGAGGGCATCAGATCCCATTACAAATGGTTGTGAGCCGCCATGTGGGTGCTGGGAATTGAACTCAGGTCCTCTGGAAGAGCAGCCAGTGCTCTTAACCGCTGAGCCATCTCTCCAGCCCCCGTGTCATTTCTTTTTTAAAGTTACACAATAGCAGGAGTTTTGGCAGTTTTGAGTGAACCAAAAGTGCTAGGGATGGGGTCTACAGAGTGAGTTCAGCTCAGTATGACCTATCTCTGACAGAGTTAAGTTTTCAGTACTTAGTTATTGGGTGAAGGGACATGGAAGGACAAGTGAAAGGCTGGTGGCTGGTACCTTAGAGACACCCTTACTTAGGACAACTTCTGTAAGTAATGACTGGAGAAAATTATGTAGATTTTTTTGATTCTTTTTTTTTAATTGATTCTTTGGGAATTTCACATTATGTACCCCAATCTCACCTCCTTATCTGTTCCTTACCCTTGTAGTTTCCCCCACCAAAGAAAAACTAAAAAAGAAATAATAAAAATAAGATAAAGGTAAAAAATAATAATAAATTAAATAGAAAATTAAAAATACAAATAAAAATATCAGTTTCAAAAAAAAGTGCTAGGGATGGAGAGAAGGCCAAGCAATTAAGAATAGGGACTGCTCTTACAGAGGAACAGAGTTCAGGGCTCAGCACTCTCACAACATCAGGTGGCTCAGGATTGCCTGTAAGGATCCACCACCCGCTTGTGGACTCCCATGGCAATGTACTCGTGTATGAAGGCATATACATACACAAAACTAAAAATAAAAATCTTTTTTAAAGTAAACCCTTAACGTGATTACATACTTTTGCATGTACCCTACAGCCATACATAGGTGACTTTACAGAAGTTACAGTGCCCACTATAACTCTTAGGTTGTATTTGGGACACTTCTTTTCAATATGGTAAAAATGGAAAAGAACTAAATTGTTAAGAGAACAAAACAAGTCACAGAGAACAAAAAAATTACAGACATATCTGATAAATTACTCAAATTGTAAGGGATCCCTAGAACCAGCTGATGAGAAATAATCTGAGTATCTGAAGCAGGCACTGAACACATTCACTGCTCTCCTCCTGGCTGCAGATGTCATATGACAGCTACTTCAAGCTCCTGCAGTCTTGGCTTCCCTTTCATGAACTTTGAATCTAAATAAACTCTCACTTAAAAGAATAAAAAAAATCAATCTGACTTTAAAATGACAAATACTTCATCAAATTAGCAAAGGGAAAATAGGCAACACATTACCAGGAAAATGAAAATAATTAGGTACTACTGTGTGTGTGTGTGTGTGTGTGTGTGTGTAGAGAGAGAGAGAGAGAGAGAGATAGTATGAAGCGCTCAAATCTGGGTAACACCAAATGAGCAAAGACTGAGGTTACATGGGACTGCCACTAGGAAAAATACTATGATCGTTTCTTAGAGAACTAAAGACATTTTCATTATGCAATCCAGGAATTGTGTTCCTGTATTTACCCCAAGCTGCAGGACCAAGTAGGGAGGAGAGGAGGTAGAAGAGAGCGCAGGCAGAGATGGCTGGAATTGGCGGGTTTTCGAGGGGTGTGTAGAAACCTACTGCAGGGGAAACTGTCTGGAATCTATGATGGTGATACTAACGAGAACTAGTGATATTGGATACTGAACCTCAACTGGCCATCTCTTGCTGCCAGGGAAGACTTCCAGAGATGGTCTGGACTGGGTTCACATTCAACTGAATTGTTGGCCAAGGGGGTCCTACAGAAATCCCCAAACCACCTAGTCTGTTGCTATAATAATAAGTTGCTCTCTGCAAACTTATAAAAGGGCAATAACCATATAACTCATTGAACAAGATGAAATCAAGCTGGTACCTACATGGAGCTTTCACCCCTACCGTTCTAGTCTGTTTGGTGTGGGAAGGTACTCTGGAAGCTACCAAAAGAGAAATGTGGATACCAACCCAGTCACAAAACTTTTGACATACAATCTGTCCTACCTATAAAATGCTAGGGCAATGGTGGCACAGAACTTGTGGGAAAAGCCAACCCATGTCTGATTTGATCTAAGGCCCACTCTATGAGAAGGAACTCATATACCCCACACTACTAGGGTGACCAAGAACCATAGATTGGCTATCCCAGAGACCTAGGGCAAAACAAACCAAGTATCAATAAAATGACTCCTAATGATATTCTGCTATACTCATAGATACGTGCTTTATCCACTCATCAGAGAGTCTTCTTCCAGCAGCATATAGGAACAGATGCAGAGACCCACAGCCAGACAGTATGCGGAGAGTGTCTCTAAATAGTAAGTCTCCATCAAATTCCTTCCTTCAAAGCTCAGGGAATCCCTCAGAGATTGTAAGAACCAGAGGAAATGGAGGACACAGGAACAACTTCCTCCGAATCAACTAAGTAAAGAGCATATGTGCTCATAGAGACTGAAGCAGCAAGCACAGGGCCTGCAGGGGTCTGTACCCATCTTCTGCATGTAGATTACAGGTACTAGCTTAGTACTTTTATGGAACTCCTGAGTGTGAGAATGATTGGGTCTCTGACTCTTGTGCCTGCCCTTGGACTCTTTTCCTTCTACAGAGCTGATGTGTCCAACTTCCATATGATAGTTTTTGCTGCATTATATTATATTTTATCATGTTTAGTTGTTATCTCTTAGAAGCTTGTTCTTTTTTAATGAGAAACAGAGGGGGGAGGGAAGGGAGGAAATGGGAGGAGCAGAGGGAGGGAAAACTATAATCAGGATATATTGTATGAGAAAAGAACCTCTTTTCAATAAAAAAGCAAACAAATGTGATTAAAAGTAAATCTAACAAGTTATCAACATTTTGTCAAATCTGATTGGTATATATAGTTCCTTATATTTAAATAAGGAATTATTATGTCTTATAGGAATAATGGTGCTGCAGTTATATTTTTTCAAAAAGTCTTTATCAGTAAGGAATATATTATACTAAGAGGTGATAAGGCATATGCCTGGATTTTTTAAAAATATTTTTTAGAAAGAAAAAAACTAAGAAAATGTAAAAAAATTGTTGATGGGAATACTACATTATTCTACTTTTTTGTATTATTAAAAACTTCTGCTGGAGCCGGGCAGTGGTGGCGCATGCCTTTAATTCCAGCACTTGGGAGGCAGAGGCAGGTGGATCTCTGAGTTTGAGACCAGCCTGGTCTCCAGACAGCAAGGGCTACATGGAGAAACCCTGTACCGAAAAACAAAACAAAACAAAATTTCCTAAAGATGGAGTGAGAAAGATGGCTCAGAGGCTAAGACTGCTCTTAAAGAGGACTTGAGTTCTAGTCCCAGCACCCACACTGGACGGCTGACAAATGCCTCTAACTCTAACTCCAGTGATCTGACACCTGCTTATGCCCTCCATGGGAATCTGCATACATGTACACGTAAACACACACACACACACACACACACACACACTTCTATAATAAAATATTCTGAGCTTATTAAACTTCACAATAGAAAAAGAAAACAAGGACTCATGCAGTGGGCTAGAATATTTATGGCAAAGAAATACAGCAATGGAGGACACCTCTTACTAACCTTCTTACTGATTAAAGAAACATTGGCCAGGAATCAAATTAGAGAATGTGGTGGGTGGGAAGAGACAGGCAGGGAGTGGTGGCACATAACTTTAAACTTTAGTCCCAGCACTTAAGGAGGCAGGGGTGAGCACCTCTGGAAGTTCTAGGCCAGTCTGTGCTACATATTTAATTCCAGGCTAGGCAAGGCTACAATAGCGAGTCCCTTTCTCAAAATAAACAAATAGGCCACCAAA
>LOEQ01001705.1:219437-230862 GCA_001685075.1 Bramus lutescens | reverse complement strand
AAAAAAAAAACCATTCAAGAAGAGTGAGATGGTTCAGAAGGAAGACTCTGGGGCTCCAAACCTTAGTTCAATCCTGGGGACCCAAATTGTCTTCCAGACCTATGCTATGGCACTCACACACACAACAAATGTTTACAATATTTTAAAAGAAAAAAATTGTTAAGTTGAAAACAAAGTGTGTCACCTTTGTACTTAAAGTCTGGGCTTGTGTCACCATCCAAACAGCATCATCATTAACCACTGTGGGCATCTGCAGGATGATTTAATTGTACCAAGTATTGAGTCGCTGGAATGCATGGCTGCCTGTTGAGTGCCTTGGGGTTAGCAGCAGTGACCTTAACACTGAGCATGATGATTTGCAGCAAACCCCATGGAAGTCACTGAGGTAAATCACAGTGGCAGAGCTGGGAAGTCCCACCCCTCACCCACACTTTCCACCTCACCCCCTTCTTGCCTCCTCTGCTTCCTTAGGCAATCCCATGCAGAGACCACACTTTCAACCACCAGTGGCAAAGAAGCTCAGTGGTACAAACTGAGGCCTGCACTGAAGCAGCCCCGAGTCAGAACAGTCCTGCCTAAGCTAACACTCTCCTGCCTGACTCCCTCATCAAATCCTACTGCTTTGTTTTTAGAGGGGCTCCCATGTAGCCAGGGCTGGCTATCAACTCCTATCCCCCTGCTGGGATGATGGATGAATATCACCACACCCCCTTTACCTAGCCAATTTTATTTCTTCTTCAGTCCCAACGCCTTTATGTGTGTGGTGCTGGGGACTGAACCCAGCGCCTCCCACATACTAGGCCAAGCGCTCTAGCACTAAAAGCTACATCTTTACCCTTCACTAGATTTTATCTGTTTTTTAAACTTTAGTGTGTATGGGTTATGTGTTCACTCACGTGAGAATATGCTTGCTTACACATGTATGAATGTGTTGGGGTCTGAGGTCATCAGGTGTCTTCCTCTAAAGCACTCAACCTTTCCTCTCTTCTTCTAAGGCACAGTCTCTCATTGAACCAGCAGCTCTCTGTTTTAGCTGCAAGCTCCCAGGATAGCTCTCTGTACCTCTGAAACTCTCTACCTACAGCACTGGGGTTACTACAAATGTTGCCAGAACTAGCTTTCTGTGGATACTGAGGAATCTGAACTCTGGTACTTATGGTACTTACGTGTTTGCATAATCTCTCCAGCTTCCTCATCAGTCAAATATAAAAGATTATTTATTTATTTAATGTGTATGAGCACTCTATCTGCATGCATGCCTTTATGCCACAAGAGGGCATCAGCTCCCATTATAGATGGTTGTGAGCTGCCATGTAGTTGCTGGGAATCGAACTCAGAACCTCTCTGGAAGAGCAGCCAGTGCTCTGAACCACTGAGCCATCTCTATAGCCCCATCTAGTCAAATTTAAAGTTAGAAAGAATGTCTGGAAAACAACATCCAAGTAAAATACATGATCACTTATGGTATCATGAGCCTGGCATGCAGCTGCTTTATAGATTCAGCCTTAGTAAAAAGTCCAGCTAGGCTTAGTATGGGGAGTCAAGGAAACCAGGAGGGAATGTGGACAGAGTGGACAAAGTAGTGAGTGAATGTGGACTGTCTGACATGGACACCACCATATGAAAGATCCCCAGTGAGGCTCAGAGGAATGGCAAAGCATTTTTCTTTTTTCTGGTCCAGTGCTAATGCTAACAAGCATGTAGGTGGTACGCAGACATATATGCAAGCAAGATGCTCATATACATAAAAATAAACAAAAGTCTTAGCAACTGTAGCTTCTTCCTGTATGACTGCAACCTGAGACTGCTCCCCTGTAGAGAACCTCTACCCAGACTAGCTAACCACTCCCCACTGTGCTCCAGCTGTGCTGCACTTACACACCCTGCTTCAAGGCTGGCATTGCTCCAGAAGAGTCAGCACAGCCCACTGGATCCTGACTGTCCTACATGGGTGTCTGCCCTTTCTTCATTTCCTCATCACTCCACTCAGGGTCGTCTGTGAGTGCCTGGGGAAACACAAAGGTCCCTCACAGAAGGCTAGGCCTTTAGTGCCACGCAAAAGACAAGCAGACTCAGGGGTATGTTCATTTGTTGCTTGCTTGTCCTGGGTGACACTAGGGATCCACCCTGGGCCTCCATATGCCACAAAAGTCCTCTACCACTGAGCAACAGCTACAGAGAAGGCTGGGTTTCCTCAGACAGGGCTTAACTTCAGCTTCTCTGAGAACTGGAAGAAAGCACAGCTGCTGAACACTTGGGTTTATTTCCCTTTGCACTAAAATCATTAAAGAATAATAATATTAATATAGTAAAAAAACCAACAATACAGAAGTTCTGAAGTTACAGACGAGCTCCTTTTTCCAGAGGGTTCTGAGCACTAATCAGCAAACTGTGTAAACCTATACCACGCTATTAAAAAAAAAAGCAGTCGGCTGGCATTTTTACTTTATAGTCCAGAACAGCTGAGCACAGAAGGAAACAATTTGCTTTGAGTTTCCTCAAAAAATTACAGGAGCACAGGGCAAGACTGTGGGAGGACCCTGAGACTCTGGGCAATGCTTGAGGAAACAAAACTGAAAATCATTTAAACACCCAGCAACTAGTCTGGTTAAAACCATTGTTCAGTAATGATGTATTCCCAACATTCAGGAGGCTGAGGTAGGAGGATTACCATGAGTTTGAGGCCAGTTTGGGATATGAATACTGAGTTCCAAGCCAACTTGGGTACAGAGTGAGACCCTGTTTCAAAAAGCCAAAATGGGGGCTAGAGTGATGGCTCAGTAGTTAAAAGCACTGGCTTCTCTTCCAGAGAACCTAGGTTAGGTTTCCAGCAACCACTTCAGGTGGCTCACAACCTTATATAACTCTAGGGGATACGACACTCTCTTTTGGTCTCTGTGGGTATTGTATGCAGGTGCACATATACACATGCATAAACACCATATACACATAATTTTAAACCAAGCCAAGCATGGTGGTGCGTGCCTTTAATCCCAGCACTTGAGAGGCAGAGGGAGATGGATTTCTGTGAGTTTGAGGCCACTCTGGCCTACACAGTGAGCTCTTGAACAGCCAAGGACTGTGTAGAGAGGCTCTGTCTCAATGATAATAATAACTATCATCCATGAATTTATCCTTGTCTTTCATATGTTTTTAGATAATATCAGACTATGAATCACAGACTCATTTTAAAAACAAAAATATCAGAAGTGTCCAAGAAACCCTGTCCTGAAAAACTAAAAACAAAACAAAGTAGGAATGCACTAGGGAGACAGAAGGAACTGGAGACATGATGGCGGTGACAGTTGAGAGAGGGAGCTGAAGTCTACATGCTGTCATTGCCCAGCAGGGGTTAGCAGGATGATGTACAGACTCAATCCCTGAAACCTGCCACCCAGCCAGCCTCGAGACGGCCCTGGATCTAGGCAAAGATGTAGGTCTGAGAAGAGGAAAGGTTCACTTTCTGAATTGGACCTCCTCAAAGGACCACCATGGTACAAGACACTACAGGAGGTCGTGTTGTTGTCTGTGGTCCAGGCTACTTTGAAGCCTGAGATTCATATGGACACATGCAGCCTGTGCACTCCCAATGCCTTTGTGATATACTCAGCTTTTGCTGCCTCGGGGAGCCATGCTGATGTGAGTGGCAAGTGTAACCACCTGAGACCAGCTGAGGTTTGCGGTCTGTGTAGCCACAGAGGGCCATGAGTAGGTCAGTGCTCTTGATACAGTCAAAGGCCTTGTTGATGTATGTGGCCCATGTTACCACATGGACATCGATACCTGAAGCCATGTCACTGTCTGTGAGCATAGGGAGAGCTGGTCCCACCCCTCACTGGCAACTGCAATGTGGCAACCACACAGAAGCAAGGCAGTGGATGCAGGAGAGCTAGTCCCGCCCAGTTCTAGCCACTGCATGGCTCCCCTCAGCTCATGGCTTACAACACAGATGCAGATGGAGAAAGACTCATCCATCCTCCCTTGGGGACTGGCCACTAAGAATTAGGTCCTTCTCCAGTGAATATATGGATAACACAAAATGGATTTGTCTTTTTTGGGGGGAAAGGGGAAGGTCACAAGGGGGTAAATATGGGAAGACTGGTAACGTAATTGCAATATGGGTGCATGATATAAGATTCTCAACTTAAAAAAATAATTAAAAAGAATATTAGTTGGGTGTGGTTGCACATGCCAGGTGCTGCAACCCTAGCTCCTAGCAAGTAGAGGCAGGAGGATCAGGAATTCAAGACCAACCTGGCCTATAAGTGACCCTTGAAAAAAATAATGATCTGTATCCAGGTAATCTGGCTCCAGAAACTGCTCCTTACTCAACACCAATCCAGTCTATTGAGTAGGGACCAGGCAATGAAGAGTTACTGAAACCGACCAGATTAAATAGCCAGGTTGAGTACTTTTTAAAGACAGTCTTATGGGATTCAGCTTGGCCCCAAAATTTCCATGACCTTGAACTCCTGATCCTCTTGCTTCCATTACAGGCAACAGACAAGACACTATCAGGTATTGCGTGGTGCTAGGAACCAGGGTTCCCGAATGTTAGACAAACACTCTACTAGCTGAGCTACACCACCTGCCCAAGCGTTTGTAGGTGCCAATGGGTAAGCGAGGTTAGGTGATCTGCCAAGGCTCAAAGCTGGAAATAAAATGCCAAGTACTGGCAGGTCTGAAGAGATAAAGGTTACATATGGACTCTGCACCTTACTGCAGAAGCTGCCAGAGGCAGAATCAGGCCTTGTTGCAGTCCTGTAATTAAAACTACTCTGGAGTCTGAGGCAGGAGGATAAAAACTTCAAGGCATTCCTAAGCTACAGACTAAGTCGGAGTGGAATAGAATCTACAGGTACTAACTTCTGCTAGTGCCCTGTCTAGTACTTTTCTTTTGAAAGATAAACCTTTTTATCTAATTTTATTTCATACCCCCAACTAGGTAAGAGAGAAAAGTTATTCTCATTTTAAAGTAGTCTCCTTACACCAGTCACAGGACAGGGTTGGAAAGGTACCTGGGAGATCGTTTTCTCCAGTGGCCCCCATTTTACCCATAAAGAAGCTGATACAAAAGAGGTTAAGCTCACTAGTCCATAGGGCTACTACCAATTAGAGGAAGAGGGAAGTTGAAGTACAACATGTTTCTGCTCTTCCTAAACACCACTGGATGATTCTAGGCAGTGGAGAAATTATTTTTGTAGTTTTCAGATGTTATTAAAAAAAAAGACTACCTAACAAATCCACAGACATTATAGTAATATAAGATTCCCTTTGAAGTTGTATGTGTGCATGTGTGTATGTGGTGGCAGTGATGGCACACGCCTTTAATCCCAGCACTCAGGAGGCAGAGGCAGGTGATCTCTGTGAATTTGAGTTCAGCCTGGTCTACAAAGTGAGTTCCAGGACAGCCAGGACTGCTACACAGAGAAATCCTGTCTTGAAAAAAAAATTCCTTTTAAACACTATTTTTAAGGGAATAAACTTTGACAGGCTAGGGAGATGGTTCTATCAGTAGACTGCTTACCAGCAGGAGGACCTGAGCTCAACCCATAGCATTAAAAAATTAAAATTAAAAAAAAAAGCATCAGCCAAGATAATGCTCTTTCTGCCGCCATCTTGGGTCCACGTTCTCTACCAAGTGAATCCACAGAAACCGCCTCTGCTACAGTTGCCACAGCCTCAGATTGAGACAGGGTCTGCACAGAATCCAACCAACAGTGATCAGTACTAGAGCTCAAGGGCTACATCACACCTACTACACACACACACACCCAGGTGGTGGCGATAACCCAAGTCAATGACGAACCAATCAGCGATGGAACAAAAGGCTATGTCCCAGCTGGGTCTTTGGCAGATTCCAGGGATTACAAGAGGCATTATGCAGAAATCTAAGAATAGCCTCTTGTCATCATAAAGCCAGACAGTTGGTCACAGGAGCCCAGCTTCAGACACCTATACAGTTTTTCAGGAAGCCAATATTAAAGATTTATCTCAGCACACACACAGATGACAACTGCTAAGAAACAAGGTGAAGGTATTTCAAACATTCAAGAAAATAATACTCCAATCGCACAAAAAGATAAAAAGGTTGTTGTGGAAAATAAAAATAGAACTGGTCAAGTCACAAGTAGATGTGTTAAATGCTAAGGCTATGGGAGCCCTGAAAAAGAACAATGGTGACCCTATAAAGGCTATTATAGAATTAACAATGCAACTATCTTAAAACAAGGACCCTTTTATTCCCCAAAAGTGGAACTCAAGACTAGAGTGTAGTGCATGTCTTTAATCCCAGCACTCCAGAGGCAGAGACAGTTGGATCTCAGGTTACAAATTGAGACTTGGTCAAGAAAAAAAATGGAAGTACAGCTTGGTTTGAAATTTGCACCATTTGTATCACCAATAAATGATGTGGGATTCTCCTCTGTATGCTGTGAATATGTTTTATTACCATTGGTTAACAAAGTAGCTGTTTTGTCCTATGGCAGGGCAAAATATAGCCAGGCTGGAAGAGTTAGAGAGAGAGGATAGGCGGAGTCAAAGAGACAACATGTAACTGCCGAAGGAGACAGATGCCATGTAGCAGTTCAAAAAGCAAGAGGTAACAAACCATGAGCCCCATGGTAAAATATAAATTAATAGAAATGAGTAAATTTAAGATGTAAGAGTTAGTTAATAAGAAGCCTGAGCTAATAGGCCAAAAAGTATTTTAATTAATACAGTTTCTGTGAGATTATTCAGGTCTAGGCAGCTGGGAAACGAAAAAGTGGTCTGTCTTCAAAATGGCGCCCAATGTGAGGCTAACCCACATGGCCAGCCAAACACCTTGGGTCCAAGTGTTTGTATGCCCACTCAGAGTTAAGAAAAAAGTATCTGAGAGTATGCCTGTAGCTCAGCATCCCTACCTGGGCAAGCAGTTGGATTGGGTCTGCTAGGCATGTATAAGCAGGAAACCAAGGCAGATTCCTGTTGCCATATACAGAGATACTTCCAGGTTGTGAAGCATACTGCATGGCAGATTTAGCTTTTACTCACACAAAAAGGGTATATGTGCTGCACGGTGCTTTCCAGAGTTGAAGTGGTGAGCAGGGCTCCCATCCAGCAGTCCCAGAGCTGGCTGTAAACTTAATTCTGCCATATTGAAAGGCCAAGAGAGGTGGAGCCAGCATCCAGGGCTGCCACAACCACACTGCTTACCATTTTACATTGCTCCTTGTCAGAAAAGGATTTTAGATACACAACAGGACAGATTCAGACATAAAGGCCTCTAAACAAGACACAGTGTGTTTAAAAATGTACATAGGCTTAGGAGAGAGAAGAAAAAGAAAGGAGTCATAGTAAAGAAAAATAAGCCATGTAAAGATAGAAAATACAGAGTCTAGATTATGCATACTATTGTATTTTCTTTGAATTTTTTGACTGCAGAGAGACATTTGTTTCTGGGGGCTGCTAAGTTAAAGCAACATAAAGGTATCTTGACTTCAAAATTTGGATCTAAGGATATGCTGCCTTAGAAAGAGGTTCTGCTTTTGTTTCCACATTATAAGAACCTGTGGATTTCTCCCAGGCTAATGTGGTTTGATGGAACAAGACCCCCCAAAAGTTCTCTGTGAACCCTAAAAATACTTTGCCCAACAAAAAGCAGGAAGCAGTTTGGAGAAAATTATGCCCAAATTCCCAAAATGACTGTTTATAAATGTTTCTTTTCTTCTAAAAGGGAATGGGTATAAATCGTTAACTGTCAATCTCTTTTTTAAAAAAAAAGGGAGATATTATATAGAGATGAATACTTTGCATTTGTATGGATCTTGGTCTATTAACACAAATTTAAGATCAATTTTGTTATATGTATTTCTATTCTTGCATAAGGTATTATATTTAGACAGCTCATTTAAAAATGTAATGTATAATTAAAATTTGCATTAATTAATAGGTAGTCATTCATAATAGTAAAACTTATAGTCATGTTAGTTAGGCTTTCTAGATATATGGAGATAAATTTCACTTAGATAATCTTGAACACTTCAAAGAACTACAGAATATGGCATTTATAATGTTTTAATAACTTGTACTTTTCTCAACAGTGATACATGTCTGCTTCTGGCAGCACAAATTACTTCAGAGGGGTTGATGGGCACTGAAGAAACTCATTATGGAATTTGCCTTCAATGTGACAAGGCTAGCATTTGGGCAAGAAACTGTTCTCGCCTGGACATGCCGGACCTACAGAAAAGTGACTGATGGGATGGTCCTTCAGGGATTCTGCTTTACAGAAGAAACTGCCAGACATTCTGAAGGATACATAAGAAAATGACTAACAAACTGTCAATATAGGCAGAACAGATCTTCAAATTTCCTGCTTTGTGGAAAAGTTTGCTGGATATTATGGGCCTGTAAACTGAAGATAGATGCCCCAACATTACAGAAGAACTCTGGGTGACTATCCAGGCAGCAAGATGTCTCTGTCAATTCTAAAGTTTTGGAAGTTGCTTACAATGCCCTCTCTGTTTACTTAGGTAATATTATATCCTTCTGGGGTCTCTGAAGAGTTGAAGACAGTTATAGTTTTCCTTAGTCATGATAAAAGATAAGTTAAATATGAAACTTTAGATTCACAAAGATAAAATAGATGATAGTAAATTTTCTTTAATTTTATCAGATACAAATAAACTAAATATTGTAACTGTAGTTCTTGCTTGAACCTGTCTTAGTTTATGTAATGTTATCATATTAAAGTTAAAACCTTCCTTTTTATTTAAATTTTTATTTAAAAGGGGAGATGATATGGGATTCCCCTCTGTATGCTGTGAATATGTTTTATTACCATAGGTTAATAAAGAAGCTGTTTTGGCCTATGATGGGGCATAATATATCCAGGCTGGAAGACACAGAGAAAATAGGCAAGAGGCAAAGAGATGCCATGCAGCTGCCAAAGGAGGCAGACGTCATTTAGCAGCTCAAGAAGCAAGAGGTAACAAAACACAAGCCTTGTGGTAAAAAAAAATGAATTAATAAAAATGGGTTAAGATGTAAGAGTTAGTTAATAAGAAGCCTGAGCTAATAGGCCAAACAGTGTTACAATTAATATAGTTTCTGCATGATTATTTGGGTCTGGGCAGCTGGGAAATGAAAGAGCATTCTCCGTCTACAAACTTCTTGTGAGAGTTGGAATTGGGGGCAGGTACAATGACATTCACTTGTAACAGTGCCCAGCAGGTAGAGATAAGAGGATTCCAGGAGGTTGCCAGCCAGCCAGCATAGTCAAATTGGTGAGCTTAGTTAGGTTCAGTAGAAGGTTTTCTCAATAAGGTGAAGGTAGAGAGTAATTAAGAGACACACCCAACATGGACTTCTAGTCTCCACAGGCACAGGCACTCATGTAACTGCAACTCCATACATGTATGTGCACAAGCATGGACATACACACACGCACACACACAAATAGGATAAATGGCGTAAATTCTGAAGAAAAAGAAAGGTAAGTAATTGCATGAATATCATTCCTTAAATATGATGAAAATTAAAATATAAAACAAAACAAAAGAGTTCAAACTTATGAAATTTAGAAAACAAATTACCAGCCAGCTTCACTACCTCAAGAAAGAGCCTCTAGACTGAGGGAGAGACACTCCCTAATGAAACTCTTTAAGCATGGAATAATCTCAGAAGGCACAGGAAAACTATTTTAACAAAGTTAAAAGGTTACAATGTAATCAGACCAAAGGAAGACTACCCAACAGCCAAAGCTTAAGATAAAAGTGCTTGACCTCACTAGTAACCAAGAGAACTTAAACAACAAATTTATTAAGTAACACCATTTTTACATACTGGCTGATTGGGTGAATATAAAATAATGCCCAGCAACAGACATGATGGACTTTCAGAATAAACCGGACGTAAGTTGATTCAAGCATCTTTGGAAGGCTTTTGGTAATATATATCATATGTATTTTATTTCTTTTTCTGGTTCTTTTGAGACAGAATCTCATGTAGCCCAGACTAACCTCAAACTCAGTATGTACCTGAAGCTAGTCTTAGACTCCAGAGTTCCCTGCCTCCAACTCTCAAGGGCAAAAATTATAGGAGTATGCCAAAATATTAAACTACAAAACATTTTTTAGATTTGTAGATTTTCTTCTACAGGAAAAATTAATTTCCAAGATCATCTAGCTACAAGAAGTATGAAAAAAGCAAAACTTAGGTCTGGAGAGATGGCTCAGAAGAGCACTGGCTGCTTTTCCAGAGTCCTGAGTTCAATTCCCAGGACCCACATGGAGGCTCACAACCATCTATAATGAGAACTGGTGCCCTCCTTCAGCAGTGCAGGCAGACATGCAGGCAGAACACTATATACACAAACAAATACATCCTTATTTTATAAAGCAAAAATTAAATAGAACAAAAAAGAATTGACTAAACTTTAACATAGATGTTTAACATACTATGCTGTCATAATATGCTTTAGGACATCTGGTCTCAAAGTGTATTAGGAGTACTTCAGAAAATCTGCAAGGCTAAAACAACTTTTCTTTTTCCTTTTGAGTGTACTGAGGGTTGAACCCAGGGCCTGAGGATGTAACACAAACACTCCACTATTAAGCTACCACCAGGCCTTTTTTGACAGGGTTTCCTTAAAATGACTGACCTAGAGAATGCTTAGAAATCTTCCTGTCTTAGCCCATTGTGATGCACACCTTTAATCCCAGAACTAAGGAGGCAGAGAACTCAGAAATCTGTGAGTTCAAGGCCAGCCTGGTCTACAAAGTGAGTTCCAGGACAGCCAGAGTTACGTGGAGAAATCCTGTCTCAAAAAAACTTCTGTTGGATGTGATTTTGTTTTCCCTTGCCTATAAAGGTCAGAGTTCAGGCCTATTCTTGCTCCTTCAAGGTTGTGACTGGAGGTTTGACGGAGGGTGTGGCTGCTTAGGCTGCTTGGACTAGTGTGGTCTCTGCATGTCCTGCCCAAACAATAGAATGCTTAATTCAGGATATAGTTACTTGATGTTTCAGCTATTGAGAAGGTAATTACTTTGTTTGATCCTTGTTTGTATCATGATAAAGAAGTCTTGCCCTCTTCCCCCCCTTTTTGGATAGGGATATAAAAAGCATATGGAAAATAAACAGGGGCGGAGAATTCAGTATTCACTGGGCTGTCCTCCTGACTATATTTTTTAATCCACTTGCCCCTACCCTGGAATGCATGAACCCATCAAGGCTGAACCCCATGTTGTCCCAATGTGTGATCTGACAAACTTCCTGCCTTACCCCCTCAAATACTGGGATTATTGTTTTCAAAAAGCCTAACAAATTTTTATTTGCTTTTTTAAAAAAAATTATGTGTGAATAGACATTCAAGAGTATAAAGGGCAGAGGCTGGAGAGATGGCTCAGTGGTTAAGAGCACCGGCTGCTCTTCCAAAGGTCCT
>LOEQ01001705.1:132997-155211 GCA_001685075.1 Bramus lutescens | reverse complement strand
AGGCAGTTTCTTTATTAACCAATGAAAGTAACACATAGACAGATGACCCTCCTACATCAGGGCTGTATTGTGAATTTGAGGTCATCCTGGGTTGTAAATTAAGACCCTGTCTTCAAACAAACAAACAAAAAAAGAAAACCTGCCATCTCAACTACCTACCTATTTCAGTTTTTGTTTTCAGTTTGTTTTTTGAGACAGGTGAGCACCAAGTGTTGCAAATTAGGTTGGTATGATAAGTAATCAGGCTAGCTCAAGAGTAACAGGAATACTTGAATGGTTAAAGAGGGGAAACTTACACTATAAGAATGGGAGTCACAAAATCCGATAGAGTGGGCACCTGCATCCCCAGGTTTTTCTACCTGGGCTCTAGGTGGCCACACACTAACTAGATGTGATTGGTTGAAACTATCAGTTGATAGTTTCCCCATCAGACCTTGAACTTGATGTGTAATTGAGAATAACCTTGAGCTTTTGCTTCTCCTACCTTTACCTCCTAAGTACTAGAATCAAAGATGTACACTACCCCACTGGCTTGTTAATACTTTTTTTAAAAGATTATTTATGGGTGTGTGTGTGCTACTATGTCCTCTGTATGCTGTGCTGGGTTGTACCCAGGACTTTACATACTAGACAAATGTTCTACCAACTGAGCTCTAGCCCTAGCTCCTCAGACATTTCTTTGAGATTGTTTTTCTTGAGTTTGTGTTTTTGTTGTTTGCATATGTGTATGTGTGTGAATGCATATGTGCCATGGAATACATGTGAAGGTTAGGGTACAACTTTGGGGATATGGAAGGCATGGCCCTGGCCTAAAAGACTTAGAATCTTGGCAAGAAGAGAGGACATACAAACCAAGCTCATATACGTAGAAAATGACATGGAAAATATCAAAGGTATTTATCAAACACAATGTCACAAGTACTGGGAGGAGGGATATTTCATACTTGAGGCCAAGGTTATAAAGAGAAAATAGTCAATATAACAAAAGAATTGCACTAAGAATTTCCAGGTGATTCTCCCGTCTCTGCCTCTTATCTCTCTATGGGAGTTCTGGGATTGCAGATGTGTAGTACTGCATTGGCTTTTTACATGGGTTCCAGTGATTAAACTCAGGTTGTTAAGATTGCATGTGTAATTGGACTTTCTCATTGAATTTCTTTGGACTGCCAGCCCCAAATAATGACATGGAGACTTATTATGAAAGCTTGGCCTTTAGCTTAGACTTGTTCCCAATTAGCTCTTATAATTTAAACTAACCTGTTTTCTATTAATGTATGTTCTGCCACCTGGTTCTTTATATCTCCTCAATTCTATATGTCTAACTCCCTCCGTGTCTTGCTGGCATCTCTTGTGCACCTAGATTCTAATCCTGAGTTCTTCTCTCTACCCAGCAATCCTGCCTGTTCTCTCCTGCCTGGCTATCGGCCATTCGGCTCTTTTATTAAACCAATCAGAAGGTGCCTTGCCTTCATTGTGTACAAAAAGATTATCTCACAACATTTCCCTCTTTTTGTCTAAATAAAAAAGGAAAGGTATTAACCCTAACGCAGTAAAGCTATATACAGTAGAACAATTATCAGCTAAGAATTACATTCAAAATGTTCAGTCCATTTTTATTTGGCAAATTTGAAGAAATTATTGTCTATCCTATCAAAGTTTTATACCTAAACCACTTTCTATCATAGCTTGTATTACCAACCAAAAAAAATCATTTTAGATCTTAAAACATTTTCTTAGATAAACAACTTAATCTATTATGTCTCACAACCTTATATACTTTACACCTCTTTTGTAAGTTTCTTTTCTGAATTTGGTAACAAAAAATTATAACTATCTAATCTTTGATTACATCAGAGACCTGAGATGGATAAAATATTACCAGAGCAAACAACTTCCAAAGCTATAAAAATGACAGGGAAAGGTGGCTATCTGGATTGTCACCCAAGGTTCTTCTGCGACACTGGGACATCCATCTTTGACTTACAGGCCTAGAATATCTGACAGACTATTTTGTAAAGCAGGAATTTTGAAGAACTGTCCTATCTTGTCTTGGCAAAATTTGGTATTTTGTGTACTGCTTGTCCAATTTGGAGAGCATATTGTCAGGAGTCAAGGGAAGCAGGGACAGTTCCCCAATGGCTGGCTTTGCCACATACAAAGCAAACTCCATATGGAGGTTCTTTGATGCCCATCTTCTTCTCTAAAGTAGATTGGTGCTGCCAGGAGCAGATTATCTCACTGTCATAAAAAGCCTTATGCTATTAAAACATCTTAAATACCTTATTCAGTAGGTCTCTGAAATGTTTGAAGACCTCCTTTCTATCCAGAATATATCTCTATTTGACCTTGAAAATATACCTAACATGACTACAAGTATGGTTGTTATAGATGACTAACTACTAACCTGTATTTATTAATTATTCTAAATAGTTTATAGTAATAGCTTTAAAAGACTAGAACTTTACAATTTTAAATGAACCACATAGGTTCACAATATTTTATAGTATAACAAAAATAACCTTAAATTTGTATCAATATACATAAATGCCTAACATAGGGTATAACAAAAACAACCTTAAATTTGTATCAGTATAGGAAAATCCATACCAATGTAAAATATTTGAGATTAATAGTTGTTTTTTAGTTTAAAAGTAGATTCAATAATCTACCCTTTTATTCTGTCATTCCTGTATCCCCCTATTTTCTTTTTGAAAAGAGATACCTGAATCTAACCTCCTCTCCTTAGTTTTTTCCATGAATGTGACCAGCAACAACTTACAACCAACCCCCCTAAATGATGACAAACATCCATAACCCACTGAATGTCCAAAAGCCATCCGGGATACCCCAAGTCTTGGGAATGTGGGCATCATGTTCCTTTTGTTGTTGTTGTTTCTTGCTGGGTCCTAAAGGCTCACTTGGGGAGAGGGTGAAAAGACATGGTGTCAAAAGCACATACACTAGGAGTCAGGTAAAAGGCAAACAGCAGACTCCTTTATTCAGCAGGGGGGAGAGCCTTATATACCTTCCTCTCAGCACCCAGCCTGCATTCTGGTCCATCAACATCGTGTGGTCACCCTTCATTGGCTAGGCAAGAACAGCACCTGTTGCTAAGCTCTCAAGCAGGCTGCAGGTTGGCTCATCTCTGGGCCTTGTAGGCCTTATCTCCCTACAGTTGATTTTTGGTTTTTCAAGACAGGTCTCTTTATGTAGCCTTGGCTATCCTAGAACTAGCTCTGGATCAGACTGGCCATGAACTCACAGAGATCTGTCTACCTCTGCCTCCCAGGTGGGCATTGTGTTCTTAAAATTACTTCCTGTTGTCTGGGGACTATGTCATCTTTGGACCCTAAGAAAATGAGATAATGGTCAAATCCTGGGAGGGCTAACTGTATTATTCTTTGTTTAGTCTCTATGTGATGGGAAAGTTCAGAGCTTATCTGAAGTCCTGGTTGAAGTAGTCTGTGAGACTATACCATCTCAACTAGCTGCTTTGAAGTTGTTCTGGATGCAGATTTTTGAGGAAACTGCAACATAGGGATTCCGAGAAGCTGGACACCTGGGCTAATTGTCTTCATTGCTATCTGGTCTTTTTTTTTCTGAAAACACTCAAACTTTTAAAGGTAGCATACATATCTGCATTAACACAAGTATGGAATGTGTGGTATGCACAAGTCAGCTAAAGATGATTTTCTGTTTTATGATTGAACAGATAAAAGCCATTTATCAACTTTGTAAGTGCAGTGGGACAGTGTAACTAAACTGTAATGTAAATCTCCATCCAGGTAATAATAAGTCATGAGGACTCTGTAACCAACAAGGTTTATTATGTTTATTATGTCTGATTTAATCTCAAAGCTGTTCCCTTGTAAAGGGATTAGTTTATATGTCACCTGTCTTATAGTTTTTCTTGGTTTCTTCCTTCATGTCTGTACTCAAGATTTTCAGGAAGTCTCCCAGGGTCGGATCTGATCTTTATTAATTTTGGAGAAACCCATAGCTTTTTATTTCCTGTGGAAACAAAGGCATAACCTCTCCCCCAATACAACACATTTTCTGACTTCCTTTATAAAGTTAAGACATCCTTAAAATATATAGACTGGTTTAATTCAGCATTTTTCTCCACAGTCTAATATCTCTCAGAAGCTGTTTTTTTTTTTTGCACATTAATACTTAAAAAAAATCAAAGTCAAAAAAGCACCATACAGGATCCAGATGCCCTGTATATTTCCCATTCTTAACATGGCTTATTCTTTTTATATTACTTTACTCTTTCTTTAAAGACTTTATTATTTTCAAAATATTTTTCTATAACTGTCTATACCCATTTTCTTTTATTTTCTTTTTTCTCTTTTTTTTTTTGAGACAGGGTTTCCCTATAGCTTTGGAGTCTGTCCTGGAACTCGCTCTGTAGACCAAGCTGGCCTCGAACTCACAGATATCTATGTGTCTCAGCCTTTGGAGTCCTGTGATTAAAGTGTGTGCCACCACTGCCCATCTCCATTTTCTTTTCTTTCTTTAGCACCTAAGCACATTTTCAAGCATACTGTACTTATTCAGAGATTTTCTCAGTCTGGACCTGACTTTTTTATTGTGTCTGCAGCATTTCTCTGACCATATGAATCAAACCTTAAATGACTAGACAGTAGCTATGCTACCCACGGTGTGGATCTCTTAACACTTGGTGCTGGCAGCTGGCTCTGCCCCCTTTGGGTTGATGAGAGCCAAGCCTCATGCCTGTGGGCTACCAGCCTAGAGCCCGTCTATCTGCCGCAGCTCTGGAAAGAAGTGTCTGGACCTGCCCTGGGCAGACTTTTCTAACTGGTTTCCTGTTGGTAGCCTGTCATTCAAGTGCTCTGCTACATAGCAGGGCCTATTAAAGGAGCCTTGACTCTGTCGCCATGATCAGTGGGCTCTGTGTCTGGAACTTTTCTCAGCTTTATCAGACCCCTGCATTTGGATATATGGGCTGGTCCTCTATGTTGAATGTTAAATGTAGTTGGGTTTTCTCATCAGATTTTCTTTGGACTGCCAGCCCCTAAATAATGACATGGAGACTTCTTATTATGAAAACTTGACTTTTAGCTTAGACTCGTTCCCAGCTAGCTCTTATAACTTAAATTAACTGTCAGGGTCCAGCCTTGATGGGGTTCGCAAGTTCCAGGGTAGGGGCATATGGATTAGAAATGCCAGGTAGACAGAACAGAGATATGAAAAAGACAGACACAGACTAGAGCTGGGAGGGCAATCAGTGAATACTGAATTCACCCACATTTATTTTCCATATGCTTATATACCCCAATCCAAAAACGGGGGGGGGGAAGGAAAAAGATTGTGTTCATTACACAAAGAATAAACAGAGCAATTGTCTCTTCAGTACCTGAAACATACCCTGAGTTAAGTATTCCGTTTATGTATGCAGGACGCGCAGTGACCACGCCTTAGACCAAGTATCCTGTTGGCAGCCACTCCCTGGGTCAAACTTCCTGCCTTCTCCTTGAAGGAGCAGGAATAGGCTTGAACTCGGTGGACTGGATCCACCTTTGTGGGCCATTTTAATACCCAAAACACCAAGTAACCACACCCTAGGTCAAGATATCTTTGTTAGTAGCCACACCTTAAGTCAAACCTCTTGTCAGTAGCCTTGAAGGAGCAAGAATAGGTCTGAACTCTCTGACCTCCAGTCAAGGTGGAACAGACCCACTCTATGGGCTCCCACAATTAACCTGTTTCGATTAATCTGTGTTCTGCCATGTGATTCTTTACCTCTCCTCCATTCTGTGTGTTTGACTCCCTCTGTGTCTCCCTTGAGCCTAAATTCTAACCCTGAGTTCCTCTGTCTTCCCGAAAGTCCTGTCTAGTCTCTCCTGCCTGGCTATTGGTCACTCAGCTTTTTATTAAACCAATCAGAAGGTGCCTTGGCCAAGACACATTTTTACAGTGTATGAAAAGATTATCCCACAACAGGCTAATATTTTTACCTCTTGTGCCATCTCCCTAGCTCCTATTAACTGTTTTTTGTTTTTCATACTGGGTTTTACTGGGTACGCTATCCAAGCCCAAAACCCTATATCCCCCGTTTCAGCTTCTGAGTATTAGGATTATATATTCCTCATTCTCTTAAAAAATAAATTTATATTATATACTTTTAAAATTTAACTTATTTGCATAATTATTTTTAGGTATGAGTGCTCTGCCTGCTTGCATGTGAGAGAGGGCTTCAGATCCCATTACAGATGATTGTAGGTACCATGTGGTTGCTGGGAATTGAACTCAGGACCTCTGGAAGAGCAGCAGTGCTCTTAATCACTGAGAGAGACATCCCTCTAGCCCTGAAATTTAATATCATTTTATATATATATGTGTGTGTGTGTGTGTGTGTGTGTGCGTGTGCCCCAGCAGTCTGAAGAGTGCATTGGATTCCCTGGAACTAGAGTTACAGGCAGTTGTGAGCAGTCCCATTTGGGTGCTGGTAACACAGCTTAGGTCTGTGCAGGAGCAGCAAGTACTCTTAAACACTGAGTCACATCTCCTGTCATTCTTGCTTTTGTGTGTTGGTTGACTTTTTTGAGACAGAATGTTGTTTATAGCCATGACTAGCCTGGTACTTCATTGTTAAGGTTGGTCTAGAACTTGTAGCAGTTCCCTTGCCTCAACCTCCTGAGTATGGGGATGATAGTCATACACACTATGCCTAAGCCTTATGCCAAAGTTTTTAGAAGTTATTTCTAGTATTCATTGATAATAAGATACCCACTGTTCTGAAAATATCTTTTTTCTTTCAGTCTTGTAAAAATATTTCCTCTTGCCACGTGGTAGTGGCACACTACCTTTAATCCCAGCACTCAGGAGGCAGACACAGGCAAATCTCTGTGAGTTTGAGGCCAGCTTGGTCTACAAAGTGAGTTCCAGGACAGCCAGGGCTCTTAACACAGAGAAACCCTGTCTCAAAACAAAACAAAACAAAATTTTCTATGAGTGTAGAATTTTAACTTTGTCATTTTCAAGACTGTGTTTCATTGTCTTCTGATTTCCATTGTTGCTGTTGAAGATAATCATCACTATTTTAATGATTCTTCACAGGTAATCGATTTTTCCATAACTCTGAAGATGCACTGAGTCTAGATTCAGTTTAGGAGTAAGAAAACTATCAGGGGGGCTGGGATGGCTCAGCAGATAAGAGTACTGACTTCTCTTCCAGAGGTTCTGAGTTCAATTCCCAGCTACCACATGGTGGCTCACAACTATCTGTAGTGAGATCTGGTGCCCTCTTATGACCTGCAGGGATACATGCAGGCAGAACACTGTATATATAATAAGTAAATAAATCTTTTTTTAAAAAAGAAAGCTATCAGATATGAGACCAATTTTTTATCATTTTAAAATTTTATTTTAATTTATTTTCTTCTTTGTGGTGTGTATATGAGAAAGAGAGACAGACAGGGAGACACATTGGTTTTCATTATGTAGCCCCAGTTGACTTAGAACTTGCTATGTAGATCAGGTAGTCCTCACACTCCTAGAGATCCACCTGCCTATACCTCCCAAGTGCTGGGATCAAAGGTGTGTTTCACCACACACGGAACCACCTTTCTTCTGAGGATATGTGAGTAGCTCCAATTGGTAAAGCAGTGCCTAAGAAGAAAGTCTAAGGTTTTGGTAAGTTAAATCATGGCTGTGCTGAACCATAAGGTAGAATTTAAGAGCAAAGACATTTTGTTTTTTTGTAGCAATTCTTGATGGTATTGACTATTTTCTCTTGGTAATCTTGATCGCCTCAAGTATGAAATATTTTTTCCCAGTACTTGTGACACTATGTTTGATAAGTACCTTTGCTTTTACCATGTCACTTTCTGTGTGTGAGAGTTTGGTCTATATGTTTCTTCTTCCTGAAAGGTTCCAAGTCCTTTAAGCCAGGACCATGCCAGCTGTAACTGTAGGTAGTGTTGTGAGCCTCACACATGACTAGCAGACAGGGATCCTCAGCCTCCCCACTGCTGACATGATTGGCAGATGGTTCTGTGTTGTGAGTAGCTGTTGTGAGATGTGTACTGTTGGGTGTCTTGTGCTGTTGGATGCACAGCAGTGTCAGCCTCCTGCCTTCTAGATGCCTACATACTCCCTTCTTGTACTGTAATGATCAAAGATTTCTCCAGACTTAAATTTCCCATGGGGGCAAGATCTCTGTCCCTTCAGAACTGCTGTTGTAGACACTGGGAAATTTGAATGATACTGTCAGCCTTGCCATTATCCCATCATATTTGGTAAGCTGTTTTACCTATGGGCTGAAAGTGTCCTTTCCTAAAAAGCGAGAAGGAATTTATTGGGTGTTTTGTAGATTGCTTTTGTAATCCTTTCTAAACCCTTGAAAACAGGAACAAGTGTTGTCTGTATGTATTTTTAGAGA
Source organism: Bramus lutescens (assembly GCA_001685075.1). NCBI lineage: Eukaryota > Metazoa > Chordata > Mammalia > Rodentia > Cricetidae > Bramus > Bramus lutescens. Next base: position 146,804 of record LOEQ01001705.1, on the reverse strand, counting down.
CAATATTTTCTCAGACTTACCTTTGGGGATCATACCCCCAAAAGATTAAACATTGTTGTTCTAAGTATATAGATAATATGCATAGTTATTTTTTTCTCTTAAGATATAGTAGTCCTTCCTTATGTTCAGTATGTGTGCTTTGTTTCTTTCTTTGATAAAACTGTTTGAGACTTTGTCCCACCAGGATCTATTATGCCAGCAGAGCTGTGCTCTGCATTATTTTATGTTTTTGAAAAAGGCTCTCAGAATATAGCTTTGGGTGGTTTAGTTCAATATGCAGATCAGGCTGGCCTCAAACTCAAAGATTACCCCATATCCCATGCTGGGATTCAAAGCAAGCACCCCTTGCCTGGCCTCTACTTCCTTTTGAAACTTGTCTTTTAAGGCAGTGCTGATATGGCAAATGAGGGCATATGCAACAGAGCACTCAGGTATGGTGCCATTTAGTACTCTACCCTTAGCCTCTTTTTCTTAGCCTTTGGAGCCCAGCATGTTTTCTCTGACTGACAGTGTGGGCCCCAGAGCTTCTGAGTAAGCTGGTCACTATTTATGAACTGATAAAATTTCAGGGCCTGGAGTTGGCCCTGTGACGCTTATTCAGACTGCTGAATAAGGCCTCGTCTCTGATAGAACAGGTTCTTCTTGCATTTAACCTCAAATCCATTCTGCTGCTTCCTTTGGGAAGCTAAGGACATATTTCTTAGGTGGTTTAGTCAGTCTCCTTTGTCATGCTGCCGTGCAAGGGTGTGAGCTGTGCTCTGTTTTCTTCTTTCACAGGTGAACTTGGAAGGCAAAGCCAGTCCTTTGTCACTCCTACAGATGGCTTCCCCAAGTGGCTTCTGTGCATTGGTTCGCTTGCCCAGGCTGATCTGTGGAGGCAAAACACTACCAAGAACGCTCTTGGACATCCTGGCAGATGGCACCATCTTGAAAGTAGGAGTGGGATGCTCAGAAGATGCCAACAAGCTTCTACAGGATTATGGCCTCATTGTAAGAGGGTGTCTGGACCTCCGCTACCTAGCCATGAAGCAGGGGTATGGTTTGTATGCATGTCAGGATGCCTGTAGCGGTGGGGCAAAAATTGTACATGCTGTAGTTACTGGGGACTGATACTAAAGGCTTTGAAAATGCATATTGAACTCGTGAGGAGACATACCAATGCCTGAGAAAAGTTTGGTTGGCTAAAATTTCTTTTGATAAACCTCTAATCACTTGTGAAGAAGTGATTATGAACCAGTAGCCCACTGGCTAAGTTGGAGCTGTAGGGTTTATTTTTTTCCCATGTGAAATCTCTTTTATATCCAGAAGACTAAGCATAAGAGTCTGTATTTGTGGCTTTTCTTCAGAAATGACCTGACCTCAGAGTTCTGAGTTGTAGGGAGCTTTCCCTTTTTGATTTATGTACTCAGTTTAACTTCCCAAGTCTTCACCACTCCTGTGGTAAACCTGACTTGTGGTCAGCACTTGCATTTGCAAACCAGCCTTAGGCCCAAATAATGGTCAGTCTTGCCTTTGACTTGGAAGGAGAGGCTTCTCTTCTTAGCCTTTTCTTCTGTGGAAACTGTTTCATTCCATCTTTCGGAGTCACACTTAATTCCTCAGGTACATGCACAGTCCTCATCCATTATTTACTTACTTAACTTTTATTTATTTATATTTTTATGTGTATGAGTGTTTTTCCTGCCTATATGTTTGTGTCTATGGAGGCCCGAAGAAGGCATCAGAGCCCCTGGAAGTGGAGTTACAGAGGGGTGTGAGCCACTATGCAGGAACTGGGAAGTGAACCTGGGTCCTCTGCAAGAGCATCAAATGTTCTTAACTGTTTAACCAGCTCTCCAGAAACCACAGTCCTCATTTATACTCTCTGTGCATTTGGAGACACTTAAAATGAATGTATGTAAATTGAAAGTGCATTGAATTCTCTGAGACTGAGGCAGGAGAGTATGAGTTTGAGGCCAGCATGGGCTAGATCATGAGCACCTGTCTCAAAAACACCCCAAAAGAGAATTAGGCCAAAGGTGAATATTATCATGAAATGATAATATACAAGTTGTGGTTAGAAATAAGAATGTGTGTTTGGTTGCACATGCATGTGTGCATGTGTAGAGGTCAAGGTTACCTCTGACCTCCAAATGCATGCTTTGGTACATGTACACCTGCATTTACAAGAATGTGCACAATCATGTACATACATATACATGCCCAAAGATTTAAACATTTTAATGAAGTAATAAATAAGGTCTCAAGTAGTCCTGCTGGTCAGGACCTCCATGAAGCTGAAGGACCTCCATGAAGCTGAAGATGATCTCGAACCCCTGATCTTTTGCCTCCACTTCTCAAGTCCTAGAATTACAAACATGTACCACCACACTTGCTCTCTTGGTGTTTTCTGTGTATGTGAATTTCATTCTGTTTACTTAAAATTGTATTTATTTGTGTGTGTGAGGGGGGAGTCTCCCCCTCCCGAGGTACACATGTGGAGGTTAGATGACAACTTACATGAGTCCATTATTTCCTTATACCTTGTGGATTGGTGATTAAACTCAGTTTGTCAGGTTTGGTGGGAGGTGCCTTTACCCCTGCGCCATCTTATTGGCCCACTGATGTTTTCTTAATTCTACATGTATCTCTTGGTTAGTCTCTGATTTTAGAAGATCAACAATGGAATGCTTTTTGTTAGCCCACAGAAATTTTTACAAATGATTTATTTGTTTATGTGTTTGAGTGTTTCCCTTGCATGTATATAATACTCCACATGCGTTCCTGAGGAGGCCAGAGAAGGTGTTAAATTCCCTGGAACTGGAGTTACAGATGGTTGTGAGTTGCTACATAGGTACTGGGAACCAAATCTGGGTTTTGCAAGATCAGCAAGTGCTGTTAACCTCTGAGCCATTTCTCCAGCCCCCTGCAGCAGTTTTAATCTGAAAGTTGTGAAGAGCAGAAACAATTATTGGTTTTTATACCCTTACCTCCTAGATGACAATAGCTTTGTCATTTTTATTCATATATAAAAAGTAAGGACTCTTAGTCTGTTTACAATTCTTGCCACAAATAGTGCGGCAGTGAGTATCCATCCACTTAAGAATCTTTGTCCTTTGGCTAAACTACCAGAAAAGGAAATGCTAGATCAGAGAATTTGAGTTTTTGATAGTTACTTCTTATTAAACTGTTTTTATAATGATCATAAAGATGTCCACTTCACAAATTTTATGTGAGCCTAATTGATTTTTATGCTCCATTGATACTAGATGTACTTGTATTTTTTAAAAATTGTAAATCTGATAGCAAATCACCACTTTCTTTGATTTCTTTTGCTTATTTGTCCTCTGTTTATTGGTCATTTAAAAATTTTTCCTATCCATGCCATTTGCCCATTTTTGATATATGCTTTTATTTATTTTTTGTAGAAACAATATACTCTGTAATGGGCTTAGCCTGAAATCACTTGCTGAGACTATTTTGAACTTTCCACTTGACAAGTCCCTTCTACTTCGTTGCAGCAACTGGGATGCTGAGAACCTTACTGAAGACCAGGTACTTTTTTATCAGAGTAGTTGATTCTAACCTTCAATGTGAGCATTGGATAGAGAGGCCTTAAAGTAGACTTACTGTCAGATGATCCTCAAGGTAGTAGCGTTCATGCTGCTTAAATAAAACACTCAAGAGTCCTATTGTATTTTAGTTTTGAGTGTGCTGGGCACTTCAGAAAATGTTTTTTTTCCTAAAAATACAAATGCAGAAATATTAAAGTGCTATACCCCTTACCATAAGAAACAGTAAGCAGTCCCTGCCTTTCTCACCCCATTCCTTCTTTTGCTCTTCCTTCTCAGAGGGGACCTCTTTAATTTCTTTTTGGTAGTTACCATTACAGTTCTAGATTACTTGCATGTGTCATTCTTTCTCATTTGTGCATAGTATGTTTTGACTTTGTTTTAGTTAAGGTTTCATTGTTGTGAAGAGACACAGTGACCACGACAACTTATAAAGGAAAACATTTAGTCAGGGTGACTCACTTACAGTTTCAGAGGTTCAGTCCATTACTATCATGACGGGGAGCATGGCAGCATGCAAGCAGACACTGTGCTGGAGGAGTAGCTGGGAATTCTACTTCTTGCAGGTAGCAGGAAGTCGACTGAGACATTGGGCAGTACCCGAAACATAGGAAACCTCAAAATCCACCCCTACTGTGACACACTTCCTCCAACAAGGCCATACCTCCTAATAGTGCCACTCTCTATGAGATTATGGGGGCCAATTACATTTAGAATACCACAGACAACTTCTTTTCTTTCTTTTCTTATCTATCTATCTATCTATCTATCTATCTATCTATCTATCTATCNTGGAACTAGCTCTTGTAGACCAGGTTGGCCTTGAACTCACAGAGATCTACCTGCTTCTGCCTCCTGAGTGCTGGGATTAAAGGCATGCGCCACCACTGTTCCGGCTTTTTCTTGAATTTTCAAAACAGGGTTTCTCTGCATAGCCTTGGCTATCCTGGAACTCACTCTGTAGACCAGCCTGGCCTTGAACTCACAGATATCCACCTGCCTCTGCCTCCTGAGTGCTGGGATTAAAGACATGCATCACCACCACCCGACCATGTTTTGACTTCTTATACAGAAGTTATTACTTAGAGATCTTTCAGTTCCTGGGTCCCAAACAAGAATTTATTCCATACCCAATATCCCCAGTATAGATAGATAGTCTTTTCATCAGGGACAATACTTTGTTTTCCCAGGATATAATATTTGTATTTTTGTTTGTTTAGTGTTCTTTACACTATTCAATTAACCCCAGCCTGTTTAGCAGAATTGTGGCTCCCTTGGCTGTCCCAGATTGAGTAACTATAAACACTTGCCCTGTTTCCTGTGGTTCTGTCCCTACAGCCCTCCGCATCCCCCTGCGGTCCTCTGTTGTGCCCTCTGCTGCCCTCTTGTGGTCAGGAATGTTGGCTCTCCAGACACACTGCCCACCACAGGCTGAGCTGTGGCTTCTCTACCTCACTTCTATAGTAGATCCTGTGCTGTTTAAATCCCATGTCTTTTCCTTTTCTTACCCTGCATGTCTGAAAAAATAAGTGATTTCCCTCTCTTAGCCAGTGGTTTAGCTATTAGCAATTTAGGGCAGAAGCCATTTTCTTCAGAACTCCTAAGGGCCTGCTCCTTGTGTTCTCGCTTCTAACATTTGAATTTGTTACTACTCTTTCTGAAAGCTTTTCTTTGTCATTTCTTGTTTGAAATCCTTGATGACTCACTCATGGTGGTAGGAGTTAGTGTACCCTTTCTGTCTGCACTCTCCTGTCTTTCAGTTTAGGAAAGAATACTCAGATTATTTTCTTCAAAAATTTCCTACTCTCCTTTTTTTTTTTGATGATGATGATTGGATCCCCCAAATTGATCCTATTGAGACAGAGTCTTGTGCTGTCTTGTCTGTCTCCATCTTGGGGTAGGTGTGCTAGATTCATGCTACTGCATCTGGTTCTGAGGTTGGAGCTCAGGTAGCCAGGCTGGCACAGCTAACACTTTTACCTATAGCCTACCTCTTCAGCCCTGAGTACACACTGTTAAAATAGCTTTTTGTTTCTATTTAATGGATGCAATATCTTTGTATTGGGGCAAATGTATTGGGTTTTTCTTTGGACCACCAGCTCCCAAATAATGACACGGAGACTTCTTATTAATTATGAAAGCTTGGCTTTAGTTTAGGCTTATTCTAAGTAGATTCATTTATATTAATTAACCCGTTTACATTAATCTACATTTTGCCATGTGGCTTGTTACCTCTCCTTAGCACCGTATGTCCAGCTTTTTCAGAGTCTGGCTGATGAATCTCTTCCGCCTCTAATTTTTTTCCCCAGAAATTCCACCTATCTTCTCCTGCCTAGCTATTGGCTGTTCAGCTTTTTATTAAACCAATCAGAAGGTGCCTTAGGAAAGTGAGGTAAGACAGAGACATATCTTTACACAAAGACTATCCCGACATATCTTTACATAGAGTAGTGAGGATTTCTTCCATTTCCTGCATCACCTCCTTTTCCTCAAAATTCTTTCTCATAAATGCTTGTTTTGGTCCTTGGCTTTCATGTTTTTTTCCAGATGTTTAGAACCTTGGTTGTACATCCATATTAAAGAAGGAGACATAAGAGTAAAGGATATAGATTTCATGACATGCTCTGGGCCTGGACTTAGTTTCCAGTACCATCCAAAAAAAAAAAACCAAACAAAAAAGACATAAAAGCTGATTTTTAAAAAAAAAAAAAAGCCCTTTGTGGTGGTGTACTCCTTTGATCCTAGCAGAGGCAGGCTGGTCCCTGAGTTCAAGACCAGCCTGGTCTACAGAATAAGTTCTGGGACAGCAAAGGCTACAGAAATCCTGTCTCAAAAAAACAAAACAAAAAATCTGATGAGATAGATCCATCAGCTGATGAGTGAATAAATGTGGTATAGGTACCAATAGCATAATATTCAACAGATAAAAAGGATGAGTACTATAAACTTGTGATCCTCTTGCTTTGGTCTCCCAAGTGCTGGCATTTCAGACATGTGCCAACTTCCCAGCTTTAACATGGATAAATATTGGCAGTATCATGTCACATTGAAGCTGGCTGTGGTGGCTCACAACTGTAACTGTTGGAAATTTTTCTTTCCTGTCTGCTTCTTGTCTCCAGGTCAAGAAGATTGAGCTACATAGACAATTAGGGGTGAACAAAAGATAGAGGATTTATTTAATGAAAGCAAAAGAAACTCTTGGTAGTCATGGGGTGGGGTGTAATAAGGGAATCGCTGTTCTGAACTGAAAGCAAAGAAGGTAATTTCAGTTGGCTTGTAAATTGGGAGGAAAAGTGGGGACCAGTTAAGGAAAACTTTCTGAGTATGAAGACCTAACTTACTGTGCAGTGTTCAGGGAACAAGTCTGGTTTTGGAGGTCTGTCAGGGAATGATCATGACCCTTGGATTGTTTTGAGTTGTACACCCATGTCATGGTAGCCGAGAAGCTTTCTCATCTGGAGGTTCCTTGTCTATGTCTGACTCATTTAGGGATTTGTCTGTCTCCTGTATCTATCAAGATGCTGAGGCAGGAGGCTCACTGCAATTTGAGGCCAAGCCGGTCTACAAAGAGACCTGTCTCAGGAAACAGAGAGAGAATGAATGTAAATGAATATGAGACTATGGATTATGCTAAGTGAGAAAAGCCAGCCACAGAAATTATAATGTGTTTCCATTTCCATGAAACATCCAAAATAGGTTGCTTCAGTGGGGGAATAAAGTTTCTTTGTGTATTGATCCTGAAATTGATTCTTGTTTGTAATTTCTTAGCTCTGTCAGGATGCTAAAATAATTGAACTAGATACCTGAGTAAATTCTATGGCTCATGGCTTAGAACTCATTAAAGCTATCATGTAAAACATAGTTTATTGGTTGTGGTGTCAACATGTGTGATTCTACTATAATTTTTTTCTGGCACAGAGAATTGAATCCTTGTGTGTACTAGGCAAGCAGTCTGCTAAGCTATAGCCTCAGCTCTATTTATGATGGTTGATTAGATACTGAATCAGGAATCCTAATTTGTAAAAGACTAATATCATTAGGACCGTTGGAGACAGTAGAGCTAAATACCACTAATATTCTTGTGTTATTCTTAGTGTTATGATTATTCAGGAGAATTCCCTGGTCTTAGGCAATATACATGCTCACATATTTAGAGGTGATATATCTTTTTTTAAAAATTACATTTGTATTTATTGTGTGTGTTCCTGGATAGCACAGTGTGTTTGTGGAGGTCAGAGGACAACTTGAGGGAATCAGTTCTCTCCTTCCATGTGGGTCCTGGGGATTGAACTTGGGTGGTTAGGCTGGGCAGCAAGCACTTGTACCCACTGATCCCCTCTCAGTGGCCCAAGATGAAGTATCTTCATAAGTATAATTTAACTTTAATAGGCATCTAGCAAAAAAGTGTGATAAATATATTGTAAAGAATAAAAGCCAGTTGTGGTGATGCATACCTTTAATTCTAGAACTCAGGAGACAGAGGTAAATTGATCTTTGTGACTTTGAGGCCACACTGGTTTACATAGCAAGTTACAAGGCAGCCAGGGCTACATAGTGAGACCCTGCCTCAAAATAAATAAAAATGAGCGTTAAAGCACTTACTAACAGTTAGGAATAGGAATTCTCATATTCTCTTGGCCTTTCTATAGCTTGAAAACTTTGAAAACTAAAAGTTAGTGGGGAAAGTTAATTGTTACCATATATAAGGCCAAATTTATGATTCTCTTTGCTATGGAAACTGAGACTTTTTAAAAGTTATTGTTAGTTAATAATTCTTCTTTTTTGAGAGTTAATAATTTTTAGCTGGGGCCAGCAAGATGGCTCAGTGGATAATAGTATTTGCTAAGCCTGAAAACCTTATTAGTTCAACCCCTGGGATCCATTGGATAGAAGGAGAGAATTGACTCCAGCAAGTTGTCCTCTGACCTCTATACACACACACACACACACACACACACTGTGGCACATGTTGTACATATGCATAAACAAATGTAGCAAAATATTTAACAATGCTGTTTTTTTCTAACTATAAGCATAATGGTTAAGATTTCAGAGAATGGGGGATGGAGAGACGGCTTGGCAGTTAAGAGTACTGCTGCTATTCCAGAGGACCCAGGTTCTATTCCCAGCTCCAAACATAGTGACTCACAACCACCTATAACTTTATTCTAGGCTGCAGTAACTCCACAGACACCAGTCACACATACACACATTTGGGCAAATACTCATAAGATAAAATAAAATAAAAATAAGTAAATAAAACTGGATAGTGGTGATGTGCACCTTTAATCCCAGCACCTGGGAGGCAGAAGCAGGTGGATCTCTGTGAGTTAGAGGCCAATCTGGTCTAGAGAACAAGTTCCAAGATAACCAAGACTACACAGAGAAATCCTGTCTCAAAAATAACTAAGTAAATAAATAAATAAATTACATATCAACTTATCTTTACAACAGGGCCGAGAAACTACGTCTTCCTGCCTCAAAATAATAAGTTTAAATAATAGTTTAAATCATGAGGACTGAAGAGATACACTGGCTGATACTCCAGACAGGGTCTTACTGTGTAGCTCTAGCTGACCTGGAGATGTGTATAGACCAGGCTAGTCTCAAACTAACAGAGATCTGCTTGTCTCTGCTGGGATTAAAGGTATGTGTCACCAAACTTGGCTGTTTTTTTTTCTTTTTAGTGGTGGCAAGTGAAAAATGGTTTTATTAAGATCAATTTCTGTATAATAAAATTCACCTGTTTAAAATGATAACACATATCTCGAATATTCTTTTTGGGAACTCAAGTCAGGAGTGTCTCTAAACTTCAGGCCATTCCAACCTATATAGCTAGATTCTGACTCAAAAAGGACAAAGATGGGCATACCACTAATCCTAGACAGGTTTAGGAGATCCAGGAATTTGTCCATCTCTGTTTTTCCAATTTTGGGATTCAGGCAAATGTCACCATACCAAGCTTTTACGTGATTTCTGGGAATCATACTCATATCTTCATGCTTCCAAGGCAAGCACTTTACCGACTGAACTCTCGAGTCAACTGCCATAGTAGACTTTTAGTTTTGTTTGGTTCTGTATTAGAGATAGAGCCTCACTTTGTAGCTCACAAAGCCTTAACCTCGAGGCAGTCCTCCTGACTCAGTTCCCCAAGTGCTGGGATTAAAGGCAAAATACCTGAGAGAAAATGGGGGATGAATCGAGGATTTATACTAAGCAAGTGCTACCCCGAGTGGTGTTTCCAAGGCACTTGTGACTGACTGTGAGGGTACTCTCTCCACTTGTCTTCCACATCTTGCTGACCTCTGACTTTTCTCTTTAGGTAACTTATGCTGCCAGGGATGCACAGATTTCAGTGGCTCTCTTTCTCCATCTTCTTGGATACCCTTTCTCTAGAAATCCCTATGAGGAGGAAGATAATGACCAAATCAGCTGGCGGAAAGTCTTGGAAAAATGCAGGGCTATGGTAGACATCCCATTCCGAAGCAAGGGACTTGGCCAACGGTGTGAAAAGATTAATGCGGAAGCACTGGAATCTCAACAGAAGCCAAGAAATAGGAAGGCTAAGCCTGATGGAATGGTATCAGGCAACAACCAAGGGAGAGACCCCAGGAAACACAAAAGAAAGCCCCTGGGGGTGGGCTATTCTGCCAGGTAACACATATGTTTCCTGCTGATGAAGAGCTTTACCCTGAGTCCGGCAGCAGAGGCTCTCCAGGGTTATTGAACCTTTCCCTGATTTTAGTGATGCTTGGACTATACTTCTTTTCATTTGTGTATTTTTTCTTTCCCCTTCTTTCACTTTTCTTTTACTTTGTCAATTGGAATAGAAATGAAGAGAATTTACCTCAGCTTTGTCACTGACCTTGGTGCAACCTTAGGCCTGTAACTTTACCTAGAGGTATAGAGCCATAGAGATGGCTGCCAGGTATAGGCACTTGCTGCCAACCCTAATGACCCAAGTTCAGTCTTTAGGACCCACATTGGAAGGAGAGTTCTGACTCCCAAAGTTGTCCACTAATCTTCTAATGGACAATGTGTGTACCTCTCCCCAAAATAAATAAGTGATAATGAAATAGTTGAAGGGGATATACTTTTTATCCATTGTTTAAGAATGCTATGAACATGAATAATGTAAAGTCCTCATCCTTACCAGGAGAAATGCTTCAGGTTTCTTGTTCATTTAGCGTGTTTTCAGCCCATGCTGACTGTAGTGTGTAGCTAGTGAGAATCCCCTATGTGACTGACCCTCTTGAGGAGGATGAGTTGTAAGTAATTTTGAGCGGAAGTACATCCCTAGAGCATGACACCTTTTGGAATTAGAAGATTAAATTGAAGGAAGCATTGCATGTGAGCCAGAAATCAACCCACATGACCTTCATTACTTTATCTTGAACTTTTACAGTTTTAATTTACTGTTTAATTCAGTGATTTGGCAGTTTACTGGTTCTCTGTTCCTGTTTTCATTCACAGCAGAGCTCTGTGAACAACTCCCAAATCACTTCCCAGTGTCTCAGTCCATAAGTGTAAAAACCAGAGGCGTTAAGAGTTCATTTGTAGTTCTGCTCCCTAGCCATTGCCTATTGAGGATTGACTGTGGCTTCCTGCCTATTTGTTTTCCTGTATATGGTGTGTTTTATTATGGTGTTGAGAATAGTTTGAGTCACTCAGAAGTAAGTGTGGGAAGGTCTTGGGTAACTTGACCAACAGCTTTCAGTGCAAGATTTCTTTTCCCTGCAGAAAATCCCCTCTCTATGATAACTGCTTTCTCCAAGCCCCTGATGGACAGCCCCTTTGCACCTGTGACCGGAGAAAAGCTCAGTGGTACCTGGACAAAGGCATTGGAGGTATGAGACTCATCTGCCATATTTATTTATAACTAGGGTCTTTCCATGAGTGGGGTGTGAAAGAGAGTGAATGGAGATGTGTGGGACTAGGGAGTCATAACCTGGAGTTCTCCGCTAGCACATAACAAATAACAGTTAAAGAGTGCTTCCTGGTAGCAGAGGTGGGGACAGCCCAGCACTGATATGTTTTCTTTTTCCTAAGAGCTGGTGAGTAAAGAACCTTTTGTGGTCAGGCTACAGTTTGAACCTGCAGGAAGACCTGAATCCCCAGCAGATTATTACTTGCTGATTAAAGAGAACCTGTGTGTTGTATGTGGCAAGACAGATACCTACATCAGGTGAGTATAGTGATAGACTAAGTAACCCGTGAGAATTGCCTGGGGAATCACATGCTGAGCCCTAAGATGCCTTGGTTAAGTTTTCCCACATGGCAGTGTCTTAGGGTTTCTTTTGCTGTGAAGAGACACCATGACCATGGCAACTCTTATAAAGGAAAACATATAATTGGGGTGGCTTACATTTTCAGACGTTTAGTACATTATTTTCATCGTTGCTATTTGGTGGTGCTCAGGCAGGCATGGTGCTGGAGAAGTAGCCTAACATCCTAAATCTTGCCTTGTAGGCAACTGGAAGTGAACTGTCTCACTGGGTGTAGCTTGAGCATGGGATAACTCAAAGCCCACCCCAACAGTGACACACTTCCTCCAACAGGACCACACCTTCTAATAGGGATACTACCTGTTTGTAGTATCCCTTTGGGGGGCATTTTATTTCAAACCACCACACAGAGAGACTTAGCTCTACAAATGTCCCAGCTTTCCTAACAGCTTCAGCGTTCTGCCTGGCCATTTCTAATGACCTCTGTACCTTTAAGGGAGACCTTGAAGTATCCCTGTATCCCTCCCTGAAGCTCTCAAGTTTCTGAGCCTTAGTTTTGTTTATAGTTTCCCAAGACTGTTCTTTCACAGTAGCGTTCCCTAATGAGCACAAAGCTGACCACTGGGCTCAAGTACCTGTGCTTGGGCTTTCTCCGTGGTCCCTGTGCAGTACTTCGCTTCTTTTTCTTCCCTCCCAACTTCCCCTCCTCCTTGTTTCCCCATTCATTCCCTCTCTTCTTCTCACCATTCACCATTCCTGGTATGTTTTGTTGCTGTTGTTTTTTTCTTTATCTCACCTTAATTTATTTCAGTCATCACTTTCTCCTCATTTTGAGACAAAATATTTTTCTCTCTCTTTTTCTTTGTTTCTCCCCCCCACTCTCTTTCTCTCTCTCAAGACAGGACTTCATTGTGTAGCCCTGGCTGTCCCAGAATTCCTGCAGACAAGGCTGGCCTTGAACTCAAAGATCCACCTGCCTCTGCCTCCTGACTGAGACAGAATATATCTATATAGCCTTGGATGTGGTTATCCTCCTGACTTAGCCTTCCAAATGCTGGAATTAAAGGCATATGCCATCATGCTATCCTTTAGTAATTCACTTTCCTCATTCCTTTCTCTGCAAAGTGGGACAACTGTTGCCACTGAGAGTTTTTCCTGAGAACTTTATTCTACTTAGAAAATGATGGCAGACCTTGGTGAGCCAGGAAGTAATGTCAGAGTGAGGGAGTCCTCAGATAAAAGAAATTGGTTTGCCCAGCCCACCAGACTTTTTGAGAGTTATTGTAAGTTATCAAAAGTTATGATAGTATTTCATTTCTCTTAGACTCTCCTTTCTAGGACCACAGTGGTTGTTACTAGCCTCTGCCATTGAAGCCTGACAACAGGGAGAGAGGACTCTGAAAGCAGAGATAGATAAGGCAGGCAGGTGGGCCTGAGAGTGACATGGGTAGTACTGCCTTCCTGTTACCAAGCCTTTCCCTGTCATGTCTAGGCCCAGGTTAGGCTCTGAGTGGCTCACCTGCTAGCTCCATATGTGCTCTGTAGCGTAAGCTAATGAGCACTGCTCTGGGGTGGGCCTGTTCCAGGAAGAATATTATCCCGCATGAGTACCGCAAGCATTTCCCCATTGAGATGAAGGACCACAACTCGCATGATGTGCTGTTACTCTGCACCTCCTGTCATGCCATCTCCAACTACTATGACAACCATCTGAAGCAACAGCTGGCCAAGGAGTTCCAGGCTCCCATTGGCTCAGAGGATGGCTTACGCCTGCTGGAAGATCTAGAGCTTAGGCAGGTGCGTTCCGGAGCCAGAGCCCTGCTCAATGCCGAGAGCCTGCCTGCGCATCGGAAAGAAGAGCTGCTGCACACACTCAGGGAGTTTTATAACACAGATATTGTTACAGAGGAGATGCTTCAAGAGGCTGCCAGCCTGGAGACCAGGTACTGTTCACCTTATTGTTCTGTTCAGATAAGGTGTAGTAATAGGGGAGCTCGGGCCTGCTTTTCGTCTGGCCCAGCTCCTGCATGG
>LOEQ01001705.1:120589-132809 GCA_001685075.1 Bramus lutescens | reverse complement strand
GGCCTATCAAAAGGGCCAAGGCAGTTTCTTTATTAACCAATGAAAGTAACACATAGACAGATGACCCTCCTACATCAATAAGGGATGACCCAATGACAGCAGCCTTCATGAAAATGCTTGTCACAATTCCAGTGCTTAGCCACATGCTTAGTCATCCTGTATTCATTTGTTTAAGATACCTCAGGGTAGAATCAAACAATCTGAGAATTTCCTTTTCATAAGAGATGCTGATGGGGCTCAGAAGGTTAAGGTGCTTGCTGCCATCCCTGACAGCTTTACTCAGATCCCTAGAACCTCTATGGTGGATTGAGGGAACCAATTCCCAGAAGTTGTCCTCTGACCTCCACACATGTTCCATGGTGCACATGCGTGCCCACACACACATTTAAATAAGATGTGACTTTTTTTTGAGAGATTGCCAATTGTGAGGTGTCTGTTGTTGACTCTATAAGGTCAAATGTAGTTGGGTCTCACACATTCTTCTGTAGAGGTAAATCTAAAGTCAGCACATAAGATGAAAGTAATAGCCAGTGAATACCCTGAGATCTCTGAATTGCCATGAAGTAGAGTATATGTGATTTTGTGTCTCCCACTTCATACTTAGATCCGGGAGATTCTCAACTAGTGCATTCATTCATATTTCTTGTCTTACTGCATGTAGTGTCTGGACCCACTGGATGGAATTTTGAGCAAACTGCTGTCCTGTTTAACCTTTTTTTCTTCCTTCCTTTCTCTTTTCCTCTCCTTCCCTATGAGTACATAGTTGAATTAGCACAACATAACTTAGTGCTTCTAAATAAGAAGTTTCTAATCCCGAGGCATGAACGTGTACATGGCTCCAACAATAAGCATTGTGGGTTACTATGCGATTATCATTTTCTGTAGGATTAGAAGTCTATAAAAGTAATAATGAGGCTGATTGCCTACAGTATTTTGTTTTCAATAATAAAAAATGTAAAAACTTTATAGTAGCAAATATTTATTTCTTTATTCAGAAAAGTATTTATTTCACTTATACTACTGATCTCCCACAGCTCAGAGATACTGCAAAGATTTCCTGAACAAATATTAGAGATACACTGAAGCCTGCTGCACCACACTCAGAAACTACATCATTTGCCTTTTATTCCTAATACATACTTAATGACTTCTTACTTATACCATATATATAATACACACACACACACACACACACACACATATTTGATTTTGGTTTTTCAAGACAGGGTTTCTCTGTGTAACAGTCCTAGTTGTCCTGGAGATCCGACTACCTCCGCCTCCCAAGTGCTGGAATTAAAGGTGTATGTCCCCGCTGCCCAGTTTATATATTTTTTTTATTGTTCAGAGGTTTTGTTTTGTTTTTTTGTCCTCCCGGCCCCCCTCAGAACAGGGTTTCTTTGGGTAGCTCTGGCTGTCCTGGTGTTCTGGAACTCACTCTGGCCTTAAACTCAAAGAGATATTCCTGCCTTTGCCTCCCAAGTCCTGGGATTCAAGATGTGCACCACCATGCCTTTTCTAAGAAGACTCTTATTAGACTTAATAGACTTTTCTAATAAGCAGGTCATTGAGTCTGAGAACACGCTGTTTGAAGACAGATTGAAAATGTTTGGGGCTAGGCATGGTAGTACTCAGAGGCAGAGGTGGGGGGGGATCTGTGTGAGTTGAAGGCCAGTCTGGTTTATATATTGAGCTCCAGGGCATCCAGGACTACACAGAGACACCACGTCTCAAAAAACAAACAAATAAGCAAGCAAATTAGAAAAAAAGTGGGAAGCTGATGAGGCAAATAATAAAACACCTGCAAACATCGGGAGAGTCCAAAGTTGTTAAACTGGTGGGGGCTTGGATGAAGGACTGGAAATACAGATATTGATAGGAAAGAGGCTTGGAAGCAAAGTGCTTTTCTGAGAAAGGTGTTTTTGCCCCCTTGAAGGAGATGGAGGGAAGCTCTGTTCACATAGTTTCAGCAGTTTTTCTGATTTCCTGTCTAGCTGGGAACTAGGCAGGGGGTTCATCTTCTGCAGTACACCGTTGGCACAGCTGAGCAGCCAGAGGAACATCTCCCAATGACTGGAACATTCGTGCCAATGTGTTCTGTTTTTTTTGGTGAGGAAGAAAGCACTAAAGAATTAGACCACCTTGAATTTTACATCCAGATTTGGAAGTGTTCTGAGAAGCCAGGTTATGTGGACTGATTTAACACCCTTATTTTAATACTGAGTATGGCATAGAATAAATAATTAATGCCTTACAGAGAAGTTAGCTATTCCCTGAGTAGCCTTGGTCCAACAAATACAAGATCAATATTCCTCACCCATTACCAGCCAGATTTCCCTATAGGGTTGCTTGTGTGAGGCCTTCCTGTCAGTGTAATTCAAAACCCGAAATGCCTTCAGTGTGTGCCTTATATGCTAAGTATTAAGAGGTGAGAAAAAAAGATATTTAAAAACATTAAAACAATATGTCCTTTGGGGTCCGTCTTTCTCTTTTCTGCCAGTGCGACTACCCAATGCTTGTTTAGCTCAGACCCTCTGCAACTTCATGTTTTGACAGGATATACAATGAAAGCTATGTTCCTCATGGACTGAAGGTAGTACAGCGTTACACTGAGGGTGGGCTGCGCTCCCTCATGCAGCTGGAGAGCCGCTGGCGTCAGCACTTCCTGGACTCCATGCAGCCTAAGCACCTGCCCCAGCAGTGGTCAGTGGACCATAACCATCAGAAGCTGCTCCGAAAGTATGGGGATGACGTTCCCATCAAGCTGTCGTGATTGCTGCTTCCTGCAGGCCAGGACAGACAGAGCTGGAGCCAAGGTCAAAATTGCCTCCACCTGCTTAATGTTACTGATGGAAGCCCAGGTAGCTGGCTCAGAATGCTAAGCTACACTAACCCCAGGTACTTCTGATGGAGCAAGGCTGTAGTTTTAAGGGGAGTCTATGGTTTGGAATTTTAATTGAGGAGTCTATTCTTTCTCCTCCTTTCTCTCCTGTTTTTGTGTGCAAGAGAAGCTTGGCCTTTATTTTCACTCTCCACTCTGCTTTTCCTGTTAAGAGGGAAAATGAAGACTGCTCTTTGGAGTAAATTGTTGGGTCCTGGGAAGATGTTTGTGACTCTCTCGCCTCTCCACTGCATTGCATCTTATGGGGCAGGGAGTTGAAGAATGACCCAGAGTCAGGTTCATATTCCCAGTTCAACCTCATGATTTTGATCTTTCCTGCTCTCTATATTCAGTTGTTTGGGGTTCATCCCAACTGTATCACTTGGGTTTATTTTACATGCTTGAAAATGTTCCCACTTGTGTATACAGGACCAAAGCCCAGCTTGCTTCTTCCCTATCACAGGGGAAGTCCTTTTCTGAAAATGGGTTTTCAGCTGGGTGGGGCAGACAAGTATACACCTTTCTTAGATACAGTGTTCAGCCTCCCTCTCCTCGGGATGTCTGCTTGTTGCACATCTCCTGACTTGCTTCTGAGTCAGTGCCCACTCCCTTTGGTGTTCACGTTCCATTGCATTTGCAGTACTGACCGATCCATAGCACTCAGTTCACTCCCAGAGCCATTTGACCAGGTTACAGTGTGAGGACTTCACCTCCCCTGGAGCCTGGCACACTGAGATAACTGATAACATTAGGAATTTTAAAAGGGTAATGTTTCATCTTTCAAAATGTTACAGACTACTACTTTGAGTATGAAATCAATTTATTAGCAATTAGTATTTTTTCTAAACTATTAGGGAAGCTTTCTTATTTTATAAGCTCTTAACAAGCTTGAACAGAATTTTATGGCCAGAATCCAATAAGAGTTCTATTTTGGAATTGTACCCAAGTTGATTATAACTGATCTGTCATTGATAAATAAAACAACTTCAAAGCACAAGGCTCAGTGATTGTAAATGTGAGACTTTTCTTCCTGACGTAATAAAATAGTAAGTTTGTGGGGGAGTTGCTGTTTATTCTGCAGAGTCCCTGCCTCGTGGCAGTAGTGTGGCCTTACACATGGATACCATACGCACTGCAGTCCACAAATGCATGTGTGCTGCACTCTTTCTTGTCCCTCTGCCCCACATTCCCACTTTTCATCTCACAGGCATTTCTGGAATCAAGACTAGACATTCTTAAAAACAAATAGTACCAACTCCTTTGGGGAATCTATGTTTAATTTAGCAGATTATCACAAAGCCTGACTGAGGGAACTCAGAACAGCTTGCTTCTTAGTCATGGTAAGTTGCCAGACTTCCCACAAGATGGCGCTAGTGCCTAGTATTGTTTTTATAACCATTCTTGAGAAATAAGCAACTTTTATACTGAATATAACTTGTGACCTGTGTTTTCACATATTTGTAGCAACTTTTGAGTCACTTCCATAGCTTTGTAAGAGCTGCTCTCCAGCAGGGTCCCCAGTGAGGTCCAGTGCAAGAACGCTAGCAGCATATAGAGCAGAGAGCCAATCTCTGCCTGCTGCTCAGGTCCTTTACCCATTCCAGAACAGTGTTGCCTTTAGCTTGGAAACTGTATTCTGAGGCTGCCGTGAAAGTGTGAGCCTTTTTCTAGGAGTGAAAGTTGCCCTCTGTTTTGTATTTTTGTTTGAGACAGTGTTTCTCTATTGATCACTGGCTGTCCTGGAACTCACAGAAATCCACCTACCTCTGCCTCCTGAGTGCTGGGAGCCACCACCACCCAGCAAAAGTTGTCATCTTAAATGAGAAATTTCAGGGTAAATCTATTTTTCTGATATAAAGTACATGAAACCAGGGGTGGTAGCTCTTTTCTATAGTCTCTGTATGCAGGAGGAAGAAGCAGGAGGATGTTGAATTTAAGGCTAGCCTTGACTACATGATGAGTACATGCTTATTACAGGAGAACCTAAAGAAAGAGTAACAGTCATCCATCTTTCTTCTGTCTAGAGCAGAGCTAAGCTTTGATGATATGGCTAAGACTTTTCATCCAGTCAGATGGTGGTGACACACACCTTTGATCCCAGCACTGGGAGGCAGAGGCAGGAGGAGCTCTGTAAGTTGCAAGGCTAGCCTGATCTACAGAGTGAGTTCCAGGATAGCCAGGGCTACACAGAGAAACTCTGTCTCAAAAAACCAACCCCCCCAAACAACACCACAACAAAGTATATCTATAATATTTAAACAAAATTGGTGTGTGTGTGTGTGTGTGTGTGTGTGTGTTTGTATGCATCACTGGAATGGTATCACAAGTAATTTACTCTATCTTTAAAATTAAATTTCTACACAACTGTGCTGGCTAATGCCTGTAATCCCAGCAATTTGGAAGTGGAGGCAGGAATAGCAGAAGCTTAGAGTTATCCTCAGCTACATAGTAAGTTTAAGGCCAGCTTGAGGTACATGAGCCCTTGTCTCAGAACAGAACAAAACAACAGAAAACCAAAGAAAATCAATGTTGATGTGTTTCTGGAAGCTCTCCTTCCTTCAGCCTTACAGCCCCAGTTATGTGAGGTGAGCTTTCATACTCTGTCCTTGGTCACTTTTTTATGACAGAACCCTAGAAACTGGATTGGGGGGTGTCACTGTGGCAGTGAGCACTAATTAGCTTACTTATTATCACTTAATTATCACTAATTAGCATCAGCTTAGGAGTAGAGTGCACATTAAGGGAATTCAAATGTCCTGAACATTGAGCTTCTGTAAGTCGTAATGGTCCTTCATGCCCTGGCCATTGGGACCTCTTCTCTGCTTCTTCCTTCTTTTTATTTTCTTTTGTTTATCTTTTTTGGGGGGGGGTTGGAGACAGAGTATTTCTGTGTATCAGCCCTAGCTATCCTGGGACTTGCTCTGTAGACTAGACTGGCCTTGAACTCACAGAGAACCTCCTGCCTCTGCCTCCTGAGTGTGTGCGCCACTACTGCCTGGCTATTTCTCTGTTTCCTTTTGTCTACCATTCTTCATTACCATGTTCCCTCTCTACGTCTGTAGTCAGTGTGTTTTGGAAATAGTTTATTTAAATTTCTTTAAATGTAAATTTTTTTCAATTAAAAAAATTTATTTTAAAATAATATGGACAGATTCTTTTTGAAAATAGATCCATGTGTAATAACTTGTCATTTTAAAGTAAAAGAAGCACAGACGTTCAGGGATTTGCTGCCACTTAAGAGTGCAGCTGTAAGTTACTTATTCTTACCCATGTCACGGCTAGATCAGATGACAAGTATTTTGTTGAAATAAAGCCATCTTAATTCCCCATTCTCAGCTCTTAGAAACCCAGTGGGTAGAGAGCACTTTGCTTTAGCTTCTTATTTGGCCTCTTTAATGGTTAAATTCTTGATTTACCTTGTCTCTGGGTTTTTATTCATTCATTTATCCTTTATTTTTCATCATTAGGTCTCATTTTTAGGTATCATTAAAATGCATTTTACATTTTTGTGTATGGGGGTTTGTATGTGTATGGGCTCATGTGTGCCAGGGTGAATGCATAGAGGTCAAAGGACAACTTCAGAAATAGGTTCTCTGCTTCCACCAGATCAAACTTCCTGGGATCAAACTCAGGTCAACAGGCTTGGTGGTAAGTGCCTTTACCCACTGAGCCTTCTCATGCTTTGTTAAGGGACACCCTTCCCCAAGAATGGGAGTGGGGAAGTGGAACTGGGGAGACATTTTCTCCCTAAAGATTTGTTAGTTTGCTAATTATTATAATACTAATTGTGATATGTTACTCTTTGTGATGTATTTGAAATGAATCCTCCCCCACCCCTGGTCTTTTGTTTTTCAAAATATATACAGTGGTCATTTTCAGACCTTTAAAAAAAGTCAGAATCAGTTTTCCTTTTTTTTGAGAAATGGGCAAAAAGAAGATAGAGGGTGATTCTTATTATGACTAAAAAAAGACAAACTTTTATTTTGGAATCTAGCTTACTCTTCTGGAATTTGCCAAGTTCTGCTATGCTTGACTTTGTCCCCATTCCAGTCCTGGAGCACAGTGATGGTGCATGCTGGCATACGACCAGTGACCCACAGAGTCCTACAAGGAGATGCAGTAGTGACTTGCTCTGAGGTCAAGGCATCATTTGAGATGGTGGGAAATGCACTGATCATATTTCCTTGTTCACTTTGTCTTTGGCCATCTCTGATTGGTGGCCCCTCAATGCTGTGGGCAACTAGACCAAATGGATCATTGTTTTGGAGATAATTAAGATCTGATTTCCTGTATAACTTAGTCTATGCTTCCTTGGCTGTGGCTTTGCTAGTGTATATGTTGCCTTTAAGGCCACTCTGTATTTTGATGGGTGGTAGTTAATCTCTTGTCCTCCAGACCAACCTAGAGCATCTGCTTTCCTTTCCCTCTCCTTGTTATTAATCCTGGAATTCCTCTCTCTTTCTGAGAGGGTAGCTTGCTGCCTTTCTCTAAATATCACCCTTGCTTTGGACCCACAGTGAGGCAGAATATCATGGCAGAGAGGACATGGTGAGAAGACCTGCCTTCCTCATGGTGTCTGGAGACCAGAGACAGATGGCACCACAAGTGGTACACAGACATACATGTAGATAAAACACTGGTACACATAAACATTTTGAAAGTTTAAACCAAAAACAGCACAACAAAACTACAATAATAAAAAATGTGAACATAGTCAAAGGGGCTGAAATATAGGTTAATGTGCCAAGTGAGAGTCCTCTAAGTCCAAGTATTCTGTAGTCCACCCCACCACTTTGGGTTAGGGGTGGGGTTTCACTGTGTAGCACTGACTGGCCTGGAACTCCCTATGCAGATTAGGTTGGCCTTAGACTCAGAGATCTGCCTCTTGAGTGTTGTTGGGGTTAAAGGCGTGTGTCACTACACCTAGCTAGACGGGGCACTTTTAAAGGAAGACATTAAATCAATAAGTAAAAATAGTCTCTGATTTTGTTGTTATGACTGTTGAGAACTCATGAGGCATCCACAGTGCTAACATGTTGTCCATCCATGAGTCCTAGATGTGAGTAGCTCACAGGGACCTGGGAATGGTCTCTGGCTGTGGGTTTTCTATAACCCTGGCTTGCTAATGACTTTGTCCTACTCACCTTTGCTTGCACTTTGACATCAGTTAGACAGATTGTAGACAGGTGATGTTTGCATTATTAGTTGTGTAAAGATTCCTCTGTGAATGTCATTCCTTCTGACCTGGCAGAAAGCACATTTCCTCATTCATCCCTGTGCTCATTTCAGTTCCAGAGAGTATGTTGGCTTTTCTTCATGCAACACAGATTTGTACCAATATGCACACTTTGAAACTCTTTTCACAATCTCCTAGAAAGACACAAGCCTTTCTGGTGACCAACTGGCCAACAAGAAGGCTCAAGTGCATTTTTCTGCCCTCTTCTATAGAGGGTCTCTTCTTATTGCATCTAAAATGCTAACATATTCTGTTATATACCATAAAGCCACTGAAAGCCTTCATCTGGCTGTGTCTCTCAAATCAAGATAGCAGTGTTTGGCCCTGGAGGTCTGTAAACCCAAGTTGTAGAACATATGGCTTCCTCCAAGCTCTTGGATAAAATGAGCAGGATCTAAGTTGGCTCAGAAAAGGAACAGACGATGACTTGGGGTGAGCTATTCTTTGTAAAGTGTTACACAAGTGCAGAGCACTTGGCTGCCGCCCCCCTCTCCAGCCATCAGCAGAGTTTGACCTTGGCCAAGATTTTGCCTCATCCCCACGGCATTTCAGCATAGAGTTGCGTTTCAGCTGTGGAATGCTTAACCAAAAGCACATGCTTTGGTGGTGGGTTCCAAGGAGCAAGTTTTGCAAAAGCCCAAAGAGCATTGTTCTTTTAAAACAGCAGCTTTCCCAGAACCACCCAGCACACCTCAAACTAATGATGTTTGGGTTCATCTGTACACAGACCTGGGGTTTGGTAGTGCCATTTTGAGGTGCAGTGTAGTTCTCCTGTAACAGAAACATACATCTGAAGAATACAGCGTGATGAATTTTGTCAGGTGTATGTGCCCATATAACTGTCAAGAGCTAGAATTAAACCTGCTATGGCCTATGTCTGTAGTCCCAGCATTTGGAAGGCTGAGGCAGGAGGATCCATGTGAATCAGGGCCATCCTAGTCTACAAAGCAAGTTCCAAGCCAGCCAAGAGCCACTAGCAAGACCCTCTCTTAAAAGACTCTAAATATTAATAAGGACTGGCAGCATAGCTCAGGGATAGAGAACTTGCCTAGCATGCTGGGGACCCTAGCTTCAATTGCTAGTCTGGCTTTTAAAAAGGGGCAGGAAGGCTGGAGTTTCAGCTGTCTTTATGTTATATACTTCTAGGGATGGGAAGGCTATATATTTCCTAGGCTGAGCAAACTACTCTAAAGCAGTAAAACCAGGTCAGAACTGCTGAAGATCTGGTATTCAGAATCTAAGCATTTCTCCACATTTAGGGAATACACAAAGCTTCATGAAGTTTCATTTTAAAAAATAGGTGTTATGTGCACATAGAATTTTTTTTTGTAATGTGTACGGGTGTTTAGCTTGCACTTATGTCAGTGTGACATGTGTATGCCTGGCATCTGCAGAGGGTAGAAGAGAGCTTCAGAACCCTTGGACTGGGACTTACAAAACGTTGTGAGCCACCAAATGGGGATGTTGGGAATCGAACCCAAGTCCTCTGGAAGAACAGTCAATGCTCTTAACCACTGAACCATCTCTCCAGCCCTTCTTTGTTCTGTATGTTTGGAAATTTCCACTAAAGATTCATAATTCTTTAGCGGTATCTCCTGAAGTATCTCCTTGCATTTTTGCCAAGCGGTGCTTAGCTGCCACCTAAAAGCAAGGTACAGGTGAATCTCTAGGCAGAATCCTCCTCCCAGCCTTTAAAATCGGACATTCTGACTTGAAATTTACAAACACAAGCTGGGATAACTATTCACCTTCCCAAGCCATCCTTCTCATTGAACATAGGGTTGACCTAAAACTTATTTTGAAAAGCCAATTTCTCTGACAAGAAGACTTTGATTTGTACAGCAAGGTTTAAGCACATAAACCTCACATAGTCGTATTGAGTAGTGTTCCCACTCATGGCCCGAGAGCCAGGCCAGGCAGGGGAGGGCGCTCTCTTTTCCCACCCCCCTCAGGAGGGAAAGAAGCAAGTATGGCTTTCTGTGGCCACCTCCTAGCTTTCCCTTGCACTTTCAGGTGGCTAGGGGGCAGCTCTCCAAGTTAACACTTCCACAGACTCATACAGTCCAGGGAAGGGAGTGGCACCTCTGGTGTCTTCCCACTCAGGACCCATTTGGCTTCCTGAGCCATTTTATCCTTGCTGTTTCCAACTCTCCTCTGTGTAACCACCCGAATCTCTCCATCCTCTCAAACATCCCTCTGAGACAGCTCCCCTGAGCGTAGCCTTACAACGTTCCTCACATCTGGGCAGCATCTGCCATCTGACAAGCTTGGAGAAAGTTTTTGAGGCTTTGAGACCATACTCAGTTTGCTAACAGTGGAGTGGCCTGGTGGCTTAGGGGTTGGCAGTGGGATGAGAGAAGGGGTCACTGGAGATAGGGTGGGTGCTTCCCACTCAGCCTCTGATGCGTGCTGGACTGGTTCCCTCTGCCTTTGGCTGCAGCCTTTTCTGGGCAGGGAGATGGAATGAGGCGAAAAGGCCTGGTCTGTTTTAAATAGATTCTGTTTGCTGTAGCCAATAAGCACAGCAGCTTGGAAGGTGAGTGTCCCTTCCCAAGAGATTTATGTTGCGCCAATGCTCTTGCCTCCAGCGCCACTCCAAAACCTTCTGCTCTCCTCTTTGACCTGACTCCACTGATGCTGGCCAGCCTCCCTGGATGGTTTCTCCCCAGGCTTGTCTGGCTTTAGTGTTTGTTAATCTTTTATTGGCTTTCGCTCTCCGCTTTGTCTTCCCCTGGAGCTGTTTTTCCTGTGTTCTCTTTTTCCATCACTGTGGTCTGTGTCTGCCCTGCCACATACTCCTCTCCATCTGCCACCGCTTGTCTCATTGTCACGGCCTTTTGTCCTCTTGCCCCATTCCCACAGCCTCCTGGGGGAGAGCCTCGGCCCTTTGGGGCTTGTGTACAGTTGGTGAGGCAGAAGAGTCCCGGGACCAGTGAGGGGAGGTTTTTTTCAGCTCTCCATCATTACCAGGATACTGCAGATTGAGTATAAGCTAGGCCGTGTCTTGAAGGCCACTTACAAGACATAGAAATTGCTTAAGGTGTTCCCTAGATTCCTAATCAGAAGTAATTCATGGAGGGAAGCTGACATTTTTAACTATAGTGGGTGATTGGTGCTAGGGATATAGTTAAGGCAGAATTACTCACCTTGAGCAGTCTCAGCCGTGGGCCAGTGACAGCTCCAGACTGGGAAACAGACCTCAGTGATGATAGCTGTTTCTTGGCCATGTGCCAGTGCAATATGAGGAATTAAAGAAACCAGAGTAGGGCAGAGAAAGATGAGGGACAGAAAAGTGATGGCCAGTGCCCGTCTAAGGCTATAGTCAGAGACAGAGACAGAAGGAGGGGCTGAGTGAGGGCTCAAGGTCATTAGAACTGATGGGGAGCTGGCCCAAGGGCAGAAAAAAACAGGCACAGGAAGTTGGCTCTCTCAGGTGGAGGCAAGCAGTGTGGGGTGAGACCAGGAAAAATAGGTTTCTTGAGTGAATTGTTTCCAGTGTTGCCTTTCTAAGTCCAGTATAATCTGAAAGATTTCAGGTTCATTTTTTTCTTATTTTTGCCTTCTTTTCATGTATATGTGTGGCATATATGCATGTTCACATATGCATAGGCATATGCATGTGCAGGTTCACATGCATATCTGTGCACATGCGTATGGAGGTCCAAGGTGGGTACTGGGAATCTTCCTGTTGTTCTTTGAGGCAGGATTGCTCCAACCCAAACCTTATCTACTAACTTCGCTAGTCAGCTTGCTCCAGGGATCCCATCCCCTTCTTCCAAAGCGGGGATTTCAGGCAAGCTGCCATAACCCATCTGGCATGTATGTGGGATCAGAACTCTGAAATCTGCTCCTCTTGATTACGTGGCAAGCACTTTAACCACTGAGCCATCTTTCCACCCCAGCCAGGTTCCAGATTCTTGATCAAGTAGATGTTATAAATCATTCAGATATATGTTGGGGGAGGCTGGATAGTAGTGGTGCACGCTTTTTAATCCCAGCACTCGGGAGGGGGAGGCAGGTGGATCTCTATGAGTTTGAGGCCAGTTTGGTGTATAAGAGCTAGTTCCAGGACAGTTAGGGCTGTTACACACACAGAGAGAGAGAGA
>LOEQ01001705.1:95707-108986 GCA_001685075.1 Bramus lutescens | reverse complement strand
GCGGCCCCGCGCTGCCGGGGCTGGGTACTGGAGGGCTGTGGGCTCCTTGCCATCCCCAGAGGGTGGCTGGCCCTGGAGTGCAGCGAGCGGGTGGTGGGAGCAGAGCGCAGCAAGAGCGCGTAGGTGGCGATGCGCACCCGGTTTCCAGACTCTGGGGTAAAGGACGCCGGGTGGCGGCGTGGGTATGGAAGGGTCGCTGAGCGCAGCCCTTGGCTTAACACCTCCTCATCCCAGGTCAACTTGGACCCGTTTCTTCGATATTGACCACTCTCTTTCCCAGAGGTGTTTTCTGGCTCCCCAGGGTCCGGGAGAAGGCTTGTCCTGTATGCGCTCCCCCATCACTAGGGTCTGCAGAAGAAGGGGACAGTGTCTGCGCCTGGGCTCGGCAATTCCCCCTCATTAGATCACCCTCCTGACGTCTGAGCTAGCCGTGGAAACAAAAGCGGTGTAGCAGCACTCCAGGAGCCCGGGCAGAACTGGGGCCGGGAGTGGGGGGAGGACTTAGCTGCACAGTAGAGCCCCCGGTGGGGGCTTGCGAAGCCTGCAGGGGGCGTTTCTGTCTACACTTTGGCGTGGCCGGCTGGTGATGGTTTCGTGTTAACCAGGCCCAGCACCTGTTGAGGAAAGAGACTGGGATTCGTCGCGAGGCCGCTGGGAAGGGAGTGTTCTTCCTATTGGAGCAGGTGACCTCTAGGGACACACTGCTGGACAGGGACAGCTTGGTGTGATCAGTACTAGAAGGAAGAGCAAAGAACTGTGAGGGAGTAGGGGAGTGGGGGAGGGTGCGATTTTGACCCGGAAAAATCTGAACCTGGAAGAAGATGAGACAGGAGCTTCTCCCGAAGGCACAAGGTCAGGAGTACTGACACCGGTACCCAGTAGAATACAAGGTATTTTCAGCGAAGTCCAAGAATATGAGGATGGTTCTGCAGATACCTTCCACAGTCCCTTCTTGCCCCAGGTTCTCTCAAATCGCCTTACTGAAAAAGAAGTAAACTAGGTGGTGGTGGCGCATGCCTTTAATCCCAGCGCTTGGGAGACAGAGGCAGGCCAATCTCTATGAGTTCGAGGCCAGCCTTGTCTACAGAGTGAGTTTTAGGACAGCCAGGGCTACACAGAGAAACCCTGTCTTGAAAAACCAAACAAAAACAGACCAATAAAGAAGTAAAAACTTACAGATAGGATTGCTTTCTGGGCCTGGTGGGAGGAGACCTTAGGCCCTAAGGTTTGTGTTTTAATCTTGATTCCAAATTGTGGTACATCTCTGCAAATAATGCTTAGGTGGTCCACTTGTCCTGTACCTAGGACATGGCTTCCAAAACCCTTGCCAATGTTCGGACAGAGTGGAGGAAAAACCTATACATGCTAGGGTCCTAAGATTTATGTGGACTGACTGCTTGGAATAGGAACAACAAAAACATTGGTGGCTCTAAACTCCAGTGAGTTCCCACACTGAGTCTCAGATGCCCTATTCTTAGTTCTGATGACTTCAGCCCTGGTCTCAGGGAACACAGCCTAAGGCCAGCACCAAAGGAGCAGCTGGTCAGATACCCTGCCCCTTTCTCTGATGACCTGTCAGGAGGTAGCTGTCATCTGGAAGAGGAGGAGGGGAAGGGGTAGGAGACAGGGGAAGAGAGCATTGATCTCAGGGAACCTTCTGTACCCTCTGATGCAGAAGTCTGGACTCTGACTTTGGCTGGGACACCTGTCTCCTGTGCTTCTCGGATGTGTGTATATTGGGGGCACTATTGGTGGGATCCAGCACATATTTTGAGGGATGTATTTTACAAGTGGGGGGCACTTTGTGAACACTTCCCTGCCCCTCATTCCTGCAGGCAACTTGTTGCTGGTAAAGGGCATAGACCGAAGTTCAGTGTAAAGTGTGAGGGTGGGATGGGGGAGGGGATTGGGGAGATACCTGGGAACTGGAAAGTGAAGGTACAGGACAGAAAGGCAAGAATGGAAGTCCCAGGGAGCTGGGTGGCAGAGCCTTCTCTTGCTACTTGGGAAAACAGCCTGAGCACTCACTGTTCTTAGGCTTTAGCCTGGGATGCCTCTTCTGCCAGCGTCGGGCCTGATGCATTTTATTCCTGTCTCGAGTAACTTGTTTCCACCTGATTCTCCGCCAAATGTTAAGCCGTGCATGCAGGGACCATGTGGGATGCCTTTTGCATTCCCACATTGATACACATAGCCAGATTTAATAAGTACCTCTTTGATAAAGGAGTGCAACAAGATTTTTGCTCACTAGGAGCAGTGAACAAACAGCTCCAGCTTCAGTCCCCTGACTACTTATCCACAGCTCCAGCCTGACCGAGGTAGAAAGCCAAGACCACGCAGGCTCAAGTGCCTTCAGGAGGTGGACTTTTTGTTTAACTTAAAAGGGGGCAGGTACTGCTAAAGATTCGATGGCTCTCTAAAAGTTTTGATAAACTATTCACTGTCAATCATTTCCAAACATCTCTTTATTGAGTTGGGCCATAATTTCAGATTCTTAGAGAATGAGGTGGCCAGCCCTGTTGTCAGAGGCTGAGCAAATTCAGACAGACATCATCACCACTCCCCTGCGAACCAGAGAGCTAAAGCCAGAAAGGGAGGGTCTGTATGAAAGTCTGGTCCTGGAGGCAGCTCTGCCTTCACCTTGTTGCCTGGTCTGTTCAAAGCCAGCCAAGTTACTTCTGGACCTTGGAGAGCTTGTTTGGCATTGTGGGCTGTCGGCATGGCAACCCTATGGCCAAATTCCCAGAGACGCCCTGAGTCTCCATATTCTATCTTGCTCTCAGCCCGTGTGTCACAAATTCGGATGTGAAGGCTTGGTTGTGGAAGCTAGGATTTAAGGGAGAAGCTGACTTCACCCTTCTGGCAGCTTTACCACATGACAAGGTTTGTCACTTTTTCTTGCCTGTGCTGGGCAAGGGGCTGTATTTGGAAGCATCCCTTTGAGTCTATACTGATCTACTCTGGCAGAATAGGCCAGCTGATACAGGATGCCAAGCAGCCAGGGTTGGAGTCTGTGGTTGTTTGGTTCTGGATTTGGGTTTTCCAGATACCAGTTCTCTAACAGGCATGAGTGAGAGGCCAAGGTCTTATATGGAATTTCATTTTACATTGTTTAAAAACAAAACTATTTAAGACATGAAAAGTTTAGGCACGAATTTTTCTGAACCAGAACTTCTTTTCTTCCTTTCTTTCATCTTCCTTGTTGTTCATTTGTTTTTTTTTTTTGAGACACAATAGCCCAGGCTGGCCTTGAACTCAAAACCTTCCTGCCTCAGTCCCGAGTATTAAGATCACAGCTAAGTATCTCCACACATTGGCCTCAACAGGAGTTTCTTATCCTGAAGTTGAGACAGTGCTGAGTAGCCACGGATAAAATACCATCTCCGGACCTTTGCTAGTGTTTGTTCAATCTGGATTAAATAATTGGCTGGGTTTGTTAGTGCCTTAATAAACAGAGAGTGGATTTCTAGAAGGAGGAAAGTCTTTTTGGAGGTTCTCCAGGGTGCTGTGAGACAGTACAGACAGTCATGAGCTGTAGAGAAGTTCTGTTGTAACCTTTTCTTTAGGTCTTTCAGGAAACTCCATCACTAGTAGAAGCGGGCACTGATGGTGGCTTTTCTGGTGCTGTTCTCTGAGAACTAAGGTTCAATAATGGATTTGGATTTTATTTATAATGTGTATATTTTGGAACTGTGGGAATATGATTTGCCCAAATCATGGAAAATGATTATGTATTCAATTTGTCTAGGTGCTATATATGAGAAAGAGGTTAGCGAGAGAAAAACTGCTAATACCCACAATTCCCTTTGCCAGCTTGTTCAGCTTGTCCATGGGTTCTATTCCTGGGATGTGGGAGTAGCTCAGAGGCAGCCAAGGCTGGAGAGAGCCCTCACAGGGATCCCAGAGGTCAAGGCACAGGATGCATGTTAGGATGCTGCTCATCCCCCCCATCAATCCCATCATTTCTGCGCTGCAACCGTAGTGTCCACCAGCCAATGATTCCCCCAATAGATGCTGGGAGACCTAAGGGACTTGGCTTCCTTCTGTGGTGGTTGTATTTGTCAGCTCCATGCAGAGGAAGCTCTGAGATGGGGGAAAATACCATTTAAGGTGGACAATTAAGGGAGCACTGGGTGGCAGGGCTACCTAAGCTGCCCAGGGAACTGTCATGTTATAATGGACGAAACCACCTTAAGGTCAGAGGGGAGCCTGCAGCCAAGCAGTTCATTATAGTTAGAAGATTGGAGATTTATGCCCTGCCTGCTTCTTTGGGGAACCCAGAGGAGCAGACAAATCACAGGAGGATGGACAGACCGAGACCAAAGCCTTCTAGAAATGAAGAGGGGCAATAAGCTTTCATGTGAGGTCAATTAATGACCCCAGGGGCACCAAATTTGATTCACTTAGACGTCAGGCTTGCACTGGACAGTCTCATACTGTGGCTCTGAGAACTGATTCAGGCTTCTCAGTCCAGCCTGTGTTAACTGCCTACTCTGGGTGACATTGATGATAGCGGCATGCATTTGATACTTCTGACAAGTATTTCCCAAGCTTTAGCTCAGAGCTCCCTCCCACAGCAGGCCCGTGAACTAGGTACCAATGTTATGTGCAGTCAGCACAGGGGTAAACTGAGGCTTCCCCACGGTCTGTCGAGTGAGCGCACTAGATCTAGGTGTTTAAGACTCTAGATCTGCTGTGCTGGCTTTTCCCTGACAAGATCCTGGTTGGCTTCCCCACCTTCCAGCTCTTCAGGTCTACATCTGTGCACTTGGCTTCACAAGTCAGAATACCAGAGGGAAATTGTGTCTGTACTGAGCATGTGCAGGCTTCCCCCTTGTCATTTGTACAGGGTACTCTAGAAGGGCTACTCACATTTGCATTGTTTTCTCTGTTTAAGAATCCAGACATGGAACGTGACCTACCAGTTAGGAGCATCTTTCAGAGGAACCAGGTTTGATTGCTTGTAACTCCAGATCCTTTGACCAATTCTGCCCACCGTGGGCACTGCACTCAAATTGCACAAATACATACATACAGATACACATAATTAACAATAAAATATTAAAAAGCTAGACATACTATAAAGTATTCAGAAGGTTATGCATACATGGCTGTTTGATCTTATTTTTGAGACAGTTTCTTATTTTGTAGCCTCAGCTGTCTTGGAACTCACAGAAATCCTCTTGTCTCAGCCTCGCTGGGGGCCGGGGTTGCAGGCACAGTGTACTTTGCTATTTTATATAAGAGATTTGAGCATCACTGGGTTTGGCTCTTTGATAGGCTGGCAGGAAGACAGACCCAGGATGGAAACAGAGGCCAGCTATTGAAAAGGCAGGTGTGCGGGTTGGTGTGTGTGTGTATGTATGCACATGCCCACAAGCATGTAGGTTGTGGATGGATGCCCACAGTGGCCACTGTGAGGTCCAGTTCTGCTGCTGAGTTGATTGTCTCCTTGCCACCTGGAGGTGGGTCTAGAACCAACTAACTTCCTTTGGAGAGCGGGGGTCCAGAAGGGGCCAGTGGGTACAGCTGCAGGGAGAGAGATTTCTTTGCAACAGAAGGTTAGGCTTTCCTGCAGAACCAGCCTACATAGTTCAAGGCCCACCAGGGTGTCTCTCCATAGGCCCAAGTCAGCAGATAAATGCTTCCAATAGCAGCAGGTAGGGGAGAAAAAAAAAAGACTCACTGTCACAAAAAAGGGTCCAATTATTGCACATCAGGAGACCGGGCGCCCTGAGAAGCAGGGCTGACCTCGCTTGGTGGGGCTGGGAGGAGGAGGGTGAATAAAGGAACCTCCAGCTGCTGTGTGCTCCACCCTCTATTTCTTCAGAGCAGCCCAGCAGGGAGGGAGGGGGGGAAGCCAGCAGGGTCCTCTGCTCAGCTGAATAGCCAGGGGGTGGGGCTTCAGCAAATGTCCTGCTCCAGATGCTCCTATGGTACTTTGGTGTTTTTTGCGTGGCAGTTTCATGCATCCCACATCTGCTTCCTGACTCAACTTAGGAACCACTGGCAAATTACTTGTCCTTTCAACCAGGGTCTTGGCCTTCACCTTCTAGGACAGTGTGGCCTGGCACACNCACAACTGCTGGTTTATGGAAGAGGCAGCAGCGGAGGACTGCCTGTGTCCTTATCTTCCAGGTTTCAGCCACACCCATGGGTAGTCTGGCCTGAGATTCAGGACCACCCAAAGGACCTTGCTGAACATCTAAACCAGGAATGATTGGGAGATTAGGGTTACTTTGGGTAAGGGGACAAACCGAAGAACCTTGTTTTTTGTGTTTTGTTTTGCTTTGTTTTTCTATATTACACGTAAAGCTCCTTTGAACAACATGTGGCTGGCCTGGAAGTCAGTTCTAGGGAAAGCCTCCTCCTGCTGTTTCATGGAGTGCAGCATGGCTCTCTGAAAGTCAAAAACAACATTGTCACAGCTCACAGAGGGGTGACAAACTCTTAGTGTGCCCAGAGTGTGAAGCTGGCCATCCTGGACTCTCCCTGGCTCCTTGATGGCCCTACAGGGGAACTGGCCCAGGAGAAACTGAGGCTGGTGCTTGAAAAGGTGGTACATGGGGTGGGATGCAGACAAGATATGAATGGATGCCCAGGGAACTGCTGTAAAGCTCAGCCCTGCAGCGGAGGGGCTTGTATCCTCAGGTGAATCACTTCCACTCTCTATCTCAGTCCCTTCCAGCTCAGACTGCAAAGCCCTTCTGGGCTCAAGACCTCCTCTTACTGAAGGAGAAAATAAGGCCAGAGGGCCAGGCATACAAAAGCCAGTCTCCTGAATTGCTGGGAACTTTGACATCTCCGTAAGGAATGTACTTGACTCCTGAAGGGTGGAGCCATGTGGCTGCTTCTGCTGAAGGTGTCTGAGTGCATCTGGGATGTGCAAGGGTATACTTGGAGAAGTGTCCCCAGTTAGGCTTAGACCTTTCAACAATTCACAACCAGAAGGAAGCTACAAGGACCTGTACCCAGAGCATCACTAGAAGAAGACTGAAGTGTGATTACCCTTAGGCCACAGCCTGGGAAAAAAACATGGTTTAGAAAAAATCCGTTTAAGTAGTTCGGCAGGTTGGTCATCTCTTGGCCACCTTTAGGTTTTCCTTGCTTACAGATACAGGAGATCATCAGAGGGATGATAATGGAATCCCTGGGAGCTGCAGACATACTGAAAACAGATGACAGCAAAGAGCCAACCAGAAATAAGAATGACTGCTGCCACTGGTAAAATGCCCAATGCATCCCTTAGTCACTGTCTTGACAGTTGTTTACTGCGTACGTCCTATGTGTCAGGACTGTTATGAGCATTAAAAAAACAGGAATAGTCCTGCTCTCCAGGAGCTTGGGTCCTTGCAGACAATAAGCATATGGACATAGGTAGCCGCAGATATCTGACAATGAAATAAAGCCATGTAGGAGGGCAGAAAAATGAGTGAAGGGGGCCAGCTGGGATTTGAGCAGAGGTTTGAATCAAAAGAGATGGAGCCATGCGGACATCTAGGGAGAGAGTATGTGTTCCAAATGACTGACTGCAAGCCCCATCCCTGGAGGTTGTAATGCTTGGTGTCCTTGGCTAGGGCAGCCTGAGCCAGGAGGAAACAGCCAGAGGTGGAGGCCAGATCATTAGGCTTCAAGGGCCTTGGTGGTAAAGACAGGCTCAGAGATGCATCCCCGAATCACCAAGAAGTGATAAATTTTATCCGGTGTGCCAGCTTGGCAAGTCAGGGAACTGTGTCATTCATTTCAGAATCATTTTCCAGCAAGATGATCAAATCTATTTGCAAGTGTTGTTTCTTAATGTTCTATGGCTTGGAACACTTTGTCCTTAGAGTGTGGGATTAGTGAAATACTCATGCAGTGTGTGGGTGTGTGGCATATGTTTCAAGCGTGTCATACATGTTTGTGTGTGATGTGACCTGTGTCCTGTGGTATCACGTGTTATGTCTTGTGTGTGTGTGCGTGTATGTGTGTCTGTGCTTCTCTCTGTGTGTGTCTCACATNGTGTGTGTGTGTGTGTGTGTGATATGTGTTGTGTGGGACTCAGGGGGGGAAGGGAGGGCGCTGGTGCCTCTAAATGGCACAGGAGAAAGGGGCCCTTGTTGAAGTCCTGGAGTGGGGCAGGAGAGGAGGCCTGGCTCTAGAGAGTGCTTTGTGTGGGCTGCAGAGGGCCTCAGTGGGGTATCTGATGAAGCCCTCCTTTGTTTCCTTGGTGGTATTCTCCTCAGGTACAGCTGAGATGCTAGACTCGGTTTTCTGGCAATGCAGGCAGGACCTTGGGATTCTTTTGCCTGAGCCTCTGAGGGCTAAGGCTGTCCCCAGATGAAGAGGTGGCACTTGTTCAGGAGCAACCAAGGCCAGTAGGACAGGGAACCCCATTTTCAGTGAGGTTCAAGTGGCTTCCCCAGTCCTCACATGATGGATGATGGGCTTCGTGCATTCCTGACTGGCTGCAAGGCTTTATTTTTGCTGTTGAGGTCATACGGGTCAGTTGCGTACCAGTGACATGACCTTCCAGACACTGCTTCCGGAGTTCAGTTTTATGTCTACCTTGTCACAGTAGTTCTGAATCCCTGCTTCTAGATGCAGGTAGAGAGAGCTGCTGATGTCTTAGGGTAATTCACTGCAAGACGTTCTGAAGCTCTGGCCTGCAGGTGCCCTTGCTGGAGGGGACCTGTGTGACTCTCCATCATTGCTGAGTCAGTCAGCTCTGGGGATGGGAATGGGGAGCTGGTGTTTGTGAGTTGACAGGTTTTTGTTGTTGTTGTTACTTTGTGTGGAGCCATCGTTTTTCCTTTCCTGTGGAACTGCTTTCTGAGATTGGGTTATAGAGGTGGGGCTTTGGGGCAGTATCCCAGGGGTTGAGGTAGAGCTCATTCTAAGGTTCATGGAGAAAGAACATGAGATCAATTAGTGATGTCTGTTGTGGTTTTGGTGGCCTGGAGGAGCAAAGTGATTAGGACAAAGCACAGCACCTAAATCATTCACCAACCCAAGACAGTAGATAAAGAAGCAACCAAACAACAGGGCAAAGGCAGTCCTGGAAAGTACTGTGGAACAGCGAACGATAAGGGATTTCCAGGGAGAATACAGATGGCATCTTGGTACCACACCATGAGAATGTGAAAATTGTCAGGGCTATCTCGTCAGTAGAAATCTCGACATGATAGCTCATTCCTGGGTGTACCTCAAGATTTCAAATCTTCCCCCCCCCTTTTTTGTTTAACAGAATACAGGATCTCTTAAAAATCTCAGATAAGTAGAGTCCCTGTACCACACCTGGACAGGCGATGTGGGCTGGAGTTCAGAGTGAGGTTGGGGGTGGGCCTGTTTGAGGAGTCAGTATAGAGCCAGAAGGAACTAGAAGCCAACATTGGGCAAGTAGGTGGGACAAGCATGGCCTAGATAGAGGTGGGACAACAGGATGCAGGGCAATAGGCCTGGACAAGAATACTAGGGGGAGCCAACTCCAAGGTTCTGAGAATGTTTACGAGGTCAGGAGCAAGGCTGATACCTTTGTGTAGGTAC
This sequence comes from Bramus lutescens, assembly GCA_001685075.1. Classification (NCBI taxonomy): domain Eukaryota; kingdom Metazoa; phylum Chordata; class Mammalia; order Rodentia; family Cricetidae; genus Bramus; species Bramus lutescens. The sequence goes on along the minus strand of LOEQ01001705.1, from coordinate 99,461 downwards.
AGAGCTGCCTTCCCCAGACCCACACCCCCATGTTTGCAGTCCTTGATGTCATCACCGGGCTCCTCTCTCTCTTAGAATGTGGCTATGCAACTGAGAAACTGAATCTTTTTCTTTAATTTGATTTTTATTGATTTAAACTTTAAAACAGACACTGATTTCAGTTGTTGGAAAACTTTTGGGAATGTTTAAAAGAATATCTATATGTGGGATCTGTATTTTTAACTGTAATTTTTTTATGAATTCTCAAGACAGGCTATTTCTAGTGAAATCTTGGTATCCAAATTGAAACATACTATAAAAATATATATTGGATTTCAAAGACAGCATCAAGAAAAGAAATTCAAATAACTTCACTATTTTTTTTCTGTATTGAAATGATACTATTTGAAGCTTTGAGGCATCTCAGTGCTAAATTCTTGGGACTGCGCCCAAGGCCTTATGCATGCCAAGCACATGCTGTATCATGAGCTGAGTCCCCAGCCTCCAGTCTACTATTGAAATTAACTTTACCTGTTCCCCCCCCTTTTTTTAAATTTACTAGAGAAGTTTGAGTTGTATATGTGGCTTATGTCCTGTTTTCCATTAGAAAGTTCCGGGGCCTGCATAAGTTCCTGACACTCTCTCGGGTGCTAGGAAGTTGTCTAAGGAAAGAGGCCTATTGAGGGAGGAATAAGAGACCTGTGTCTTGATTACCTCAACTGCTGGATGACTCTTTCCCAGTCCAGCTGCTGCTGAGCTGTGGGTTCCCACTTCCTCATCATCCATAGGCCCTCATCCTCATCCCATCATTAAAATCATTGAAGTCAATATTTCTGTTCTGCCCTTCTAAGTTCTCACTGTGATGCAAATGGGTTTAGGTGGAGGGGTGGGAGCAATGGAGGCAGGAAGGCTTTTGCTCTCCAGTCTGTTGCTTTTGGTGTTTCATCTCTGTCCTGTTAGAGCCAGGAGGACAGATAGGCCTCAGCTGTAATTCTGGCCTAGACCCTGTGGAAGTGGTGGCTGGAGCATGACGCTGAGTACTCTGAAGCCCAATCCAAGCGGGATGGGAATAGGATCGATTGGCTATGTCTGAAAAGAACTTGGAAGGGGGTGGTTGAACATGGGCCTTGCATGAACTAATTCAGTGTTCTGTGCGGTGGCCTTTGCTGAGTGACTCATCTCTCCTTTACAGACTGGATATGCTTTAATATCCAATAGATACAACTGACCAATGTATCTATTTTATTTATCATTATTATTGTGTGTGTGTGTGTGTGTAGGGGGTCTGTGTGTGATTGCCGCAGTATACATGATGGCCAAAGGACAACTTTTGGGAGTTAGTTCTCTCCTAGTTAGTTCTGTGACTTGAACTCGGTCATCAGCGCATGGCCAGAAGGCCATGGTGAGCAGGAACCTGTATGGTGTAGGAAGAAAGGGGTGCTCCATTCCCCTCCCCCATCCCTTTCTTCCCTCTTATTTCCTTGAAAACAGGTTGCTGTGGATGTAAGAACATTTGGGACTTTCTTAGGGCTCTGATGAAGATGCAGCCTAGTAGAGTGGCTCTGAGCTCTCCTGTACAAGCTGTTAGTGGTCATAAGTTGTTGTAATGTGTTAACTTGTCTATTCATTGTCTGTTGTTACTGTAAAAATCTCACCCAGATTCAAAGGCTTCAGACGATCATCGTCTGTTAGTGTGTCCCTCGATTGGCTTGTGTGTTGGTGGTGGAATGCTGGGAGGTCGCTGGGAGCTGCTGGTTTGGGAACAGATGAAGGACTGGGACAGAGCACTTTTGACTGCCAGTTTGCACCTGCTACACCCCTTTCAACCCTCACAGCAGGCCTGGGAGCTGCGGATCACTGTCCCCATTTCTCAGATAAGGAGCCTGAGTTAGAGATGGCAGGTTATCTGGCAGCAGAGTCCAGATTCGGCCAGACTCCCCTGCTTCAAGCCTGTGGAGACACCCACATGGCATGATGGGTGCCCTGTGATGTCACAACTCACAGGGGAAAGCGAACCCTGTCTGTTGAAGTCAGGGTGGGTATGAGAAGTGATTCATGGCACAAATGAAGGACTAGGGTGAAGAAGAGGTGATCTTAGCAGGTGCTCAGGCTAGCGGGGGAGTAGAAGGACTGGGTAGGTTGGCGGGACTTATGGACTGTAAGGTCGTGGGGTGTCAAGGGCCCCTGCTGCTGGTTCAGGCTCTCCAAACATCTGACAGTGGCAGAGAAAGTCTCTGTGTTCCTTAAAGCCCAGAGAGTGCCACACAAAGAGAGCAGGCCTCTACCTGGGATGGGATACTGGGCAGAGAGGGAAAACAAAGGAATCAGCTCAACGCAGCAGTGCGATGAGCTTTACATGGTGTTTCGTGGTGGGATGTGACAGCAGTCCCAGCTTGAGGTAGAAGCTGGAGGATCAGAAGTTCAAGGTCATCCTCAGCTCTGTAGTGAGTTCAAGGTCAGCCTGGGACACTGTCTCAATCAATCAATCAATCCATCTACCCACATGATGTTAAGTTTTCTTATCTCTTTATTATTTGATCGCCTGGCCTTCCTCCTCAGGAACTGGTCACTGAAGAATGACTTGCTAAATAACTAAATAACTTTCCCAGGATCCTATAGTTGGTATGGGCAGATCAAGACTTGCACCCAGAAACCAATCTCAGGAACAAAGTCTCTTTACCTCTAACTGTACAAGCTATATGAGAGGGCCAGGTTTCCCCCAGGACCTTGTGAAGAAGTCTCCTCATTCTCTCCTTCCCTTGGTCAGAGGTCAAGAATGTAGCAGAACCTCCTCCCATTCATTGCAAGCTTGCCAGTGATAGTTGTGACCACTGAAAGGGGCAGACAGGGCTTTTTACTTTCCTGTAACCCCCCCCAACACACACCATCATACACCATCTCACACACACACACATACACACACACACCGTCATACACCATCTCACACACACCCACCCACACACCACCATCCACTATTACACAACACATCACACACACACACACACACACCATCACACACACACACCATCATACACTATCACACACACACACCATCATACACCATCACACACACCATCATACACCATTACACACACATACACACACACACTCCGTTATACACCATCACGCAACACGTCATCTCTCTCTCTCACACACACACACATACACACACACACTGTTATACACCATCACATCACACACACACCATCATACACCATTACACAAACACATACATACATACATACTTATAATAACAATAGTTTATAGATAAAGAAAAGAGTGTAAGCCGGGCCATGGTGGTGCACACCTTTAAACCCAGCACTCAGGAGGCAGGAGCAGGAGGATCTTTGTTAATTCAAGGCCAGCCTGGTCTACAGAGTGAGTTCTAGAACAGATAAAACTTCACAGAGACACTCTGTCTCAAAAAACAAAACAACCAGTCCAACAAAACAAAACAAAAAAAGAAAGGAAAAAAAAAGTTAAGAGTGTGAACAGGCAGGGCTGGCCAGAATCTCACCACAGTTTGCCATTTTCCAGACCAGAATACAGAGCACTTGTGCCCAGAGTTCTACAGAATGCCAGGCATCTGACTAGCCCGGACCTAACTCTTGTCAAATTCCAAGAGTTGAGGAATAGTTGAGCCTCTAGGACATAAGTGTCACTCATAGCTCTTGACTTCCCTAAGTCCCCATATCCCACCAGGCCTTGTAGAAGGGATCTGTGAGGGGCTGGAGAGATGGTTCAGTGGTTAAGAGCATTGCCTGCTCTTCCAAAG
>LOEQ01001705.1:54794-67448 GCA_001685075.1 Bramus lutescens | reverse complement strand
CCAGAAAGACAAATATCATATGTACTCACTCTTAAGTGGCTTTTAGACATAAAATCAAGAAAAAACAGACTACAATTCACAATCCTAGAGAACCTAGACAACAATGAGGACCCTAAAAAAAGACATACATGGACCTAATCTACATGGGAAGTAGAAAAAGAGAAGATCTCCTGAGTAAATTGGGAGCATGGGGACCATGGGAGAGGTAGAAGGGAGGGGAACAGAGAAAACAATAAAAACAATTTTAAATAAGAAATTAATCTTGGACTAAGCTGGCTCAGAGGCTATGAGCAGGAACTGCTTCTGCAGGGGCCTCAGTTGGGTTCCCATCCCTCACATCCAGCAGCTGCCTGTGACCCCAGATCTAGGTTGATCTTTATTCCCCTACTCCCCTCCGTTCCCTTTCCCCACATAATTAAGAATATATTTTTAGAAAAGAAACTTAGGTCTCTTTCCTTTGATCATTTGGCTAATATTTTCTTTTCACAGTGTGGTTTGTATTTGAGTTTGAGACATTTTTGTTTTATTAAAAATGTTGAATCTTTCATGCAGTATCTTCTTTTTTCCCCTATTTTCTTTTTCTTTCTTTACAGCATTTGGTCTTTATGGCAAGACTGGAGAGGAAGAAAAAGTGCCAAGTTTTTTTTTCTTTATATTTTGTATTTCTTTTTCAATTATAAATTTGTGAGCTTCTTGGCAGTCTTTTAAGAAGTGAGCTCAGCTTTATTGATTTCTGCAGTGTCTAGTCAGTTTTCTGACACTGACAACTGATTAACCATCCCTCAAGTGGGTGTGAAGGTGCAGCTTCACTGTCTACTCCTGTCAACTCTCCGAGTGTCCTTCCTTCCTTCCTTCCTTCCTTCCTTCCTTCCTTCCTTCCTTCTTTTCTGGTGTGTGTGGGGATAAGTGAAGGAAAATTTTTAATTTTTTAATTTTTAAATATATTTTTAAATTTATTCTTTGGAATTTTCATACGTGGATACAGTGTGTCTTAATCAAGTCCATCCCTAGCTCTCCACTCCAACTTTTGCTAAGCCCCTCCCAGCACAGTTCTGGCACCTATTTTTGACCTGCCCCTGTCTTCAGTTGCTCTGCTTGGCTCATACCAGGGAATCCTGCTGTGTAAAGCCCATAATCTCATAACGTCTTTAATCTTTGACACATTTATTTGTTCATCTTCATTTTTTTTTCAAATTTCCCGATTTCTCCCCGCTCTGAACACAGCTACCACATGCTCCCGGTGGCACTGGATTTGTTTCCGATGTCAAGAAGGATTTCTGTCTTTTCATCCTTGTGTCTTTCAAGAGTAAACTGTGTCTGCCCCTTCAGGTCAGAGTAAACACAGGCTAGTTATCCATAAAGGACACAGCCTAGCTGCAGTGACTCCTGCATAGCCATTCGTACCTTTTGTGTGCATCTGTGACATCCTGTGACCAGGACATTTAAATAACCACACTGTGATGTGTCCCAGTAGAAATAAAAAGGTTCATCTGTCTGTAAAGAACAAATATTCATTTCTTTCCTGTTTCCAGACTTCACTTCTCATTGTTCTTAGATGAAATGCCCGGCTGCAGGCCAGACAGGATTGTGAGGTGCCAGTCAATGGTGCCCGGGGGGATAGCTATAGAAGAATGCCACAGACCAGGCAGCACAGAAACAACAGGAATTCACTTCTCGGGGTTTTGAAGGCAGGTGTAAAGATCAAGGCTTAGTCTCACCAGTGCTACCCTCGCTTGCTCCCACAAAGGCCTCATGCTTCCCACGGGTGGTGCTCTGTCCTCACATGGTGGAGGTGGAAGTGCAAAAGGAGGTGAATTCCCTCTGAAGTCTCTATTACCAGAGCCTCAGTCCACTCCTGAGGGCTTAATCCCCTCCTTGTAGGCTGCACTTCTTAACCCCAGCTCAATGGTGATGCAGGCTCAACATACAAACCATGGCAGACCCACACGAGCCAGACTATGTCCCAAGTTCTCCTTCTTTTCTCCTTTTCTTTTTTTTTTTTTCCAGACAGGGTTTCTTTCTATAACCCTGGCTGACCTGGAACTCACTCTGTAGACCAGGCTGACCTGGCACTCAGAGAGCCACCTGCCTCTGCCTCCCAAGCACTAGGATTAAAGGTATGTTGCCACCGCTGCCCAGCCCTTTTTTTCCCCCCTGTTATGAGTTTTCTCTGAAACTTTGGAGCCTGTCCTGGAAGTAGCTTTTGTAGACCAGACTGGTCTCAAACTCACAGAGATCTGCCTGCCTCTGCTTCCCAAGTGCTGGGATTAAAGGTGTGTGCCACCACCTCCCGGCTCCTTCTTTTATTAATGCTACATCTGATTCAAAAAGTCTGTCTTTATGGTCCATCATATGTGTATGTGTGTGTATGTATATATGTGTGTGTGTATATTGTGTGTGTATATATATTTATATGTGTATATATATCCTAATATCGCAATAGTCACAGACCACATAAGTTTATATCTTGACCCACAATGTCAGTAAGGCACCAATCAATCACTAGTCTGATGTCTCTGTCTTTGTTTTATCTTGTCTCCTTTCTTTCTCATTGCATTTGTATGTACATGTGCTGTGAGTTCATATGTGTATGTGTGTCCTCCTGTGTGTAGGCACATGTATGGGTCCATAGAGACCTGAAATTGATGCTTGATGTCTCCCTTGATCACTTTCCTTTTTGTTTAGTGAGGTGAGGTCTCTTGCTGAACCTGAGCTTATGGATTCTGGCTAGTCTAACTAATCAGTCTGCCCTGGGGTCCCCTGTCTCTGACTCCAAGTGCTTGGATTACAAGTAGCACTGGTTCTGGAGATTTGAACTCGAGTCCTCATGCTCTCATGGCAAGTATTTTGTCCACTAAGCCATCTCCCCAATCCTGAGCTGTCTTCGTTCTGAAGAATGTTATAAACTGAGACAATTGGCTGCTGATTAGGACTATTGCTAAGTTCTAGTTGGTTGAATTTGATCCTGTCTCAACTAAGATTGTTCTTCAGTAGGACAGGAGATTGCCACCACTATTGCAAGGCTCACACTGTTATGTGTTCTCTGATCCATTATAGCTTTTCTCTTTTTAATTAATATCTGACTGGCACAAGTTCAACGGCTTCAGACTGAGAAGTACCTAGAGAGCAAGGACACTGTATAGACTTTGACACTTTGCTCTTGTGACTAAAACTAAAAATGGATGTTTCTCTGTCCTGCCCCATCCTGCAGCTGCTTCCAAATAATTATTTATGTTCAACCAATAGCTCAGGCTTATTACTAGATAACTCTTACATTTAAATTAACCCATATTTCTATCTATGTATTGCCACATAGCTCAAGGCTTGTTATCTCATTTTCTGCACATCTTACTTATTCAGTGGCTAGCAAGCATCTCTCTTGACTCTGCCCCTCCTCATCTGAGTTTTGAGTTTGATTGTTTTGCGTAGTCTTATCCTGCCTGACTTAGTCAAACAGCTTTTATTATTAGCTAATAAGAAGGATATATATTCACAGTGTACAGAAAGATCATTTCACAGCGAAAACTGAAGAGAGGCTGGGTCATTTCTTAAGTTAGTCTGTAGCCAAGGATTATCAGAATTCTGACGGTGTCCCTGGCTGGAAAGATTCGGGAGGGCCCAAAATGGTCCAGAAAATTCCAGCTATGTGCTATTTTGGTTTAAATAACACAGACTCTTGCATTTTTCCTTATGTTTCTTTTTTTTTCCCTCATGTTCTTTTGAACCATAAGCAAAGAAGTGTTCCAAGCCCATGTGCAGGCCAAGAGTGACAGCACTGGGCATGTCCCTGTGTGAGCCCCAGACTGAAGCCCTGATCGTAAGCCAAGGAGGAAGGCAGCCAGGGGCCTGCCTCAGAGCTGAGAGGCCCAACATTGGAAGGGGGTTCCCAGGCTCGTCTAGGTTCAGGAATAGCCCAGAGGCACAGTGAAGCTTCATGCTGTACCTCTGTGGGCCTTGCTTTCCTCCTCTGTAAAGTATGGGTGAGAAGAGAACGTATTTTACAGACGCATTTGGAAATGGAAATAAACACCTAATAGAGCTTCAGGTTCACGGCATGTCCCCAGTGTATCTCCCTCGCTGTCGAAGAGGTCCTATAGCCCTCATCCCTTGGGCTGCAGTGCTGGTGGCTAAGAGGATAAGGCAAGGTTTTGATACCCTTTATAGATGCAGGAATGCTTTAGCCAAACGGAACAAAATGACCAAGAGGTCATACCACAAACTAAATTGTCGCACCACGAATCTCAGCCCGAACCACCCTTAGAATCTCGCAATTCCCAGGTAGCCTTAGAGCTGCCCATAGGGTGGAACGTGAAGACCTGGGGAGCCTGTTGGATCTGATCAGGAACTGTCTACTGTCATGGCCTGACGCCATGTTCCAGCTTTGCGCAGAGAACCCCATTTGACTCAGGTGACTGAAGGAATGTAGTGTCATGTGTCGTCGTCCCCCCCCGCCCCGGGCTTTCTCGGCGAAATCACCAGAACCATTGGAATGCATTAAGCAATAGCACAGATACTGTAAAGCTACATGGCCAGCAGCACCTTGGAAGAGCAATAGGAAATGCAGGCTAAGAAATGTCATCAGAGGAGACTTGGTAGATAAGTGATCTTGAATCTCCTCTCTGCAGGGAGGTGGAAGTGTCTTAAAGTGATAAGTCTCCATAGTAACTAGACTCAAGCTTAGCTGCCTGCTGACTCTGCAGGTGGTGAAGTTCTAGAACAATCCAAATAGAGGCCAAGAACTAGAAACTCAAAGTGAGGCTTTGCTGAGAAGTGGTGAGGGTGGCTGTAAGGAGATAGCCCCTACGGCCTCCACAGAGATACAATCCCAGGATTATGACAGTCCCTCATCATTAGCTATCCATGGAAAGCCACAGCTAAGGTTCTGTGGAGCACACGAGAACAATGTGCATGGCTCCAGAGTCCTATGCTTGTGTCCCAGTGGTCTTCACTACAGCCTTGGCATTGGGCTTTTTAAATCTTCCTGGACGCTTCTGGGGTGAAGCTGAGGTTCCGAACCACTGGTAAAAATAGCAGGTGAGGTCATTAATTACATCAGTAATAATTATTGCAATGTACATGCCAGGTCCTGTGCTAAATGCATTATATATTAATTTCTTTTAATCCCCAGAATTCCCATTTTCTAGATGAAGCGCTCTCCGATGAGGTACCTTAATCTCCAAGATCAGGCAGCAGCAGGAGCTAGCGTGCCATGCCAGGGTCATCAGGCCCTAGGAGGCCAGTTTGGCTGCCGGTGTATCCATAGCTTCTGAGGCAATGCAGGGTAGAAGATGGGACCAATCTGGGCCAGGCCGCCTGTACCCAGCTCCTGGTCTTGTGCCACCACAGCATGTCATCTGATTGGATGAGAGCAGAGGCAGCTGTCAGGGAAACCTGGGGGACGCCGTCCCAGGCCCTGAGCAATGGAGTTGTTGAATGATGTGCTTAGCAATTCTGGTAATGAATGGCAGTCTTTCTTCTTGGGTCAGAGCATCAGATGGGATTTGCCTCTCGGGGTCACAGAGAAAGAGCAGGAATCACATTTTGTTCACCAGGTGTTTTTGGTTTAGAGAAGACTCAGGAGGAAAAAGAAAGAAGTCGGGAGTCATCATTGAAACAGGGCCACAGCCTTTTAATATGTAGTTTCATTGAAATTTACTGAAAGGGAAACCCAGCAGGTGCCTGTTTCACTGGTAGTAAAAGGAAATTGGACAGCAATTGTTTAAAGGGGGTTGAAGTTGTTTACATTTAAGATGTAGAGGTCTGTGTATGTTTGAAGGGAACGTTTACCCGGCTCTGGTTGAGAGCTGAACTATTCTTGATGAAAATGACATAGAAAACAGTTCCTTCTTGTTTTAAGCCTCCCTTTGCTGTTGCTTTCCTAATTTTAGCAGCAGGAAGCGATAAGCAAATCTTGATGGAAAAAGATTGAAGCAAGTGAAGCAAGCTTAATCAAAGTAATGGATAGAGGGGAAAGCTCTCCAAGATGAGGGATCACCCCCCTCTTTTGCTCTCCAGCACAGCTACTATTTCAACTTAAGCAGTTTTGTGCGATTGACCTTATTGAGTGAGGAAGTGCTGGGTTTGGCATTCCATAAAAGGACAAAGACCGAAGAAAAGGGTGCTTGCTTACACTTTGGCCAAGAACCCTCTGCCAGGGGCTGGAGGGCAATGAGAAACTCATTGGCCCATCATTCAGCCTTCATTCCTCACCATGGCAACACAAAAGGGCTTCTAGTGTGGTCCATATGGAAGCTTCATCTTGAAAGCTGAACACTGTCTTGCCTGCTAGGGAATGCTGGGATTGCTCTGTCTAGCCTTGACTGTAGTCACTGGCCCAGACATCGAGACCAACCTGGTATCTCGGGATGGACAATTGCACACTGTCATCAATGTCAGTGGCTCATTTGCTGGGTTTTGGATTTTATGGGTTTTTTTTTCCTTTTAGGGGTGGTTTTTCTGTTCATCAAAGGGACTGAAGGGCTGCTATCAATGAACTCTTGGTTACTAGAACAGGACAGCCAATTCAAACTAACTAGAGGGAGGGCTGGAAGGGAGAGAGAATGAATATGCTAGAGAGTTCATCGTGTAGATCTCAAGGAAGGCTCTGTTTGGTCTAGATGGAGTCAAACAATCAGTCTTGAACCAATTAATATACTCATGTACCTAGGAGTGAAGTCATAAAGATGGCCTAACCCAAAGGCCTGTGCTTGTTCCTGTATGAACACTGGGGTGTTGGGACAGGGACAGTGGGTCACGACCTGGCCAAGAAAATGGGGAAGAAAACCATAAAGCCATCAGAGCTACCTTGTTACCTGTTTGCCCAAAGTGTAATATTTGTCCAAATGTGGGGTGAAGTGCCAGAGAGATGGGTTCAATATCATTTCTCATTCATTTGTTCTTTAGCCATTGTCTTAAAGTGCTGATCACTTGGGCACCACTGTGGACTTTAGGTTCCAGCATTAAACAAAGCGGGCAATCCCTGTTTTAATGAAGCTTGTACTCTCATAGCAGGAAGTGGCCAAGAAGATTAAAATATAAAATACATACAGAATTCTAGGTGGTGATGGGAAAAAGGTAGGGAGGGCGGGGTGGCCTTGCAGTTTTTTATAGGGTGGATGGAAGCTGCTCACGGAGGGAAGTGTGACAGTCCTGCAGGAGGCCAAGGAGCAGGACTTGCAGACTGGGAGGAGAGCCTTCCGGGAGGAAGCCTGTGCTGCTGATGCAGAGCCTGCAGGAGCAAGGGGACGGGCTGAGTCCAGAAAGAGACAGGACACCCACCTCTGCACTTTATAGTATCGAGAGGTCCCAATTGTTTGCCATTGTTTCTTCCCTGATTGATTACACTAATTGAAAGGAAATTTTTATTTTATGTGTATGAATGTTTTGCCTGCATGTATGCCACAGGCATCTCATGTCCGTGGAGGCTGGGAGAGGGCGTCAGATCCCCCAGAACTGAAGTTACAGTCGTAAGCTGCCATGTGGGTGCTGGGAAGATTATATTAATTCGAGAGCATGGACAATACTTAAATATATATATTTTTCATTCAGTTTTTTCTTCATTCCTCTATTCACTGAGCACCTGCTGAGTACCTACGGTGTCCCAGATGTAAGAGAACTCATAGTTCTCCCCCTGTGTAGCCCTGGCTATCCTTGAACTTGCTCTGTAGACCAGGCTTGCCCCTAACTCAGAGATTGGCCTTTCTCTGTCTCCTGAGTGCTGGAACTAAAGGCATGTGCCACCACCACATAGCAATGAGCAGCACTTAAAAAAAAACCTATTACTTATTTAATTTGGGGGGATTTCATACATGTATTCAATGTATTTTGATTTACCCCCTTTTACCTCTGCTGACTCTCCGAAACATCCCCTCCCAACTTTACGTCCTCTTTAAACAAATAATTTACTGAGTCCAGTTAGTGTTGCACATGTATGGGGGAGCCATCCACCGGAACATGGGTAGTCACATTTTAATAACCTCATCCACCATTGATCCTCCATTCAGAAATGAAAGCAGNGCTGTCATCTGCTCATAGCTCCTCAGCTATGGGTGGGGCTTCCAGAGCCCCACCCCATCCATTAGTACCTCACCTCAGTAAAAGTCAGTGTCACACGACAGGTTCCCAGCCCACCCTAAGAATTCCACATATGGCACAGTCCCCTCACTGGCTCTAGAAACAGCTCCATGCCCAGGACCTGCAGTTTCAGGCTCGTTTGGTGATCACTCCCAATGGCCTTGCAGCCAAGGACCAAAAGATGTATTTTCCCCTCACCCCGGCTGCGCTTAAGAAGCCAGGTGGATAGAATTCTTGGCAGTCATTGTGTTCCCCTGCAGGAGGGAGGAGACCTGAAGNGTGGCCACTGCCCAGTTGGCTTATGGTGGGGTGAGGTTCTGGGACCATGTCACCAGCTGCTCTGCTATAAATCCTTGCCTTGGAGTGGGAGTTTCTTCTTCATGATCCTCCTTAGCCATTCCTATCATGAGGTGAACAAGAACCTGTTGGCTACCAGGTGCCTCTTCTGGGACTACCCTGCTCTGCGTTTCTTTCCTTTTCTTCATTTTTTCCTGAATTACTATGGGGTGTGTGCATGCTACAGCTCACGTGTGGAGGTCAGAGGACAGCTTGGTGGAGTTTGTCCCCTACGGTCCCACCTTTACCTTTTCCAGGGATTGAACTCAGATTGTCAGTCTTGGTGACAAGTACCTTAACTCTCTCAGCTATCTTGCTGGCCAAAGCTTTTAACAATTATTGTTATTGTTCATGTGTATTTGGGTACTCATGGGCAAGGTGCATGTGCAAATGTATGTACATATGTGTGTGAGTGTGTGTGTTTGTGTGTGTGTGTGTGTGTCTGTGTGTGTGCGGGAAGATAATCCCTTTTGAGACAGGGTCTCTCCTTGGTCTTTAACTAGTCTGTCTGTCCAGTGAGCTCTAGGGGTCCTTCTGTCTCCACTTCCTTAGCACTAGGATCACAAGGGCACACAGCCACACCCAGCTTTTACATAGGTGCTGTGAATTGAACTCAGGTCCTTGTGCTTGCAAAGCAAGCCCTTTATCAACTGGGCCATCCTCACAGCTCCTTCTATTTCTGTAGTCCCAGCCTCTCACAGTACTTGCTGTATTAGAGCTAGTGGTACAGTCGTCGGGCACCAACTGAGACATCCAAGACAGAGGGCTAAATCAGATTACAGAGCAGGTGGTCGCACCAGGATGACCCTGGATTTGTAGCTTGGCAGACAGAGATGGGAGTGCCTGTCTCTGCTACAGGGAACACAGGGAAGTGTGCGGAGAATGAAGAAAGCGGGGACTTACGAAGATGCGGTTTTAGAGGATTTTAGAAGCGTGGAGCATGACGGGGCTCGAATGTCTCAAGCTCAAAGGTAAAAGCAGGAGTCGGAGAGCCCCAAGGAAATGAGTTCCCCATCTGGGCTGCTGAACAGGAGTTAGACAGCAGAGGTTGCACGGCTGGGGTGGTATCTACATGGCAGCTGGGGTGGTCTGAGGGGAGAAAAGTGAAGCCGTAAGGAGATCATGATGTTGCCATGAGCCACATCCTGCTGTCCTCAGTCTCCCTTTATTTGCTTGGTTCAGGGACTGCTGAGGCAGCAGAGACGTCTGCGAAGTAGCAGGTCTGTGTTCTGTGGCTCCCTTCTTTGCAAACTGTCTCACGGGATGCGGATCTATCCTAAACCCTGGTCCGTAGGAAGCTGAGTGGGGCTGCACAGCAGCTCTGGGTTGGGTGAGAAGACTTTTCTCTTCAGGCGGTGGTGGTGCCTTTAATCCCAGCACTCAGGAGGCAGAGGCTGAGCTCTGTGCGTTTGAGGCCAGCCTGGTCTACAGAGCTAGTTCCAGGACAGGCTCCAAAACTGCAGAGAAACCCTGTCTTGAACACCCCCTCCCTCAAATAAAAGAAAAAGAAAAGAAGGCTTTTTTGAGGAACACACTAAGACTGACTTGGTTTTGATGGCCTGGGAGAGTTCTCTCTAGAGGGCTTTAACCTCACTAGAATATTCCAGAATGTTTTGTGAGGCCTGAAGGAGGCTTTGGGTGCGCCTTGAGAAGGCAGCTGACAAGGAGCAATCTCAGAAGTGTCCTTCCCACTTCCGGGCACGTGACTGTGCTCTGGGGAACAAGTGAGTGAGTGAGTGTGTAGGTTCGAACATTCGTAAGCTTAAGCCCAGGGTCCCGAAGCCTTGCACCCTTAGGAGGGTGCAGGAAGGCACCTGGCTCCCAGTCAGTGTTGAGTGAGCAGTGGACAAGCCCAGGGTCAGGCTCAGAGGTTTCCTAAGCCCACAGAGTGGCCAAAAGTCTTCAATAAATAAGCAGGGTTATTTCCCCAGCCAACCTTCAGGATAATGAGGTGACATACACTCCCTCTGGGAGTTTGCAAAACTCTTCCCTCTGCGGCTTTTCTTTAATTTTAGCTCCTCAGCCATGAGCTAGCAGCTTCTTTCCATCCCCCTGCTGCAGAGCTGGGGGAAGGGAGGGGCCGGCATTAGCACCATCATTGTCCCAGGTGGGAGGACACAATGCCACTGCCTTTCCATTCTCACTCTCAGAGCTGGGGGTGGATGGGTTGGATGTTTCTAGAAACTCAGGGCTCAAGCTGGAGCACTCCTTTCCCTCCCTCGCCCTCCCTCGCCCTCCCTCTTCTTTACTTCCTTTCTTCACTGAAATGGATTTTGAGCCCACAGGGGCTCTGCCACTTCTGTTCATTTCCTGGCACGGCACTGACTCAGAACATTAGAATGTCACGGCCACAGCTGTGTCACCTCTGAGCATGCACCCTAAGCAGCTGAACCCAGCTTGGGACAAGGCCTGGAGGAAACCAGATTACCCCTCAGGCCCCTAGGCTCCCCAGCAGGCCCCTAGGATAAGAGGCCACTGGGGAACATGGTAGTACCAAGGGGTGGCAGCACTTAGGAACTAGGGGCTTCCAGATCTTTTAGAAGTCCTTCAAGGGAGGTTGAGGGCAAGCTGTCAAGGAGCATAGATACCTTGATGAAAGACCTCAGTGTCACTCTGCAGAATAGTCCCCCTTGCTACAGGCCCCACTGCTATTCTGGGACCACCCTTTTAGAATAAGATGGCTCCACCCCTCACCATGGGCACGTTAGATCTGGCTCCTATGGCATGGGCCTAGAGGAGCTGGCTCTGCCCCTCGAGGGCCTGAGGGTGCTGCAGTCCTAGTGGCCCAGACCAACTGGCTCAGCTACCACCTAGACCCACATCCTGGGTCTTGGGTTGGCCCACCCTAGCATCTACCCCATCTGTGACCCTGTTGGAGCGCAGGAAGGAGCTGGTCCTGTGGAACGATAGCAGCAGGATCTCCATGACTCGGGGCAATAGCAGGCTATCCAGGAAGAGCTTCAGTGAGGGTCCAGGGATGATGGTGTGCCAGAGACTAGAGGCCTTGAATCAGTCCAATGGCTCATTGCAATGAATATTTTGTGGGTGGGGCTGATTAGACAAAAGGCTATACAGCATGACATACCTCACTCCTGAAGCCATGAGGATGAATGAAGAGGTGTTAGAAAGATGGAGGAGCGAGGTGGGGTTTTTTTGTCATTGTTTGCTTGTTTGTTTGTATTTTAATTAATTTGAGGGGTATACTGCAGGTCTGAGGGGTGG
This sequence comes from Bramus lutescens, assembly GCA_001685075.1. Taxonomy (NCBI): domain Eukaryota; kingdom Metazoa; phylum Chordata; class Mammalia; order Rodentia; family Cricetidae; genus Bramus; species Bramus lutescens. The sequence continues at coordinate 55,817 of LOEQ01001705.1, read as the reverse complement.
ATATGGAGGGACTGGAAGGTGAGCAGGGTTGTCTGCATGGTGTAAAATTCCCCAAGAATCAATAAAGAATTGTGTTAAAAAATAGTAAAACATGGCATGCGTTCAAGTCTTCTTTGGATCTGTGAGTGGACAATTTTTGCTCTCTTTTCTGCTCCCTTCATCAGCCTAGGGCCGTTGGTTGGGCAGAAGATTTAGAGCTGGGATGTAGTCACAGTTGGTAGTGTCTTAGCTCTGCAGTTTGGTTCAAATAATGAGATGTCAGGGATGCATGTATCCATCCATTCGTCTCTGATGTGTCTTCCCCTGTGTCCAGGGACTTTGGTACCCAAGATAGGGTGTGGTGAAGGAGTATGAAGCTGGTTCATCAGTTATCCCTCTCTGTCTAGCACTCAGCACTTGTGGGCCCAGTGCATCAAACACAGGGCCACTGAAGCAGCTAGCAGAAGTCCCAGAGACTCTCCAGCACTATGTTAATACTTTTGGTCCTGCTGGCTTAGGGCATTAGCATGTGATGGCTTGCTCCATGTAAATGGGAACACTGTGTAGCAGCTTGTCCAAGCTCTGGCTCTTCTCCACGGGCAGCCTGTATGTGCCTAACCCAGAGCCAGGCTCAAGTGCTTTCTCAAGAGACAGTCCATCAGCAAAGTACCCTCTCCAGTTTCCAGTCTCCTTGGGAGACCTCACCCCAGGCAGCTGATTCACTCTGGGAAATAACCTCTTCATATCCAGCAGAGAGCATTGGCTTCAGAACTAGGGCCGGTTTGTGTTGCTAAGGAGATAGTTCAGCTCTTCGCATGCCCACTGCACGAAGCTTGAAGACCTTTAAATCAGATTCACAGAACCATAGTTAGAAGAAGCAGCAACTGGGTATAGTGGTATGTGCTTGTAACTCCAGTGCAGGAGGCAGGGACAAGCTGAAGCTCACTGACCAACCATAGAGCCAAATCGGTGAGTTTCAGATCAGTGTCTCAAACTACCCAGCGTCATCTTGTTGCCTCTGCACGTGTGTGCACATGCACAACA
>LOEQ01001705.1:27303-40768 GCA_001685075.1 Bramus lutescens | reverse complement strand
GGCTGCTGCCTCCTGCTGGCTGAACCTGGACATCCAGGGTAGGAAGTACTTGGGCTTATTCAGTCTAAACAGGAGCCTCCTAAACAGAGAACCCAGGCCGGGCAGAGAGCTATCCCAGGGTCCTGGGGAGCAAGGGTAGTTCTGTGGCCCTGCTCTGGAAGAGAGCTATCCCAGGGTCCTCGGGGGCAAGGGTAGTTAGGTCTGTGGCCCTGCTTGGGAAGCTCCTCTCATAATCTTTCCCACCTGACCAGGTTTCTGGAGTGGTGGGTGGGGCTGGTGCCCTCTCACCTCAGTGACACTAGGTCACGAGTAATAGTGCTGCCACATATCACGGGTGTCCACAGCAGAGCCCCTGAGGGGTTGGGAGGTATTCAAGATGTTAGTAGGTGGCCCTTGTCCTCTCTTGTCTCACCAGGAAAACAGGTGCACAGAGGGCCTGAGGAACCAAGTGGAAATAGGCTCAGGATTTTCTCCTCTCAGATTATCCTCCACGTGGACAGGCAGCTCTCAACAGGAATAACTTCTGTGACCCGGGGCACAGTGACCCTTGTATCCTCACACATTTTGTGTATTTGGAGTCTTAGTGACCTGCTTTGTAACCCATCTCTGCCTGAAGGCAGCTTTGGCAAAACAGTATTGCTGTGAAGCCATGGCAGGCCCGACAGACTGGAAAAGACCCAGCCTTCCCGCAGGCAGACATTTCTCCCTCCCTCCCTTTCTCTGTTTTTTCAGACTGGGAACTGACAGAGAAACCTGTGAATGATCAAATAGCTCACTTCAAACTCTTCCTAAGGCAAGGGCTCCCCGCCTGGGGAACTTGAAAGGCAAAGCTGAGGTGAGGTTCTGGTCAGGGTTCTGTTCCTCAGAAGAAATTCAAAGAAGCGTCTAGGCTGGCTGCGGCCCTCAGAGGGTCATGTGCTGGGCCAGTTTTGAGTCCCAAGACTTCTATCTCTGATGGCTTTGGCTTTTTAATTTTTTTCCTTTCTTAGAAGACAGGAGCCACCCAAATTGAGTCATGCTCCTGTGTCCTAAGATGCAGGACCTCAGAGGCCACCTGGAATGGAGCTGGCAGATCCAAAAACCTTGGAAGTTATCCTAGGGTTTCTTCCTCTGCTCAAACTTCACTGGGATTCCCATGTCCTTCACAGGACACCCAGAGGCCTCCTGCTGGCTCCTAGGCTCTTCCTGGAAACCCAAGCATGAACTCCACCCTCACCTCCCTCTTCTCAGGCCCTGCCTCGCTCAACTGGCCTTTGTTACCCTGAACTCACAGACCATGCCTGTTCCTCTGGGGTTTTGCTCTTCTGGAAATTTCTTCCCCTGAGAGTTGCACGGCCTATTTCAGGTCTCCCCTCTAGTGTTGAAAATTTCTCAAATCAGGGCCTGGAGAGATGACTCAGTGGTTAGGAGCACTGACTGCTCTTCCAGAGGACCCAGGTTCGATTCCCAGCATCCAGATGGCAGCTCACAACTGTATGTAACTCCAGTTCCAGGGGATCTAACACTCTTCTGGCTTCTTCGAGCATCAGACATGCATCTGGTACACAGACATACATGCAAGCAAAACACCCACACACATACAAAATAAGATAAGGAAAGAAAATTTCTTGAGCAATCTTAATTAAAAATGTAGAGTGCCCACCCACACTCCACTGTCCCTCTCAGCCCCACCTGGCTGCATTTTTCTCCCTTATCCTTGTCACCCTCCCTTGTGCTACCTTTTTGTCACATGTTTTTGTTTACGTGTCATTTTTGTTTCCTGCTTTCAGGAGCTTTGCTCCCCACATATGCACATACGTAAGCATGCGAGTGTGTGCACACATACATGTAAGAGAATCTAGAACAGTGCATGACACGTGGAAGATGCTCAGTTAACATTTGCTGGAGGAACTAAATAACTTCACTCAAGTGCTACGGAGTGCTCAAAGTGCTTGCCACGCATCTTTGAGGACCAGAGTTCAAATCCCCAAAATCCCAAAGCCCACATAAATACCAAGTGGGTGTAGTGGCCCACATGCAGTTTCAGTCCTTGAAAGGTGGAGGTGGGATCCCTAGAGCAAGCTGGGTAGCCCCCGTATCAGTGAGAAGCCCTGCCTTAGTGAGTAAGTTAGAGAGCATGGAGGAAGACTGCTGAGCTCAACCACTGGCCCCATGCACACGTGCCCACACATGTGTCCACACACGTGCCCACATACAGGCACCTATACCACTGTGTTCACACAGATGCAAAATATATGCATGCCACACACACATACAAGTCAGAGAGAAAAAGAAAATAATGTGTGTTTTGCTTGATAGAGTGTGGACTTTATATTGTAGTGTTGCAGTTTAGTAATCCAGTGAGCTTGGAGAGGCTTTAAAAAAGAAAAAAAAACAGCTGGGTTCAGGGATGTGTACTTCTGTCTCAGCACAGGGAGGGTGAGGCAGGAGGACCTCTTGAATCCAGGAGTTCAAGACCAGCTTGAGCAACATAAATCCCATCTCAAATAAAACAAGGAAAAGTGGTACACATGGTAACCCAAGTATTTTCGTTGAAGCAGGAGAATTGCTGAGAGTTTAAAGCCAGTCTGGACTACAGGCTGCATGGAGAGTACCAGTTTTGCCAGGGATATATAACAAGACTTTATCTCAAAAAAGGAAGAAAGGAAGGATGCGGGAAGGGAAAGGAGAAAGGATGAGGAGAATGAAGAAAAGATAATAATAGTCTGACTTCTGGATTACTGTGAGAATCAGACATTTACGTCATGAGACATAGTAAGTGCTCAGTAAATGGATGATAGTTAATGATGCTGGCATCGCCATTGTAGATAATAATTTTTAACAAGTACGGACAATATGGTTGAGTGAGACAAGGTGTCCTCGCTAACATAACAAAGTTAGTCATCTATCCCCAATCCTAAACCTCAGCCCCTGAGGCCAGCTGCAAATTCCTGGTTGGGGAAGGGGATGGCGTGCATGGCAGTTTATGGCAGACCTAAGGAAAGCCATTACCATGGCCAGTACAGGTCCTTGGGAGGGGCCCAAGCATCTGTGCCATCTCACTGTGCCAGTGTGAGCCCCAAGCCCGTCCAGGGACCACAACATAACTCCCCATTGAAACTTTATTGTAAAGGACTCGTGCATAGACATACACATCAAGATTAGCAGACCTAACATCTGTACCTCTCCATGAACTTCTGTGACGTTAGACCCAGCATATGTTCCTCTCCATGAACTTCTGTGACGTTAGACCCAGCATATGTTCCTCTCCATGAACTTCTGTGACGTTAGACCCAGCATATGTTCCTCTCCATGAACTTCTGGACGTTAGACCCAACATCTGTACCTCTCCATGAACTTCTGGGACATTAGACCCAACATATGTTCCTCTCCATGAACTTCTGGACGTTAGACCCAACAGCTGTACCTCTCCATGAACTTCTGGACGTTAGACCCAACAGCTGTACCTCTTCATGAACTTCTGTGATGTTAGACCCAACTTATGTACCTCTCCATGAACTTCTGGGACATTAAAACAGCCATTCTGAAGCTAGAGCTTCACACTGGATCTAACACTTTCATTCTCTTTTGTTTTTTTGAGACAGGGTTTCTCTGTGTAGCCCTGACTGAACTGGGAACTCACTCTATAGATCAGGCTGGCCTCAAACACACAGAGATCCACTTGCTTCTGCCTCCTGAGTGTTGGGATTAATGGTGTGCATTACCACTCCTGGGATCAATGTCTCGTTCTCTTTTTTTAATTATCTTATTTTATTTAATGTGTGTGGGGGTGGTGAGGGAAGGGCCAACAGTCTAGAAGAGGACATCAGATCTTCTGACTCTGGAGTTACAGGCAGCTATGCTCCACCTGATGTGGGTGCTGGGAACTGAGCTCAGGTCCTCTGGAGAGCAGAAAATGACCACTGTACCATCTCTCTAGTCCATCTTATTTTTTTAAATTGTGGATTTTCTGTGCAAGGAAAGAGATATTTTAGCACCACAGAGTATCCACCTGGAGAATTAATATAAAGAAAGTAGGGAGCAAGAAGTGAGACTAAGACTCAGTCAGGTGGGGTGAGAAAAAAGATTGGTAAGTAGATAACAGAAGTGAAGTCCCTCTGGGAAGCGGAGTGGCCCCTTCTTGCATCTCTTGACACCAGTGGGGACCTTAGCCACTTAAGACTTATGACTCTACCACTACCTTAGAAGGATTTCAGCTCAGGAAGGTCAGGAATAGCTTGGTGCAGACTCCCTGAGCCTAGAGGTGGGCCTGGGCCAGCCTGGTACATCTAGAGCAGCCTGAAGTTCTGTTGGTGGCCCTCGGAAGGTGCTCAGATCTGGTCAGCCAGCAAGCAAGGTCTTCCTAATTCATGTCTGGCTGGAGCTGTAGCCATGGGCTAGAAACAATGCCCATTTGGTGCATTTCTCCTCTATGTTACTTCAAAGCTTTCTCCACTGCTCTCCTGGGGTTCAGGCACAGGGAGTATGTGTGTGTGTGTCTATCTATCTGTCTGTCTGTGTCATGTATATGCACCTGCATGTATGCCTATATGACTTGAACGTGTACAAGGAGTGCAACCACCCCATTTTATCGTGCAACAAGAGCTCACATCCCAGCATATACATTCAAGGAGACACTAAAGAGAAGGAAACCCATCCCTTTCTCTCCTTCCCACCATCACCTGGAGGAGTTCTTCTCCTTCTCCTGACACTGTCATCTCCTGCAGAACTCTCCTTCAGGGTATGGATGTGTGGTGGCAGCTTGGAGATTGTACCCTGCAGCCGCGTGGGCCATGTCTTCAGGAAGCGGCACCCCTACAACTTTCCCGAGGGCAATGCCCTCACCTATATCAGGTAGGTCCAAATGGGAAACACCCTGGAGGAAACATGGGGTTCCCTCACTGTAGACATCCCCAACTAGTTATTCACGGTCTGTGTGCCTTTGGACTGCCCACCTGTCCAAACTAAGCAGGCCTTAGTTTTTCCACTTTCTGCCCCAGGTTTGACATTTTGGATATTTCTGAGGGTAGAGGATGAAATTGGGTCATGGCCCCTAGATCTTTCTTGTCTTTATTCCCTTTGTCAGCAAGTCTTGGGCAAATGGTCAAGTGACCAATATATTGCGGTCCTCACTTAACCTCCATTGCTGGTCATGATTTCCAGTGCCCCCACATAAATTTGACCCGGGATCTGACCATGTTCCCAGCCACAGAGTACACTTGGTCTCACAGGAGAGTGAACGGTATCCTGGAAGACCATCCCATGATCCATGGTCCGGATGTAGGAGTTGGGAGGAGGAGGAACTGTACTGAGTATACATCCCCTCCTAAGGACGTGTTTCCTCCCCTCCGTCTTCCCCCACCTAGCATGCTGGTTTGCATGTGAGCAATGATTTCCACATCTGATTCATTGATGATCTAAAGTTTTGTTCGACTTCTCTCACCCCCCTTTTGGGGGGGGAGATTTTGAGACAGGGTTTCTCTGTGCAGCCTTGGCTGTCGCGGAGCTCCCTCTATAGACCAGGCTAACTTCAAACTCACAGAGATCTACCTGCCTCTGCCTCCTGAATCTTGGGATTAAAGGCGTGTGTCACCACCGCCTGGCATTCCACTCCATATATGAGGGGTATATATATATATATGTATATGTATAGTTGTGAATGAGTGTTTTGCCTAAATGTATGTGTGGGTACCATGTTCATTCCTAGTTCTTGAAGAGGCCGGAAGAAGATGCCAGATCCCCTGAAACTAGAGTTACAGATGGTTATGAGCCATCATGTGGGTGCTGGAAACTGAACCCTCTGTGAGAGCAACAAGCTATCCACCTAGTCCCCTTACATTCCATTTTTATAGTCAAAGTCATATAGATTTACTGCAAACACTCAGGCGGGACCAACACCAACTTCTATATGCAGATGATATTTCTGCATCATATTTTTAATAACTGTAGTATTCAAGAAGAAAGTGAAAGTCACCTCCACTCCTTATCTCTCCTATTTGCCCACTCATCTCTTCAAAAGCAACTCCTGGTAAACTTAGCATTAAAGCCTTTAAATAGAACTGTGTGCCCTTAATAGACTTAGCATTAAAGCCTTTAAATAGAACTGCGTGCTCTTAGGAGGTTGCTGCTCTATGGTGTCAGAATGTTAGAAACATTCTCACGTATAGCTTGTACACAGAGACCCTCCTCCCCACCGCCCTCCATAGGCTTGTGTTATAACGCAGGTTGCTGTCGTGCACTCTTCCAGCGGCCTGGCTCTCTGGCACTATACCACAGCCATCCTTCCTCCTCGGTATGAGTAGCAATGGCAGTTTTTCAGGGCTGTGACACTCTCCGTTGTATAGAAATATTTTCCTATTGAAGAGCATTTATTTTGCTGTCAGTGTTTTGTTAAGCAACCATTCTTGTGTGTGTCCCTTTTGCCCACATGATAGTCTTTCAATAGGACAGATTGCTTTGAGTGGAAAGCCTGTCGCAGGTCCTGACAGATCACCCTCCAGACACATGGAATGATCTGCTTCACCCCAGCTGCTGCTGTTTGCTGTTTGCCTGTACTTCTGGGATTCTCGTTGCTCTCTACTGCAGGGAGCGCATCTTCTTTTTCCTATATGTATATTGTTTGTTATTAAAAAAGAAAACAAACTATCTTTTTTCATTATACATACCAATCCAAGTTCCCACTCCCTCCCCTCCTTCCATTCTTCCACTTACCCCCCATACCCCCATCCACTCCTCAGAGAGGATAAGAAGGTAGGTACATTGTTTTGGGGAAGGTCCAAGGCTCTCCCTACTGTATCTAGGCTGAGCAAGGTATATATCCAAAGAGAATGGGTTCCCAAAAAGCCAGTACAAGCAGAGGGATAAATCCTGGTGCCACTGCCAGTGGCCCCTCAGTGTGCCCCAGCCATGCAACTGTCAACCACATTCAGAGGGACTAATTTGATTCTATGCTTGTTCTTCCCAGTTCGGCTGGTGTTGGTGACCTCTTATGTGTGTACTGTTAATCAATAAACAGCCATGCCTGATAGTACAGGCCTGTGGTCCCAGCTACCTCAAGTTTCAAGGCCTACAAGTGCTACAGATTGAGTTCAAGACCAGCCTAGGTAGCTAATTGAGATCATATCTCAATAAAAGTAAAAGAGGCCTACGGTTACAGCTAGATGGTGGAGTGCCTGCCTAGCCAACAAGAGGCTGTGGGTTCGGCCCCCAGCACCACATTTAGAAACTGTGAGAACCTCCCTTCACTCTTTCCCAGCTCTGGTATCTTGGTTCTCCTTTCCCTGCTTGTAGGAACACAAAACGTACCGCAGAGGTGTGGATGGATGAGTACAAGCAGTACTACTACGAGGCCCGGCCCTCCGCCATCGGGAAGGCCTTTGGCAGGTGGGTCCCTCCAAATCCCGCTTGTCTCCCTCCACTCATGTTCGCAGAGCCCAGAAAATATGAAGTAAGTGCACACTGAACAGCCTATGCTGGACTGTCTCCCCAGTAACCAGGTTCTGGCTCTTGTGGGTTCTCTGGGCTTAGGGAGGGAGTGCATGGCACGGACAAAACTGGTCCAAGACCCTAGGCCTACAAACTTCAGAGAGACAGATGGGAAGTTTCTCCATGAAGGTTAAAGTGTAGCCCATCCAGAGCTGCCTCCAGGAGGAGCAGTAGCTGAGGTAGCTATGACAGGGTTGTCTGCCAAGGACAATGCAGGTTTGCCTCCCACCCATCCAAACCTGAGATCTGTCAGCTTACTTTCCTGTCGTGGCCTGTGATGATCATTGCCTAGTTAAAGCATTTCAAAACTGCAGATGGACTATGAAATCAATTTAATGAATCATCAATTAACATTGTTAAAATAGGATGAGAAAGACGCCACAGATGAGTTTAGGGCTGAACAGACTAGAAAATCAGACGTGATTGCAATCTACGGTAAGTATTGTTTTATGAAACTCCTTTCATTGTGTACGGGTGTGCAGCTACCCTTGTGTCCTCAGCCTGTGTATCTGTGGGATGTGCAGACCTCCTTGTTAATGTTGTCATCAGAACATCATCAGAAAGTTTGAAAGCATCGCTCATGAGCAATTGCAAACAAATCGCCCCTCCACAATTGCAAACAAATCACCCCTCTTCTGTTTATTTCTATCTAGCTTGCTTATTCCTTCTTCCCTGCCTTCCTTCCTTTTTGGTTTTTTGAGACAGGGTTTCTCTGTGTAGCTTTGGAGCCTGTCCTGGNTTTTTTCATTATACATACCAATCCAAGTTCCCACTCCCTCCCCTCCTTCCATTCTTCCACTTACCCCCCATACCCCCATCCACTCCTCAGAGAGGATAAGAAGGTAGGTACATTGTTTTGGGGAAGGTCCAAGGCTCTCCCTACTGTATCTAGGCTGAGCAAGGTATATATCCAAAGAGAATGGGTTCCCAAAAAGCCAGTACAAGCAGAGGGATAAATCCTGGTGCCACTGCCAGTGGCCCCTCAGTGTGCCCCAGCCATGCAACTGTCAACCACATTCAGAGGGACTAATTTGATTCTATGCTTGTTCTTCCCAGTTCGGCTGGTGTTGGTGACCTCTTATGTGTGTACTGTTAATCAATAAACAGCCATGCCTGATAGTACAGGCCTGTGGTCCCAGCTACCTCAAGTTTCAAGGCCTACAAGTGCTACAGATTGAGTTCAAGACCAGCCTAGGTAGCTAATTGAGATCATATCTCAATAAAAGTAAAAGAGGCCTACGGTTACAGCTAGATGGTGGAGTGCCTGCCTAGCCAACAAGAGGCTGTGGGTTCGGCCCCCAGCACCACATTTAGAAACTGTGAGAACCTCCCTTCACTCTTTCCCAGCTCTGGTATCTTGGTTCTCCTTTCCCTGCTTGTAGGAACACAAAACGTACCGCAGAGGTGTGGATGGATGAGTACAAGCAGTACTACTACGAGGCCCGGCCCTCCGCCATCGGGAAGGCCTTTGGCAGGTGGGTCCCTCCAAATCCCGCTTGTCTCCCTCCACTCATGTTCGCAGAGCCCAGAAAATATGAAGTAAGTGCACACTGAACAGCCTATGCTGGACTGTCTCCCCAGTAACCAGGTTCTGGCTCTTGTGGGTTCTCTGGGCTTAGGGAGGGAGTGCATGGCACGGACAAAACTGGTCCAAGACCCTAGGCCTACAAACTTCAGAGAGACAGATGGGAAGTTTCTCCATGAAGGTTAAAGTGTAGCCCATCCAGAGCTGCCTCCAGGAGGAGCAGTAGCTGAGGTAGCTATGACAGGGTTGTCTGCCAAGGACAATGCAGGTTTGCCTCCCACCCATCCAAACCTGAGATCTGTCAGCTTACTTTCCTGTCGTGGCCTGTGATGATCATTGCCTAGTTAAAGCATTTCAAAACTGCAGATGGACTATGAAATCAATTTAATGAATCATCAATTAACATTGTTAAAATAGGATGAGAAAGACGCCACAGATGAGTTTAGGGCTGAACAGACTAGAAAATCAGACGTGATTGCAATCTACGGTAAGTATTGTTTTATGAAACTCCTTTCATTGTGTACGGGTGTGCAGCTACCCTTGTGTCCTCAGCCTGTGTATCTGTGGGATGTGCAGACCTCCTTGTTAATGTTGTCATCAGAACATCATCAGAAAGTTTGAAAGCATCGCTCATGAGCAATTGCAAACAAATCGCCCCTCCACAATTGCAAACAAATCACCCCTCTTCTGTTTATTTCTATCTAGCTTGCTTATTCCTTCTTCCCTGCCTTCCTTCCTTTTTGGTTTTTTGAGACAGGGTTTCTCTGTGTAGCTTTGGAGCCTGTCCTGGAACTGGCTCTGAAAGCCAGGCTAGCCCCGAACTCACATAGATCCACCTGTCTCTGCCTCCCAAGTGCACCACTGCCCATTGTATCTTCTATCCTTAAAAAGAAAAGAACAAGCCACACCCTACTTCTTTTAGCGTTTATTGAGGACCTACCCTGGGCTAAGCACTCCGCATCCCCTTTTGGTCCTCACCAAAGTCCAAGGTTAGCAGTGGAGTCCGTTTACTCGCAGAGGGGCTCCCTGGGTCCTCAGTAGCCTTTGCGGTTGGTGTAACTAAAGAAGGCAAGGCTATTGAAGTGCATGTCCCAATGGCACATCAGAAGGTCGTGACCTGCCAACTCCTGAAGGAGGTTCACGTTAGACCCTGTCTCCTAAACTGGGAGTTGATGAAATCCTCTGCCCTCTGCAAAAAAGAAAACAAAAAGAGGACAGTTTATGCACGCTAACAGGAGCTTCTAGGAGTAAGAGGCTGAGGGCTGTGTGGCCCCTGTGAACTCAGGCGGGAATTAAAAAGAGGGCACTGGATACAGGAGAACTGAGTGTTCGTTGCCTGAGATATGTGGGAAGTAGGGACTGGTCTCCTCTGGGGTCCCATAGGGCCTTCCTCCCTACATCTCGGCCCTTTCCGCCTCTGTCTTTCCTTTCAGCGTAGCCACAAGGATCGAGCAGAGAAAGAAGATGGACTGCAAGTCCTTCCGCTGGTACCTGGAGAATGTCTACCCTGAGCTCACGTGAGTGCAGCCCCCTTCCAGGGATGGGGCCCAGTGACCCATGATGCCCTGAGTCTGCATCCTTCCGCTGCCAGTGTTCATCTTCCCTCGAAGGCTCTGAGGGAACAGAGGAGGCATTGCCACGAGCTATCAGTCAGGCGTGATAGGGTTGCATTTTTGCTAGCCTGGCTCCCGGACTAGAAATGGATATTGTCTCCGTAGGAAAACAACGCTGCATTATGCAGCCGAGGTCACCTCTGACCCCAGACTCTCTCTGCTGGAAGCTCATCCCAAGCAGATAAAGTCATCAGAGCACAGAGCTGTTGACCACAGACCCTGCGAGCCAGTCTGCTGGGGGAAAATGAGATGCAGCTAACACTTAGGCCGGCCCAGTGGATCACTGATCCATCCATTTAAACAAATATTATGCATCCATTAGTATGTAATCACAGAGACTGAAGACAACACAGGGAAGCATTTGCTGTAGCAAGGAGGGAGCAAAATGCAAATGGGATTGTGGCTGTGAGGGCTCTGAGGGAGCTGAGGGAGCTAGGAAAGGGCCAGACTGTGTCAGAGCATGAGCCACCTAGGTCCCTTCTTCCCGACTCTAAATTCTTTTTGGTGTCTTGGTCACACGGTTCGTTTCCTTGCCCTCTTTAGATTTTGACTCATGTGTACCCTCCTTGGGGACACTTTGTCTGAACACTAAATTGAGAGCACATCCCTCCTTGGCTTTCCTCCAGGGCCTACATCAGAATTTCACACACACTCCTACCTGGTTAAGTTGATGCCTCCTCCTGCACTTGCCTAGAAGCTCCCCGGGGCAGAAGCCACTTCCGGTTTTGTCTGTGGAGTTCCTCTAGCATAATGCCTATCACAAAATAAATAGGCATTGGGTAAGCGTCTTTTCAAAGGAACACTGTAGAGCAAATACATTCTAGTGGGCGAGACTGGGGAGTGTCTGGAGTTAGCCCCCTCCTTTGAGAACAGTCTACTGGAGGGCTGTTCATCCTCTGTTGCTCCTTTCTCTCATGATATTGTCTTGGCTTCCTGGGGCACTGCCTCTCACTGCGTACAAGTTCTGCAAGGAGGGGAAGGGACCTCTGTTCTCCGAGGGCACAGTTTCTGCCTGGAAAGTTCCCACTGTTAGGTTGCAGCCAAGTCCTGGAAAAATAGCTAGATGGTGAACCCAGATGATACAACTCAAAGTACCAGATACAGTGTGCCTGGAAAGCAGTAAGCCCAAGCTGACTGCGGGAAATTTCTAAGAAATTCTGGAACAACAATCCAAGCTACACCAGCCTCTTTGGAAGCAAGCTGGCCAGCCTCAGTCCCTCTGCCCCTAGCTGAAAAATGGGGAACACTGATTCTTGAGAATGCAGCAAGGGAGCATCCTGAGTGCGAGGGGCGCATGCTCATTCATGTGGCACTTCTGAGACACTGAGGAAAACAGTAGAGGTGTTTTACCCACTGTCGAGGTTCCTACATTTGGATGACCAGCAGGATCTGAGGAGCCTGTGGGGAGGGATGTTGGGGAGATGGAAATGTGTCCTTCCCCTCCACACCCCAGACCCCCAAACCTGGATCCATCCCAGGACAGAGCAACATATTAAGTGTGCAGTGTTAAATAGAGAATATGCCCCACTGTTGGTTCCGTGGTCCCTTCCTGTCTAGCTGACTCAGCTCCAGGTCAAAGGTTGAGGGGTCACAGGTGGGTCAGATTGCTGGCAATGCCCCACCATACTGAGGATCCTTAGATTGCCTGCGTGTCTCAGGTGATCACCACGGAGTCTGAGGAGGACAAAAGAGCTTCCATGTTGCCAGGCCGGCCTCAGTCCTACCACAGCTCTGCTTTGTGTCCAGGTCTGGCTTCATCCGGCCTCGGTGGCTGCTAATTCACCGCTTTTATTAGGTCAGTCCGGAACAGCAGTGCGACTGAATCACGCCTTTAGAAGGGTGCTAGTCACATAGCAGCCATTGTAGATGCATTACAATAACTCCAAGCAGATGGTGGGAAGCATCCTAACCAAAATAGCGTGCTGTGACAACTTCCTAGGAGGCAGAAGCAAGGCGACTTGAGAAGTGGCCGCTACTGCTATTTCTAAGAAGGCATTGTAAGATCTAATGGCGGCCCTGCTTAGAGGAGAGTCACCGAGGGAGGCACAGAGCACCACCCATTAACAGAACAAATTGACTTGCTGTGTCAGGCAGCTGCAGAAGATGAGGACCACTGCCATCTTGGCCAGCTAGAACTCTGGTTCCAAAGGGAGTCCAGGGAGCATGAGGTGGAGTGGAGGGAGCTCTGCAAGGCTCCCCAAGAATAAAACAGTTCTGAGGGTCATGGGCTCTTGAACAGCCTGGGGAAGACCTGCTTTGGCTGAAATACTCCAAGGGTTTCCACATCAAGGAGTGGCAGCCATGTCCCCTCCCAGGGTCCAGGCTGGACAGAGGTACTAAGGAGCAGGAAGCATCAGGCCTGGGGTCAGATTCTGAGCACTCCTGGTTCCCTGATGCTTTCTAATGGATGCATAATTCACGGGCCTCCCCACAGCAGGTTGGCTGGAGATGGCAGCCTCCCTAGGTTTGCTAGCCAGAGGTTATCAGTGTGTGCACACATGTGTACTTGCATTCCCCAGGCACATGAGATGTTTTAATAATGTGATAGCTTGAAGCCTGCCTCAGCAGCAGGGTGAGCAAGCATTTCCAGGCTTTCTTTCACAGTCATTTGTAATGGGTGCAAGGTTTCTATCTTATGGATGTAGCTAGCCCATCCCAGCTGTTGGATAACCAGAACATCCAGCAATTCAGCATCAGTCATTCTGATACAAAGATCTTTGGACAACCGAGCTTACTCCTGTGGGATAAAGCTGCTGCTGCTGCTGCTTCCTCTTCTTCCTCTTCCTCCTCCTCCTCTTCCTCTTCTCCTCCTCCTCTTCTCCTACTCCTCTTCTCCTCCTCCTCCTCTCCTCCTCTTCTTCCT
>LOEQ01001704.1:696772-727673 GCA_001685075.1 Bramus lutescens | reverse complement strand
TTTTTTTTCAGCTAGCTAAAAATGACAAACCCTGGCTGGGAAGGATTCAGGCTTTGGATGGGCTCTTGGGCCCCAGTCCAGCTTTGTTTCTTCAGTGACTGCTGGTGGCTTAATTTGCCTGAGCCTCCCAGTTCTGAGGGACAGAAATTAGCCGTCTTCAATAGCATGTCCCTTGGCGATGTGTTGTAATGTCTGGAGGTGGATTGGTGGCCACAGCTGGGAAGGATGAGCTACTGGCCTGTTGTGGAGGCTTGGCTTACTACTGACACCCTACAGCTCACGAGACAAGAAAGAATAGTGTCCCTAAATGTTACTGTGCTCAGTCTGGGACACCCTGAGGTAAACTGTCAGCTCCTGGGTTAGTCCATCTCAACTTTTTTTGTTGTGCAGGATTTTTCTGCTATTATTGATGAAAAAAAAAAAACACCTTTCCCCTTAGCAACTGGGACCACACAGCACAGTTCTCAGGCCCTTGTTGGGAAGTGAGGCAGGACGAGTACCTTGAACTCAAGAGCAGAACAGGCTACATTGTGCTAGGCTCAACCCCCAGTGCTGTATTGACCACGTGTGATGGCATATGTCTATAATCTCAGCACCAGCGGGATCAAGAGTTTCAGGTCACACCCTGTGCTATACAATGAGTTTAAAGCTAGCCCAAGCCCCGCACGAGAGACCCTGTCTAAGGAAAAATTGTATGTGTGTGTGTGGTGTATATGTGCGTGGTATGTGTGTATGTGGTGTGTAGATATGTGTGCCATATGTGTGTGTGTGGTGTGTGCATATGCATGTGTGTGTATGTGTGTGTGGTATGTGGTGTGTGTGGTGGAGGGAAGGTTATGCTTTCTATTGTTGTGATAAACACTACAACCAGAACCAACCTGGAGAAGAACGGGTTAATTTCAGTTTCCAGTTCGCCATGGTAGTCCTTCACTGAGGGAAGGCAGAGCTCCTAGGAACTCAAGCAAGGCAGGAACCTGGAGGCAGGACCTGAAGCAGAGGTCATGGAGGAGCGCTGCTTACAAGTTTGCTCTTCATTTGCTCGCTTCTTTATATAAACCAGGACCACCTGCCCATGGGCGACATTGCCCTCAGTGGATTGGGCCCTNNNACATCCATTATTAATCAAGATTATGTCCGATAGGCTTGCCCACAGGCCAGGCTGGTGGAAGTGTTTCTCGGCTGAGTTCCCTCTTCCCAGGCAACTCTAGCTTGTGTCAAGTTGGAGAAAAGAGAAAAAGCCAAACTAGCACATACTAGACACTGGTTCTTTTGAGACCAGCCCATGACACGTGACCCTCCAGGGGCCTTCTGATTGGCTGATCAGAGCCAGTGGAGTGGCCAGAGACAGAGCTGAGTTCTGAAGCAGGAGACTGGATGGATGACTCCTGGAGAATCAGGGTGACAGGGCGCAGCAGGGGGTGGTTAGACAGTGTAGGAGCTCAAAGGCAGCTTTGAGGAGGGACCAGAGCTGAGGGCTTCATGGGCAGCTCAGGCCTTTGTGTTCCTTGTCTCTCACAAAAGCGTTTCATTCCATTCTATGGGCTGACAGTCTGTCATCAGGCCCCCAGGAAAGCCCACTCAGTACAGATCCTCAGATGTGTGTGGTCCTTCCTTTATAGCTAATCTGGGGAATGGGACCACAGGGAATTCAGACAAGGAAAGGACCACCTTTCCAGGCTAAGAGCCGGGTCAGTGCTGTCCTGGGACAAAGTCTTAGAGCTGGGAAGACAAAGGTTGCTGTGTGAATCCCCTGTCTCTGCTTCAGGAAATTATCATTGTCTGAGCCAACAAGGGTGGTCTTTGCCCTTGGCAAGGTGTGGGGAACCCCATGTAGGCACAACACAGAGGAACTGTTTGCTACTCTGTGCCACACTTCATGCTACTTGCACCTGGGTGCAGTGGGACGTGAGGACACAGAACATGTGGAAGTCAGACAGCCAGTGTAGGAAGACAAGCTAGGACCACGAGGAGTGGGAGCATGGGAAGAGCATAGATAAGATGAACCGTGAGACAGGCCTCCAGTGAGGGAGCTGCAACCAGAGAGGTACTTGTTGGGTTCCCATCCCCCTTACATTTCAATGCGCCACATGGCTCATCCCAGAAGCTGACACCTAAGGCAAGAACACTTGTCACGCTNAGGAAGACAAGCTAGGACCACGAGGAGTGGGAGCATGGGAAGAGCATAGATAAGGTGAACCGTGAGACAGGCCTCCAGTGAGGGAGCTGCAACCAGAGAGGTACTGGATTGAGCCCCACACTTGTTGGGTTCCCATCCCCCTTACATTTCAATGTGCCACATGGCTCATCCCAGAAGCTGACACCTAAGGCAAGAACACTTGTCACGCTGCCTCTGAGTCATGTCTTTGCACCTTAAGCACACATCACCTTTGTTGCGCAATGTTTCTCAGAAGGGCTAGGGACTCTGATGTACTGCCAGATGCACTGGCATCCTCCCACCAACACACTGTGTCAGGGCAAGGGATGGTGGCGTAGGCCAGAGGCACCTTCCTGGGCTTGGGGTGATCTGAGCATCAGAAGGAGCATGGTAGCGAATGCCTGTAATCCACCTCGGCACTAGAGAGACAAAAGCAGGAGGGAAGGGAGCCTTTGCTGCATAGTGAGTTCAAGGGCAACCTGGGCTACAGAGTGAGACCCTGCCTCTAAACAAACAAATAAAAAGGTATTATCTGCTTGAGAGATTGATAAATGATAGATAGACTATCAATGGATAGATGATGCATATATACTGATGAGGAGGATGTTATTGGGATCTTTTTCTGTCTCTTAACATCTTATCTTTCCACAGTATCAAGCTAACAGAGAAGTCACAGGAATTGTAAAAAGCCCTTTGTTTACCGGATGTCTGTAAATGCTGCTGTTCCCGCCACTGCTTTAACCTATTGTGCTCTCTGTTTCTTTCTTCCTGTCTCTATTTTTTTGTATTTAAAAATGATCTTAGCCATGTATCAATCAATCCATGTAACGTATCATCTATCTATCTATCCATCTATCATATCTGTCTATCATCTATCTATCCATCTATCATATCTATCTATCTGTCTGTCTGCCTGTCTGTCTATCCCCCATATATCCTCTATACATATCTGCTCCCATCTAGCTTGTTTGTCTTTCCATTTATTCCAACTATCTACCCACTCCCACCTTGATGTGGGATGCCCCCCTGTATGCTGTGAATATGTTTTATTACCATTGGTTAATAAAGAAGCTGCTTTGGCCTATGGCAGCACAGAATATAGCCAGACGAGAAATCCAAACAGAGATACGGGAGAAA
Organism: Bramus lutescens; assembly: GCA_001685075.1. NCBI lineage: Eukaryota > Metazoa > Chordata > Mammalia > Rodentia > Cricetidae > Bramus > Bramus lutescens. Next base: position 724,381 of record LOEQ01001704.1, on the reverse strand, counting down.
GAAGGCAAAGTCAGGGAGATGCCAGCAGCTGGCAAAGGAGTAAGATGTCAGAGCGTTACCAGTAAGCCACAGGGCACACGGCGATATTCAGATTATTAGAAATGGTTTGATGTATATGTAGAGCTAGTCAGTAAGAAACCTGAGCCATCAGCCAGTTTGTAATTAATACTAAGCCTCAGAGAGGATCTTCAGGAACTGGCGGGTGGGAAGGAAACCTCCAATTGCACACCTATCATTTGTCTATCACTCCCCTGTATCTGCCCATCATCGCTTTCTGCCTATCATCTATCTATCCTTCCCCTGTATCTGCCCATCATAGCTCTCTGCCTATCATCCATCCTTTTGTCCTTTTACACGTGTTACACACTTATCTGTGTATATGTCTTCCCCGCTGCTATTCTGTGATATGAACTTAGTACAAAGTGTCTTCCTCAGAAAGTAACAACTGTAGCAGCATTATCAACCCTGCAAACCTTACTACATCTGTCCAGCTGTTCTGCTGATGTTCGTTGTCTGAAGGAAAATGCAAGCCCAGCTTTGTAGTGCGTGGATGCTAAGGGCTCTCCACTGGTAGAGGAGAGTGCGCATCTAGGGTTGGACCTGAATGAAGCTCTCACTCTGCAACTTCACCTGCTTCCCGCTGTCACAATAGAACACCACATGCCAATCAAGTTTCCTTGTCCTTTCTTCTTTAGTGATTAGATGTTGGGAATTTCCCATGAGTCCTCAGAAGGAACTGAGGGAGAGGCCGTACCAGTCACCTGCTCATGAACTCCACACATGTGACTAGGGCCTGCTGGAGTTTGGCCCTTTGAGTATCTCTTCCCATTGACCATGGGGCATTTTAGCTCACTAGTTTTGTAGAGTGACCTATCAAATGACACCCAGTGTCTGGTAAGCAACTCAAAGCCGATGGTGGCTTGGGGTCCTGTCTTAGTTTTGCTTCCTGTTGCTATGGCAGGACATCCAAGACGGTAATTTACAGAGCACAGAGGTGTGTTTGACTCATAGTTCTAGAGGCTGGGGAGTGAGCTCTCCAGCGGTGTTGACATCTGTTTTGGAACCTCCAAGGACAACGGGACAGAACACAGAGTAATTGTGCAAGCTTAGGTCACCCTTTCTCCCACAAAGCCATGCCTGGGAATCCCACCTTCAGAATCTCATCTAATCCCTTAAGCCCTGTATCAAAACATCCTTAGCATGTGACAAGGCATCAGGTCTCAACACATGAACTTTTGGTGGGGGACACAATTAAACCACAGCCTGTTCAGACTTTAGCCCACATTGGAACTAGTGACAATCTGGGCTGGGGGCAGGGCGAGTTCTCAACAGGAGGGGTCATGACATCACTGGACATCACTGCACCCACAGTTCTGAAGCCAGGACTGAGACGTCTCCACTGCCCACTGTCCATCATCCTGGTGCACTTTGCACACATGGCCTGGCTGGCTCAGAAGAGCCGGAAGACTGACCTGTGGGCACTGCTGCTAGGGCCAGGTGCAGATCTTCTGAATCTGTCCTCAGTAGGCAGCCTCCTGAGTGCTGAGGCCCAGACATGGCATATATGGCTTTGGCATCCAAAAAGCTACCATCACCAAGCATAGGGGCTCCTCCCTTGCTGAAAGAGAAGGAAGATTCAACCCTTGCAGTTTTATTTAGGAGGGGTCATTCTTAGATTTCCAGACAAGTAGATAGATCCCCAGAGAGCCACAGGGCAGCAAGTCCCTGGACCAGCATACAGGTGTCCTCACAAGGCATCTAGAACAGGGTCACTCACTGTTGCCATGGCACAGATACATAGAAAGAAACAGAACATTCAGGGCACACTGGAAGGACAGTCACTCAGAGGTAGCAAAGATGAACTTGAACACTGGCTGCCCTGGAAGCAATACATCTCCATATACAATCCACGTGTGGGAAGCTTACTTGCTCTGACTTGCCCACTGGCTCCTGCTGACTTAATGGCGGCCATCAAGGGGAAGAGCTGATTGTCCCTTGGATGAGGCTATCTCTGCTGCAACCTCCAGGCATGAGAGTGTCTTGCTTGCCCAGTCCTGCGAGAGCTCTGGCCTTCTCTCGACTGATTTAGATCAAGAGTCTCACTTGTTTGCTTAGAGCAGCCGGTGAGGAGCTGAGCTCTGGTAAGGAGATCACACGGAAGCAGCTGAAGCCCCTGGAGGCCTTCCTTATTGGTGAGAGTCCCTTGCCACATAGCTCTGCAGAGGCAGGAGATGCACAGTCAGAGCGTCAGCTTTGCCTTTTGCTTTTTCAGTTTGGCAAAGATTGGGAGATCAAGGCACTGGTTTGGCCTTTTAAACAAATGCTTGATCCCACCCCTACCCCACCTCCCCCCACCACAGGGGAGCAAGCCATTCTGTGGACCCAGGCCTAGGATTAGCTTTGGCTATGAGCCTCTGTCACAGTAGCTACACTCAGGGCTGCTGAACTGGTTTGGATTTCTCTGCCTTTGGTTGAGCAGTGGGTGGCCATCTCTTTCAGGGCTGGATCAATTGTCCACAGCCTGAGGGCCCTAGGCTAGACCCTGCTGAGAATGGCCCTGACTGGGCATCCTAGCACAGAGCCTCCCTCCCCTTTATCCTTGCCCTTGGGTAACACCTTCCTGTGCTGACTCTTACATGGGCTGTGTGACTTGCTTTGGCCAAAGGGACAATAGTAAAAGTGATACCGAAAGAGATTTGTCAAGTGTTTGGGCCCTGTTTCCCCTGCTGTGGGTGAGAGTCGTACAGTCAACAGCCAGAAACCCTGCTTAACAGGAGCCTGGGAGAGAAGCTGTCAGAGATAACCAACTGTCAGCTGGCTACAGACATGGAGAGAGCCAATCAGGGCCACTCTATCCAGCCCAGCCTTGTCCAACCTATTCAAAACCATACAGTAAATAGGAGGCTGTTGAGTTGAGCCTCCATATGGTCTATCAACTCCCAGAATTGAATGACTCCTATGGCAAATGTGTGCCTGGGGGTAGAGCCTGGAACAGAGGAGAATTCCATTCCCGGTAGGACAGACATCTCGGATGGCTGCTGGGACTTCCCAGGCAGGGCAGGTTATTTTCGTGTGTTAGACTCTCCAGGGGCTACCAAGAGCAAGTTCACTGCCATGTTGGAATAGACTCCCTTGCTAGTATTTGTTGAGTCAAGGCTGTGGACTTAACCACCCTTGCCTGCAAGTGATCATGGGATTTGTGTCACCACATCTGTGGGAATCTCCCAAAACTCCTTTCTCTCGTGGCTCCTGGATACTCATACTTGTAAATCTACCAAAGCAAGAGACCAACCCCAGATGCCTCTTCCTGAAGCTACACAGCCTGTGAGTGAGACCCATCACCCATTCTTTAAGAATCCGACTCAGTCCCAGAAAGTCCATGAAAGGCCCAAGGGGCAGGCTACAGGTGGCTCCTGGTGGCGAGCGGTACCCACTACANTACCCACTACAGAGTCAGCCTGTGACACAAGCTGCCAGGGTAGGAAGCCATAATGACCATTGCTTCTGTCCACCCCCTCTTTGGACCTATTCCTGCTTTGTGTTCTGACTTCTGTGGATGCCATCGCTGGGCTTTTTTTTGTCCCTGGCTTCCGGCAGTATTTGTCTACTGTGGGAGGCCCTGTGGTCAGGAAGGTGTATGTCACGGGTGTTGGGGGTATATATTCCTCTCTCTGGGCCCTGTCATGGGTGTTGGGGGTATATATTCCTCTTGCTGTGCCCTGTCATGGGTGTTGGGGTATATTTCTCTCTGTGCCCTGTTATGGGTGTTGGGGTATATTCCTCTCTCTGTGCCCTGTCACAGGTGTTGGGGGTATATATTCCTCTTGCTGTGCCCTGTCATGGGTGTTGAGGGTATGTTCCTCTTGCTATGCTCTATCATAGGTGTTGGGGGTGTATTCCTCTCGCTGGGCCCTGTCATGGATGTTGAGGGTTTTCCTCTCGCTGTATCCTGCCAGTCATTACTAATGGCCACACCCCTCTCTCACCCTTTCTCTAGTGGCTGTCTCTTTCTGGGCTCGGTACCCATTGATCACTTGCTCTCTGGCCTCCAGGGCCCCTCCTCCCACGACTGAACTGGGTACAGAGTAATCTTTTCTAGTCCCCCCCATCCGGTGCTGTGTTTCCTTCATGGAACCATGGAGCACAGTCTGGTTTCCACATTCAAGAGTGCTAACTATATTACACAACACTGACTTCTGGGCTGTGATGCAGGGCTCAGAGGGCTCAGCGGCCACCCAGAACATAGAGCCTGAGTTTAGGACTGAGCTGCTGTGCTGCACAGCTGTGCGGGTTCTGGGCATGGCTGCTCTCCCACTTCTTCATGAACTCTGGTCCTGCGCTGGTGCATCGGAATGGCAGTGGGGAGCCGGGAGTCTCGGGTTCCCCTGTGGAGTGGAGGTGACTGTAGAGTGATACCTACTTTGCAGAGTAAGTTCCATGCAGGGACAGCCCCTCAGCATTTCCTTCCCTTCCAGCCCTTAGATAAAGACGACCAGGAATGACAGCACCCACACTGCCACTCTGAGTGTGTCCCTTTTAGTGCACCCACACTGCCACTCTGAGTGTGTCCCTTTTTAGTGTGTTTGCACACTTTACCTCTGCCTCTCACCTGTTCCGACCACTTCTGTAACGATGCATCACAGAGCAAGGGTGGCTGGCTAGCTTCCTATTTGCTCAGCTTGTCACCTGTCATCATGGAACTCTCTAACTCAGGCCAGATCCTGAAGATTCAAGCTCTGAGACCAGCTGGGCTCAGGAGTGTTCCGACTGAGCCATTGTGCTGTGTGTCCCTGCTACAAGCTGTAACACTGTACAGTAATTGCTCAGCCATCTTTTCACGGGCAACTTATCAGAGCCAGAGCCTTCGGTAAAGTTTTTAAACCAAGATTCAAGAAATTTTGGCATTATTGCTCTGTGAATAAAGCGGCTGTCTTTTGCTATAGAATTTCTCTGTAGCTAACTCCCTTTATGTTACACATATTTGGGGATTAATTCCCACAGTTCAGAACTGTTTACCCCTAGTTACGAGTGAAAACAGTTTCCCACTGCCGGATCTTCATTCTCCTCTCCTGCAATTATCTTCATCAGCAGACATTTGATCAGTGCTTAGGGTCCAGGCATAGAGTGTTCCATTTAAGATATTCACAGATCTCCAAGGACATGGAATTACTACTGGCCCAAGCTGCTGCTCTGGTTTTACTCCACAACCAGAATGACTGATAGCAGCATACATTGGAACTGATGATTTAGAGATCTGGGTCTCTTCTTCGCTTAGAGCAATAAGTCTAACTCCAGACCTAGGCCGTAGAAATTACAGCATCTGGTGTATGTGCTACTGGATTCAGGAGTCATAGCTGCCCCCTGACTGTTTACATAGGTTGCCTGGTTACTTGGTGTCCTCTATGCATGCTGGGAGAAAAGAAGTGGTGCTCTGATTTAAACAATCCGTGCCGTGCCCTATTCATAATTTTACTGAAAATAGACCTTTTTAGCTCTTCCTAACTGCCTAAAAATGTAGTGTAGCACACTAACCTTCCCCTCTAGAATTCCATGATGATTCAATTCCTTTCTTAACTAACTTCATCCAATAAGGAGTTCACCGGACATGCATTCATCACCCCCACCTTTGAGCTGACAGCCATGGATCTGCGTGTATGTGCGAAAACTCTTATCTGACTTTTATGGGACAAAAGAATCCCAGCCCTGGAACCTGCTAGGGCTGGGGAATTGCTGGTTTTAAGGATATATATGACTGGGAATGTTTGTGACAGGAAGAACAAGAACAGAGAGAATAAAGATACATGGACAGGCAGAACCTGTTGTGAGTGGACTTCTCAACTCTCAGATTTTAGACCCACCTCACCCTTTAGCTTATTGTGGTGTCTGTCTTTCATTGAACCCTGGGAGAAGCTGGACGTTCAGGAACTCCGTTACGTCCCTAATGTCCTCCTGGCCTTTTCATGGTGGTTCCCACCTCCAACATCATTGTCACCAAGACATTCTTTTCCAGAAAGCCCACTTGGTCCCTGTGACAACTCATTTTCACTGTCAATTTGACTGGATTTGAAATCACCTTTGGGTGCGTCTGTCTGTGATGGCGTTTGTAGAAAGGTTTCACTGGGGAGGGAAGACCTGTCATGAACGTGTGTGGCACCATTGGGCCCAGACTAAATACAGACCAGAGTGTGAGCTGAGCGCCAGCATTCACGGCTCTGCCTCCCGACTGCGGATGCGATGGGATCGGGAATCTGACAGTCCTGTTGCCATGGCCTTGCCTTGACCACTTGACTGTGAGCCCAAATAAACCCCTTTCCCTAAGTTGCTCTTTTCAATTTTTCTTTCTTTTCTTAAAGACAGTGTCTCATGTACTCTTGAATCTGGGACTTTCCGCATGCTAGGCAGGCACTCTACCAACCAAGCCACGTATCCAGCCTTTGTCACAAATTTTGTCATTGCCAACAAGAAAAGTGACCAGCACAATCCTTTAAGCAATAATAGCCATCAAAATGTATTCATTGAGACCATTTTTCTGCCGGGTTCTATTGTAGGCACTGACTTTTAATAGCAAGTGGGAGAGATGGGTCCCTCCCTACAGAGCTCCTGGATTAATGGAAGGACAGCCATCAGACACCAGCCAATGTCACTGGCTAACCTAGCATGCTTGCTGGCCCAAGCCACCTGTGCTAGTCAGGGATGTTGTGGCAGGCTTCCTAGAGGAGGAGACACTAAAGCTCATGTTGGGAATGAGCTTGAGCTGTGTGAAGAGCTAAGCGAAGCTTACAAGATGTGGGAGACAGGATGTGTGATATCAAAGTAAAGGCCTGTGGCACCGTCAGAGAACAGGCAGGTGTGGGTGGGGCGCATGGGAAGAGGATGTGAGGGTCAGGGAGATGTGGTAGGTAGGTTATGGGTGCAGGACTCTGGCTGGGACCAAAGGACTGGCTTTTATTTAGGAGCCTTTGGCTGGGTATAATGGCCTGTGGTGATTTGAAAGAAAATGGCCCCCAAGGGGAGTGGCAGTATTAGGAGGTGTGGCTTTGTTGGAGTAGGTGTGGCCTTATTGGAGGAAGTGTGTCACTATGCGAGTGGACTTTGAGGTCTCATATATACTTGTCACACCCAGTGTCTCTCAAAGACCACTTCCTGTTGTTACCTGTGAGTCAAGATGTAAGAACCCTCAGCTCCTTCTCCAGCAGTGTCTGCCTGCAGCATGCCTTGCTTCCCATCAGGATGGTAATGGATGAAACCTCTGAATTGGCTTGTAAGCCACCAACTCAATGAAATGTTTTCTTTATAGAAGTTGCCGTGGTCATGGTGTCTCTTCACAGCAACAGAAAACCTAAGACATGGCCCATGCCTGTAACCCAGGCCTGCGAGAAATGGGATGGGGCAGAAGAATCAGGAGTTCAAGGTCAACCTCAGCTTGATGAGTTTGAGGCCAGCCTGGGCTACATTAGACTGTTTCACAATCAAGAAATCAATCAATCAATCAAGCAAGCAAGCTAGTTAGTGGACAGCTCTGGGGGCTGCTCAATGGGTGGGTTGCACAGACAGAGCCAGAGGTGAAGGTTGGGCACTATGGAACAAAAGTGGTAGAGAGCTCACAGTTTTCTCTGGGGCCCTAACCTCATTTTTCTGCTCAGACAGCCATTGTTTGGACACAGAGAGGCAGAGGCAGGGAGAGAAATAAGAGAGACTCCCCAAGATGCCCCAGAGTCTTGGAAGACTAGGCACAGTGCAAGGGCTGGGGCTCTGACAATCTCTTTGTGGATTTAGGGTGCCTCACTCACTAGCAGCTCGGAGAGGGAAGCTGCCTGCAGCCACCAGGGTGGCAGAGGAAGTGAGCTTAAGCCCTGCCTTCCACCTCCGGACCGGAACCTGTCTCTTGGGAACCTGGTCACCCTCTGAGCTAGTGGGCTTCACTTCCTGGTGTGAAAAGAAGTGGCTGGTGAGTGGATCTGGCCTTTGGCCTGGGGGATTCCTGAGCTACTAGAATCTTCTACCTCTTTACATGCCAGGGTACTGGCGCTCACAGAGAAAGGCTGAGATGCACCATGAATAGGAACCCAGAGCCGCATCTCAGCAGGGATCTCACAGTGAGAGGGTCTGTCAGTGGAGAACCCCGAATCCTGCCGTGTTGCTGAGGCTGTTACCTCATTTTATAGATGAGCTGTGAGCCCTTTCCACACAGAAGGTCCCTACTTACCTTTCTTGAAGCAGTTTTGTGGACCAGGGTCCTTCAGAGCTCTCCACTGCATGAGGGAAAGCTGAGCTTCCCCCACCACAAAGAAACTGTCGAACGGCTCAGGGAAGGGACTCACCTGGGACTGGTCAGCAGGGGCAGTTTCAGGTCTGTGTGTACTTGTTCGGACACAGGGTCCAGCCCCTTCCTGTAAAGATGTATAAGGCCAAAGAGGGAGCAGACTGGCCTGTAGTCACTCAGCCTGAGCAAGGAGGAGCTGGCTGGGGGCCAGGCTCCCCACTCCAACCCAACTCTCCTCTTCTTTAGTTCGTGGGGCTTGGGACTCATTCCCAGGGGCTCTGTTCTCTTGCTTCTGGCTGCAGGGTGGGGCTCAGTTTCTCAAGGTCCCCAGACCGCAGTCAGTTTGAGGAAGGTGGCTCCCAGGCCCCACTAGTGCCTCCCTCTCCCTTCACACAACTCTGGGGCTCCTTGTTTTAGCTTTTTCTGGTTTGACCCTGAACCTCAAACATATGAGTGATCCTGGGAATATGGGGCAGATACAGAGACTGAATGAGGGACCTAAGAGGAGCGTCAAAGGTGGCCATGCCACAAGGGAAACTTTCAGAGAGAAGTGGGCAGAAGAACTAGGGAACCAGAAGGGGGCCATTAGCTTCTGAGTCTGATCCTCTCTGGTGCCCATCACGAGGCTGGGGGTGGGGAGCATTGCTTGTCTTGGGCCTGGCACTGTCCATCATGAGACTGGGAATGAAGGCATTGCTGGTCTCAGGCCTGACATCACCCTTTGTGAGCTGGAATTACTTTTCTCGGGCCTGACACTGCCTCTTGCAAGTCTGAGGGGTTGGGAAATGCTTGTTTTTCATAAGGAGCATGTGCTCTGTGCTTCATGAGCAAAAGCCCCAAGAGACCACACCCCAAGTCAGGATGCCAAGCCCATCTGAGAAAACCTCATTCAGAAGTAGAGGCCAGATGGGCCAGTCTCCCTCTGCAAGCCAAGCCATCATAGAATGGGGAACAGGTCTGGGTGGCTTTGACCTGAGGCCTGGTCCACCCCATCACAGCTGAGGGAGTCTGGTCTTGGATTCAGAGACACTGAAGGGATGGATAGCCACTCTACCCCACTGGTGGGTGTTCATCTTGATATAGATTGACCAGAGTTCTCCTCCCACACTTGTCGGGTTTCCATACTGGCTGCTGAGAGAGGGCTGGGCCTCCTGGCCAGGAGTGGTGGGCAGGCTTCTGTGTGCCCGGCTGAAAAGGAATCCACTTCCTCACCAAGCCTTTGCCCATGCTTTGCCCTCAGCTTGTGTGTTAATCACTTAACACCCGACAAAAGGAACATAAGGAAGGAGGGGCTTCTTTAGCTCATAATTTGAAGGTATAACCCCTCGTGTTGTGAAGTCATAGTAGCAGGGGCACGAGGCAGCTGGTCAAAATGTGTCGGGAAGATGGGACAAATGACGTCCAGTTCACTTTCTCCTCTCTCATTCAGCCTAGGCCCAGTGCGTGGGATGGTGCTCTCCTTACACTGAGGGAATCTGGGTATGCCCAGAGCCTTTGCTTAGCTATCAGGTGAGTCTAGATCCTGCCGAGGTGACAATCAAGATTAATCGTCACAGCTTGGCACCATCTCCTGCAAGGCTTGGCTTCAGATGTCTCCACAGCAGGCTCCTCCCCTCCCCCTTGCTTGACTCTGTGTCTTGTTGGGTCGGAGTCGCGCACCCATCCTCCATCTCTCCCAGTCTGAATGAGCACTGGTGACTCTGGGCCTTGGGGACAGTGATGCACTCTGTCACCTGTCTCCTCCAGGGAAGGCAAGGGAAAAGATGGAGTCAGAGCCTCTTTACAACCTGCTGCAGCTCCCGAAGGAGGTGGATCCACCCACAGAGGAGGAGCTCCCACGAGGTGCTGGTCCTGGAGGGACAAGGGTTGTTGAGTCAGGAGAGGGAGAGAGAGTGTGACCAGGTCACTCAGCTGAGCAGGCTGTACCTGGGGACTGCCCATGTGGCCATCTGTCTATCAGTCTGTCACCCCACCCTCTATTCATCTGTCTACTCCATAAACCGCCATCCATCCTTTCTTCCATTTACATATTATCCCTCCCTCCTTCTCCCCATCCCTCCCTCCCTCCCTCCATCCCTTACTCATTCTTCCTCCCCTCCCCTCCATATTTACTCACTAATCAGCTCATGTTATCAGTAGCTGACCCCAAGCCATGAGTGCCATGTTTTATTTGTTCTCCCATCAGGGCTGGTGGGTATGCTCCAAGGCTTTGGGAGATCTAGCATCTAGGTGGGTCACATGGCAGGTGGGTCACATGGCAGGTTATATTTTATAAGATTGGGCAAGTCAGCCCCAAGTGCTGACTCAGTTTCTTCATGTGCATTGAGGCCAACTGACCTACAAAGCACCTCTGGGCTTGATGCTTTGTGGGTTCTAAGAATTTAAAATGTGGAAGAGACCTTGCTGACCAACGCCTCATGGAAGGGAGTGACCAAGCCAGAGAGGGCACAGGGAACATTGGTGCTACATCCTGGCCAGAGCTACTTGGCAGCATAGGAGATGCCCACCTCAGTCTGACATGTCCTTTGCCCCTTTGGGTTATGCCTTCTTCCTAGACTGGTATAGGTAGGAGATGCTACACATCTACTTCATGACCTTCAGGGTAAGGGATGACCTCTGAGTCTCAGAGTGCATTCCAGTGCTCAAGAGAAAGTGTGAATGAGAGGCGGGGCTAGGGCTCCCCCCAGGGCCTGGGTTCAGTGGGTGACCTGCAGGGAGATATCTACCCAGTGTTCTCAGGGTCCTCATGCACGTCATATCCTCCTCCTCTGCTTCCAGGAGGAAAGAAGAAATACCTGTCTCCCAGTTCCCGGAGGGACCCCAAGTTTGAAGAGCTGCAGAAGGTACACCATCATGGCCAGCCCTGAAGTCTCTGGAGCCAGGCTTGGTGGCCGTGACTTATAGACACCACAACCCTGTGCACACCGCACCCCGACACTGCCTTCCTCTCTTCTAACATCACACACCCTACTTTCCTCCTGAGATATCACCCGAATCACCTCTATGTTTCTACAACCCACTTGTGGAGGCAGGCTAGGCTTTGTAACCAAGTACCCATTGACAGCTTTTGCCATAACCCAATTCCACAGCCATGTGCCCAGTTTTAGGTATTTGCTACAGAGATGGCAACTCCCAGGTACTAAAACCCCACGTACCAGGATGACAGCCCCTCAGGGTTCAGGCAGGTGTCTGGGAGATCTTGGGAGGAGCGTCTTTGGGAGCTCAGAGCAAACTCCACATGGCCAGGGAGATCAGGGAGAACTTTCTGGAAGAGATACCGCTTGGACAGGCCTTGAAGAGTGGGTAGCAGTTGCCAGGTAGAAGAGCTCACTCTAGCCTGAAATGACAGCCTGGCTAGGCGACTCCTACCCCGTCAGCTGTGCTCTTGTGCCTGGCAGGTGCTGATGGAGTGGATCAATGCCACGCTCCTCCCGGAGCACATCGTGGTCCGCAGCCTGGAGGAGGACATGTTTGATGGACTCATTTTGCACCACCTGTTCCGTAAGCAGAGGTCCAGGCCCCACCTCATCCCCACCTGTGCTTCCTAAGCAGCTGCTCCTGGGGCTTTGGAGTCATGTGTACCCCCTCAAGTGGCTTCCTGCCTCAGTCCCCACCACAGCTCCAGGAGAAGAAACCCTTCTATGACTTTCCAGATTTCAGAGCTGCAGAGGTGGAGACCCTGCTCACTCCCGGGCATGGCAGGACAGAGCTATGGTTCCACCCGGTGCCTAATGTCTGGACTGCTGCTCTTCTGCCACACTGTGGCATATCCAGCATTTAGGACGTGTCTGATAATTTCTTTTTTTGAGACAGGGTTTCTCTGTAGCTTTGGAGCCTGTCCTGGAACTTTCTTTGTAGACCAGGCTGGCCTAGAACTCACAGAGATCTGCCTGTCTCTGCCTCCTGAGTGCTGGGGTTAAAGTGTGTGCCACCACTACCTGGCATGTCTGATAATTAAGAAGCTGGGACATCAACTGTCCCTGACCTCAGAATGCCCTGTGCTGCTGGAAGAACCCAGGCTACCCTGAGTGGGGCATTCTAGAGGCAGAGGCAGGGATGGTTCTACCTGGTGGGTCCCATTGTGTGTGGAAGTGATGTCCAAAGTCAGGCCAAGTACCTGCCTCTGACTGGTGTCTGGTCTGCAGATGTTTTGTGCAATGAGAGGGGTCCTGGAAGTGGTAGGGCCAGATCCATATTCTCAGGGCCTCCTCAAGGCTCTACTCTGCAGAGCCTGGCATACAGGCTCTAGAGTGATCCTCCAGCCTCTGCTGAGGCTTCTAGGTACAGAGACCAGGCACTGTCAGTTTTCTGCACAGTTCACTGATGTTCCTCTCTCTGGCTATGGGTGAGACCAAGGCTCCTAGACACAGAATGATATGTCCAGGTCTCGATGCAGAAAGCAGGGTGCTGCCCTGTGGGAATGGCATGGCCACAGCAGTGCAGAGACCAAGGTATGGGCAGAATGATCAAGGTGAGATGGGCCAGAGGGGATGGCACAAAGGATTGCAACCAGCTCACATACATGCTCCATCTTCCACGTGGATGAGGGCTCCTTGGATAATGATTATGTTTGGTTGAGTGTTCTGGAGTTGCCTAGGGCTCAGCATCAACTGTATATATCCCACAGATCCATATACTCCAACAGGATGGCATTATCCTTATGGCAGAGTCCCCGTAACAGCTGCTCAGCACTTCCTGGTCCTTACTGTTCTTTTGCTTTAGAGAAGCTGGCAGCCCTCAAATTGGAAGTGGAGGAAATCTCTCTGACCTCAGCCAGCCAGAGGCACAAGTTAGGGGTCATCTTGGAGGCCGCCAATCAGAGTCTGCAGGTTGAAGAGCAACAGGCCAAGTGGAGCGTGGAGAGTACGTGGGGCTGAGCCTAGCTGGTACCTGGGAGGGGAGGCGGGACCATCTACACTGGCTTCTCACTTGATCAACACACTCATCGACCCAAGAACCTTCAGGGGAAGGGAAGGACACAGAGGCCCTAGGCAGCCCACAGTGTGAGCACAAGCTGACACAAAATTAGGTGTCTGGTGAGAGAGAAACTGACCTACACATGGCCCTGGGTGTACCACTACGGCTGGTACTGCCCAAGGAGAATGCCTTCCCAGCAACACAACCACTGCTGAGTCTAAGAACACGCCACACTTCTCAGCCTGGTCCAGTGGTACTCACAGTCTAGCTACATTAATTTTCTGCCTGTTAACAAATGAGTGTGCTGTGTGTGCATGCTTCCCATGATAGTTTGGTAAACAGAGAGACAGAGACAGAGAGATAGAGAAACAAACAGACAGATACACGGAGACAGAGAAACAGACAGAGACAGACAGAGATAGAGACAGAGAGCAACAGAGAGAGAAAGAGAGACAGAGACAGGGAGAGAGATACTGACCTCAGTAGTCTGCACAGGACAGTTCTGAGGATGTTTTTAGGTTTTGATGGCCCCTCAGCTCTGACTTTGTCTTCTCCTTTTTAGCCATCTTCAACAAGGACCTGCTGGCCACCTTGCATCTCCTGGTGGCCCTGGCCAAACGCTTCCAGCCGGACCTGCCCCTTCCAGACAATGTCCAGGTGGAAGTCATTCACATTGAGGTACTTGTGAAATGGTGCAGGTCATCTGAGCATGTTGCTCAATGCCATTGACTCTACAGGGGGTCATTGCATGGGGAGTGACTCCAGGGGCCTATGAGGAACATCACATCAGAACCAGCAGTCAGGTGCTGGGCTGGCAGAGACAAGAAGGGTAGGAGGAGGGCCCTGGCCAGTCAGTACTGCTCTCAGCAGCCAGCTCTGCCTAGCAGAGGTGGGGATGGGTATGCTGATTGGGAGGTCAGCTGGTGTCACCATATTTCCTGGGTCACAGGTGGCCATCTCTCCACGGCCACCTTCAGTATCATGTCTTTCATTTGTCTCCCATGACCACATCCTGTCTCCTCTGGCAGGGCTAGCTTGTGTTCTATGGGGTGTGTGTGTGTGTGTGTGTGTTTGTACAAGCGTGCGTGCATGTGTGTATGTGTGTGTGTTCCTTCTACTTGCCTTACAGAACTAGTTGTATTCAGTTGGGCCTTGTCAAACCCATTCCCACCTTTCCCAAGTCTTTGTTTAAAGTTCACTACTGAGCAGTTCCGTGACTTTCTCAAAGTCAGGGAAGGATGGTAAGATAACTTATCAGGTAAAGGTGTTTGCCATCCAGCCTGACAACCCGAGTTCAATCCCTGAGAACCACGTATTAGAAACTTGTCTGTGACCTTCATATGTCCAATATGGCATGTGTGTACTCCCATATACACATGTGTGCACACACACAAACACACTAAAAAATAGGAAAAAATGAGAGGTGACCATTTATTTGCGTGTTCATTCACAAAACACATCATTTACACACACACACACACACACACACACACACACACACACCTCTAGGGTATTTTAGGAATGAGACATCCGTAGTTTAATAATCACAGGGAAAGTGGACAATGAAGCTGGCCCATGGTAGCATCCTGAGATGGGGGCGATGCAGAGTATACTAGGTTCTCTTACACGGCTTTGGCCCTGTGGTTTTGGTTCTGGGGTTCTCTGAGTGACACCATTTCTTCCCCTTTCTCTGCTGTAGAGCACCAGGACCGGCCTGAAATCTGACAAGCTGGTGGAGCAGCTCACAGAATGCTGGTGAGGGTGGGCCGGGCTTTGGCCAGGTGGGAGGTATAGGGGGTGCTGGGCAGGGAGACCCTCTTTGTACCTGCGGCTTCTCAGCCCCCAGCAAGCTGCAGAGACCCCTCCCCCGCAGCCCCGACATCCTCAGCCCCACAGTATCCAAATGTCCTGAGATGTGTGCATATAGGACAAGGCTGCCAGCCTTTTAGCCTTGCTCTCTGCACGCAGGGTCTCTGCACTTCCTCTGCCTTGATTGCCCAGGAAAATGAGCCTATCTCCTTGCCACCTGCTGGCACCAAGCTTGTTAGATTAGGTGATGAAGGGAACTGCAGACTTTGTGCTAACTCTGATTGCTTTCCTGCCTCCTGCAATTTCTCCTCCAGCTCACACAAGGACCAGCCTTCACGTAAGTAACTCAGTAACTGAAGGAAAAAAATTCCCTTCTGATGGGGTCAAAGCAGCTGTGATGGAGGGGTTAACCATTTCCTCTCTTGTCTCTTACTCTCATGTGGCAGGATTTGTTCATGAATTTGTCCTTCCTTCTGTCTGCCTGGCCTTTAGCTGGTTTTCCTAGTACTGTTCTCATGGGGAGAGACCCACAGTTCACACCATGAGGGCAGAAGGGTGCTGATGCTGAGTGGCACTAACTCCGTCACTCATTAACACATAGTCTTTGCCTCAGTTCCCTCCTCTGGAACCCACTTCATTAGCTGGTGGGTGTGCTTAGCACATCTGGAGCACTCTCAATGGTATGTGTGCAAACATGGCTGCTGCTAATGTGGCAAGCAGTTCACTAGTCAGTGCGCTGACCTCCTGTTAATTTCTTTCACTTATCTGTTCTGTAGTTGGACAAGCCAACCATTCACCAGTTTATTCCTTCTTCCAGTTATCCATCTGTCTACCCACCCACTCATCTTCCTATCATCCATCCATCCATCCATCCATCCATCCATCCATCCATCCATCCATATACCTTTTAAATCATCCATCCACCCATCTATATATCCATTCATTTATATATCCATTCATCTATTGCATCAATCCATCCATCCATCCATTGAGCATCCACTGTCCATTTATCCATTTATACACCTATACAATATTCATGCATCCATTCATCCATCCCTCCATTGTCCATCCATCCAGTTATGCATCTACTTAACCATCCATCTCTCTAGTCATTCATCCATTCATCTATCTATATATACATACATCTGGCTATTTATCTATTCAACTATATACCCATCCATTCTTTTATAAATACACATATATCCACCCATCACACACACAAACATCCCTCATATATATATATCCATCTGTCATTCATATATACACACATATCCATTATTCATATACATATCCATCTGTCATTCATACACATGCACACACACATCCATTTATCCATTCATCCATCTGTATGAAGCCAGTCAGATATATATCTACCCAATCATTCCCCACCTACCACCCACTTATCCCCCTTGAAGTTACCAAGAGATGCATGCCCATCACCCATTTTTGATCTCTAAAATGCCTAGCTGACATCATTCATCAGGTGTTTGAGATGAGGAAATCAAGATGCAGAGAGGGAAGCCCCCCCCGTTTCCCCCTCAGCCAGGGAGCCATATGTCCCAGACCCGGGACCTGTTTTATTCAGGAACCCAAAGATCAAGCTGTAGCTCCCATGGGACTGTTTTTGTTCTGAGAAACTTTTGCACGAAAACGTTCTGTTTGGCACAAAGATAACAGCATCCTAACGAGCTGTTTATTGCTCTGGTCTGCAGAGGACGCCTTTGATGAATTATTTAAATTGGCTCCGGAGAAAGTGCATGCTGTCAAAGAGGTAGGGGAGATCAAGGCTTCCCCCGCCCACCACCCACCTGCCTGTGTCTTGGGGTGATGGGGAGGATGCTGGTCTCACTTCCACGTTAGTTGGGTGCTGGGTGATAGAAGGGAAGGCTTTCTGTCACCCCAGGCTGGAAGGTGGCATGAAGGTCCCTGAGCGGTCTTAAGGTCCTTGCGCCTCTGTCTTAGGCCATCGTGAGCTTTGTCAACCAGAAGTTGGAGCGCCTAGGCCTGTCTGTGCAGAGTGTGGATACCCAGGTAGGCACACTTCTTGATTCCCATGCAGGGATGAGGGCTCCTGGGCCCCAGAAACTTACCGTGTGACTAGAAGTGAGGCATCACCTTCAGAGATCTCAGGGCCCTTTCTAATTGGATGTGCTGCTGACAGGCAGTACTGCATATTGTCATAGGGAGCCAGCTCCTGGGGCCCCTGGGCCAGGCGCCTGTGGGAAGCTGTGAAGGCTGAGCCATCTCTACTTCTGGCTTTGTTCTTACTCATGTATCAAAATGAGTCTAGGTCGTACTGAAGCCAGAATGAGGGTCCTCCCCTGTGATCATGTTTATTCGGATGTAGCACTGAGATTCATGATGGGTCCTTTTCTGAGTGGTTGGAGAAACAGACTCAACACCATCCTCAGTGGGCTCCGTCCTGAGTCCCGAGGGCTTAGCCCACCATGAGGACACAAACTCAATCATTCTAAGGTGGGAGCAGAAGCCTGCAGATCCAAAGTGCCTCACCTAGCCATGCCTTCCACCCAGAGTCTGTCTCTCTAGTGTTCCTACAACACAAGGGGACAGAAATGTAGAGATCAGACACTGCCTGGGCCCTACTGGGTGGTGATGGAGTCTGGTGAACACTGGGCAGGCTTCCACAGACTGTGAGTATCAGCAGTGTTTCAAGACCTATGCAAAACCGGGTCACAGCTGCTGTCTTCTCAGGGACAAGTGTATGGCTGTTCTCTAGGGAGGGCCAGGCCACATATTCCTGAGTTTGGGGCCAAACAGGAAAGTTCTTGGTACCTGTTTTGCCTGGAACAAAGTTCTCTCAGCCATCATCTCTGCAATACCCCCCCCCACCCCATGTGAGAACTTATGAAACCCCATTCAATAGATGAGACTTTTAAGATATAGAGAGGTTAGGTAACTTATCTAAGGTCACACAGTGATTAAGGGGTGGTCCTAGATTTTGGACTGAGGCAGTCAGGGCTCAAGTATATGCTCATAGCCACTGTGCATGGTGGGTGGTCATGTAAGCTTTGTGAGTGCTGTGGTGACATAGTAAGGTGGAAACACAGACTGAAGGGCCATATATGCATGTGTGTTTCCTTCCTGTGCCTGCCACTTTGTGCCCCTGGACTCTGAGGACACTTCCATATGGCTGTCCTGTGTGACCTTGGGTGAATTATGGACTTCTCTGAACCTTAGGCTCCTTGCTTTATAAAAGGGGAACAAGCTACCTCTTGGAATTGTGAGTCGGGAGCATTGCTATTTAGTGTCATTTAGTATTTGTCGCTTGACTCATTGTTGCTCCCCCTCCCCCACCACTCATCTCTATCTGTGTTTTCTCTGGGAGATATAGGACAGGATCTCTGGTTTACTCGCTTTCCTCATCCTTCCCTCCTTCGGTCAGTCAAGAATGGGTGAGCAAAGGTGACATTTAGACATGCTCGGATGGTAGAGATAGACTCAGAGCTAGGTTTTCCCAGCTACATTTTGAGGACAGCAGTAGCGAAGCTTCCACACCCAAACTAATAGCATCCGAACAGACTTAATGGGGGGAAATTCCATTAAAGTCAGAGCAGCGTCTCTCTGCAGCATCCCATCTTGTGCTTTGTATCTTTGAGGAGATTCAGAAGGATTACATTAGCATATGGCATGCTCACGGCAGTGTTATCTCAGCGCATGCAGACAGAACAGACAGAAATATTAATGGGCCTGTGTGCCCCTCTCTGCCTATCCTGTTTGCACACAGCTCTCTGTAGCTCATGGAATAACTTGTCATTTAAAAGTGGACGTGATGGGGGTGGCTCAGCTGGCAAAGCACTTCCCTGGCAGGTCAGAATCCTGGGGTGTGGTGGCACACATTTCTGTTTTTATAGGTGTGAGTGCTTGCCTGCAGCTGTGTGTGTGCAACGCAAGTGTGTTTGATTACTGCAGAGGCCAGAAGAAGGTGTCGGACTCCCTGGGGTTGGAATTCCAGATGGTTGTGAGCTGCTGTGTGAGTGCTGGGAGCCAAAGCCTGGTTCTGTGTAAGAGCAGAGAGTGGTCTTGACTGCTGAGCCGTGTCTCCAGGCCCTGGCACACATAGTTAAACCCAGTACTGGGGAGACAGTGACAGGTGGATCCCTGGGGCTTGTTGACCAGCTATCCTACTTATTTGGTGAGTTCCAGGCCAGTAAGAGATTGTCTCCTCCCTCTCCCAAATAGGTAGACTGTTCCTAAGAAATAATAAATGTCCTAGGTTGTCCTTAGGCATCTACATGCACATACATATATGTGCATGGGTATTCACACATTTACACATCCATGTACACTCATGAACACACACACATACAGAGAGAGAGAGAGAGAACATGAGACTATTCCATAGTAAGTTTAGAAACAGCTCTTTTAATTGAATGTATTCTAAGAGTCAGACAGCCCCAAACTGCTACGTGCTACTATTGACAACCCCATGCAGCTGGGAATGGCATCCCCACTTCTCAGAAGAGATGTGAGGCTCAGAGAGGTGGTGCAACTTCTTTCAGCTCACACAGCATGTAAACGGCAGCATGGAACTCTGCGAAGTCAGCCTCTCCCTCACAGGAGCCCTGGTTCCTTTCTTTAGCGTGTTAGTTCCTTTCATGTCACTGTGACAATCGCCTGGGATGAAGAGAGGAAGGGTTCATTTTGCTCACAGGTGCGGGCTTGGTCTCTTTGCTTGACTCCACATGCTGGGGCAGAACATGATGAGGACAGGAGTTTCTGGTAGAGGACAGCTGTATACATCATGGTGAGAGTCCAATAGGAAGGAGCCAGGGACCCACCCCAGTAATCGACTTCCTATAGCTAGGCCCCACCTGACAGAGTGTCCAGCTGGGAACCAAGTGTTCATAGCATGCCGTGGGGATGTTAGGACTGACATGCAACACCTGTAGTTTGCAGACGGCGTCATCCTCCTGCTGCTGATCGGACAGCTGGAAGGCTTCTTCTTGCCTCTGAAAGAATTCTATCTCACTCCCAGCTCTCCCACAGAAATGGTAAGCTGCCAAGGTCTCCCTCCATGGCCTTTTGGGGGGCGGTGGTGGACAGATTTATGGCATTGGCCTGACAGTCTTTATTCAATTGCAAGCCATGAGGAAGGTGGAAGAGAATTTTGTTCATATGCCCGTTTACCCATCCATCTTCTCACCCAGTCACCCACCCAGTCACCCACCCATCCAGGTGTCCACCCACCCATCCACTGACACAATTCACCCACCTATCCACCCACCAATTAATGTACCACGAATCCAACACCTCATTCAATGCCTGCGTACCTATTTATCCATTCACCCTGCCACCCTTCTTAGGAGCAGGGTGAGCCAATGGGAGGCTCACAGTGTGGAACAAACCTGCATCCATCAAGTGAGACTTCAGGAATGAATCATGAGAAGAGTCTTTGGAGGGAGGTAGAACCCAGGCTCAGCAATGTGGACCAATGTCCATGTCATTCAGCAACCAGGCTTCTTGGGACCCAAGGCCTGTGCTTGCTACTTCACATGCTCCAAACCAGCCCAGGATAGTGGGCAAAGGTCTAGCATTCATGCTCCCACCATTAGATCCTATTTGAGGGAATAGATGCAGAAGCAGGGCATTAGCTCAGAGCCCAAGAGGGGAGTTTGGGGTTTGTAGAGGAGACTCGGCGCAGGAACATGGCTGATGATGCTCACAGGTTCTTAGCTGGAAGCCGGAACCCGAGGTGATTCTCTTATGGAGCGACCTCCCTGCGCTGCAGTTTCATTCTCAGGTGGTCGTGATTGCAGCATGGATGCACAGGCGCCACCACTTTCTGGAGGGAGAGAGAGAGAGAGAGAGAGAGAGAGAGAGAGAAGAGGTGATCATTTGCTTTGCAGAAATCAAAGCACCAGAACAAGGAAGCTCTGACTTCCTCCCACATTCAATTATCTCTCAGGAAGATGGGAACGCATCTCCTGGGTCCTGGCCTTTCTTGGCTCTGTAGAGCACGGAGCTTTCTCTTCATCATCTCAAAGGGCTCAGAAGCAAAAGACCGGCTAGGGAGAGTTAAGCGTGCCTTTTGGGAGCCTGACCAGATCGTTGGTTCACGCGCTTCATGGAGGAAGGATGCTAAGGGAAGGCTGGTGTTCTCTGAGTCACATGTACATGCCCTCCAGCATGGACTCCTTGAGAGCAGGTGCCATCCCCATTCTGGGCCTTGCGTATGGCAGGCTCACAGTTGATGGGCAACAAAACTTTTTGAAAATATGAGAGCAATGGGCCAGCCAGATGACTCAGTGGTTAAGTGTGCTTGCTGCCAAGCCTGATGACCGGAGTTTGATCCCCAGAACCCACGTGGTGAAAGGAGAGAACTTGACTCCTGCAAGCTGTCCTCTGATCCCCACACGCATGTTGTGGCACACGCACCCCTCCATCAGCTGATAAATGTAAAAATAAAATAAGGGCCGTTACAGGCCAGGGCAGCCACACAGGCATCTGATATTCCTGGCACAGTCAGCTCTCAACCCCAGGACATCAGAACCTGTTTTGGAACTTGAGTTGGAATAAGTGAGGGAAACAGGGCAGCTGCTTAGCTCAGGGCCCAAGAGAGGAGGGGCCAGTGGAAGAAACTGGAGTGGAGGCATCCTCATGGTTGGTGCATGCTTGCAACCCCAACTGTTTGAGGGGCTGGGGCAAAAGGATCACAAGCTTGAGGCCAGCCTGGGCTACAGAGTGAGGTCAAAGCCAGCCTGGACAGCTTAGTGAGACCCTGCCTCAAAATAAGAAGTAGATGGGGGCCTGTAGATATGGCTTAGTGGTAGAGCATGCGTGGGAGGCCCTGAAGCCAATCCCCAGGAGTGTATGGAACAAAGCAGTCCCCAAAATTGGCCACATGAGATGCTGTGGCAAATGGAGTCTGCAGTCAGTTAACTCAGGGAAAAATATAAATACCCTGGAAGCTTGACCTACACTGCTGTGTTCAAGGCTCCTAGAGGACCTACAGTGAAGGACCCAGTAGCTTCCAAATCCATCTGGCCACAGTCGCCTCTTCCTTGACATCCCGAGCCTTTCTGGGGAGAGGCCATCTTGTCAAGAGCATTCAAGCTGGGACTTGGAGATGCAGAGCAGGGAGTTGGAGTTCCTCTTTCTGATATTTCCTTCCTGGGTAGCCAGCAAGCAGTACTTTTGATAAGAATGTGTCAGCAATGGGGAGTCCCCCTTCCCAGGATGTTCTGTGGGGAGGGACTTGGGAACACAGAAGCAGACCTGAGCCGTGTGCTCTGGTCTGCATTTACTCAGACTGCTTAATCTTGGTCTGGACCACCCTGAGGGTTGCTAGCCCTGTAGAGCTGTGGGTCAGTGACCCATTGTCACAGTGTTCTGGGTTTGCATGGCCCTACTCCGAGGGCCTGCCAAGCAAAAAAAAAAATTGCTTACCACCTTCTAAGGGAGCTCTACCACCTACAAGCCCTGGCTTCCATCTGAGACAAAGTCCCCTTGCTTGACAGACTCCGAACCAGAGTGTCACCTCATCTAGAACACCCCTTGCCCCGCCCATGGATTCTCCTCAGTGAAGGTCTTTCCTGCTAGCAATGTCTGCTTGATCACACAAGTCCAGTGTACAGCATCTGCTGAGGGCTGTGTGCTGATGAGAGCCTCTGTGTGAGGGAGCGGACTCTCCATTCACAGGGCATGAAAGGAGATGCTGGGTGTCCCCTGACTGCTGTTGTGGTCCAGGGATTCAAACCTTGGATGGGCAATGACAGATGCCATTGGTGACAGCATGGGCTTGGTACCCGGACCTAGGGTCTCATTGGCTGACATTAGTTGCTTTTATCATCATAGCTGCACAATGTCACTCTAGCCCTGGAGCTGCTGAAGGATGAAGGTCTGCTTAGCCACCCTGTCAACCCTGAAGGTGAGTGCATAGCTGCCCGTTGCCTGTATGACCAGCCCTGAATGTGACAGAGGAGAGCAGCTGTGACAGTGGAGGGACAAGCATTGCTCTTGAGGTCCCCCTGCTTGCTGGTCCATAAAGAGATACTGACTGTGGGGTTTCCTAGGAGGGGTGCTGTGGCCCCCGTGTCTGAAGGCAGGGACTGAAGTCCCTGGGAACGAGTGTGCAGAGCAATCAGAATCCAGTCTTCGCTGGGGAGGGAACAGGGATGCAGGGAAAGCTCAGATAAGAAAAGGGACCCTCCTCTATCCTCAGGGACAAATGGTCCTCCCTGGCCTGGCTTACAGGCTGCCTTGCTTCCTCTGCCCACAGATATTGTGAACAAGGATGCCAAGAGCACACTGAGGATACTCTACAGCCTATTCCAGAAGCATGCACTGAGGGTAGAGGGCAACAGGGTGCCCTGTGATACCCCAAACTAGTCACCTCTGCCTCCCTGAGCCATGTCTCAGGACCTGCCACTCCTGGAGGACCCAGCAGTCCCAGCACCTCCTATCCCAGCCTTGGTACTTTGGTTGATGACGCACTTCCCTCCCACACCTGCCCTGCTTACACGTATACGTGGGTTGATACCTTTGACCCCACCGGATGGGGATCTGTTCTGAGCCCACCTCTGCTTTGCTCAGTGTATTTTGACAGCTGTATGAATTGAATTTCTGTTGAGGAGGGCACTCTGGTGCCTGTGGAGTTCTGGGTGAGTCTTTAACTGTGGTGGAAAGACTTTGGTTCCCAGGCTAGACCAGCCCTCGACAGCTCCCAGTTTGTCTACTAAGGCTATACCTGGACAGTTAGTGGCTGTCCAGTCTCCCACAAAGCTGACTTTCCCCAGCCAGAGGCTCAGTGCACTCTGTCCCTGACTGTCTACCTCCCACTTGGCCCAGGGTCATCACCCAAAGACTGGAGCCCTATGAGGGAGAAGTGAATTCAGTTTCTTGTCAAAAGACCTTGACCAGGCTATCCCAACAGTTGCAGTCCTGAGCTCTGCCCCGAGCCCCAGGGAAGAGAGCCTGTAGTTGGTTCCTGGGTTCAGGCTCTCTCTGGTCATCTTTGGGGAGCCATGAGCATTCTGTCCTATGAGACTTCATGTCTCCTGCAGAGAGAAACAGTTTCAGGAACTGAGCTAGGTCCATTTGGGCTGGAGGAGTAGCTATTGGAGGGAGATGCAGTGCATGGGGTGCAGGCTTGCAACCACATATGGGTGCAGGGATGTGGGGAGGCCAGCCCAGTTGTCACCCCTCCAGACTTCCCCTGCCTGCCCCGCTCCAAGTCTTCTAGGTTTGGGGTGATATAGTGGAACAGCTTTACTTTTGGGGGACTTTGGAGCAGAGTCTGCACAGGACAGGACATCCTCCCAGGACAGTGGGTGGAGCTAGGAGTGACCTGCAGCACTGATTTCTGGTGTGAGCGGTCTAGAGGCTCTTCCCTCCACCCAGCCCCTGTCCCCTTGCCTGCTCTAACAGTGGTGGTCCCATCAGATGTCTCCTCTGTCTTACTATCTCTGTGACATGGCCCTCTCCCATGGCAGAGGCATCATCACAGTAGCCGGTGCCTAGATGCCTCTACCTCAGGTAACCCCTCCATGAAGGCCTTCCTCTAATGCCCCATTTGATCTCTCTGGAGCATCCTGAGCCATGGTGGCCAGGGTCCACCCTCGTCTTCTTTTGGCTCTTGATTCCCTTTCTCCTTCTTCATTGTCTGCTTGCCCACCTGGCCCCTCCATGTCCTCACTTCCCCATCCCCACGTCCTGTCTAATAGCAAATTTAAATCATAATGATAGGGCTGGAGAGATGGGTCAGAGGTTAAGAGCACTGGATATTCTTCCAGAGGTCCTGAGTTCAAGTCCCAGCAACCGTATGGTGGCTCACAACCATCTGTAATGAGATCTGGCGCCCTCTTCTGACCTGCAGGCATACATGCAGACAGAACACTGTGTATATAATAAATAAAGATTTTTAAAAAATTAAAAAATCATAATGATAATAATCCCTTTCACTTCCCCGGGACTGACCTGATTGATTCATACAGTAATTGTCTGTTTTATTCTGTAAGATACTGTGAAACGGTTTTTAAGAAGTAAATATACTGTTTTCATTCCCACCTGCAATGCCCAAGAGTTCTGGTTACTCTGCATCTTGCCAGCACTTGGCATTGTCTATCTTTTCGGTGTTAGCCATTCTGGAGGATGTGTGGTAGTATCTCATCCTGTGATTTTACACTCCCTTCCCTCTAATGACTGCCAGTTTTGAGAGTCTGTATTAGTCAGCTCTGGACGCTGTAACAAAACACCACAGACCAGGCAGTTTAATAACTTACAGTCTGCCGAACAGTTACGGTGGCTGGAACTTGTAAGACAGAAGAGCTAGCAGATCTGGTGATGGATGAGAACCCTCCTCCTGGCCCAGAAATGTTATTCTTTCTGTGTCTTCTTCATGAGGGTGAGTGGTGGTGTGTGTGTGTGGGGGGGTACTGCCAGAGAGGAGAGAGAGAAAGAGAGGCTTCACCTTCTTCTGGGAACCCCACCTTCATCTGAATTTCATCACCAGAAAGCTCACCCCCACATTGTGTCCCTCCACATGGTGTCCTGGGGGCACAAGGGGGTCAGCACAGGACAGGCTGGGCGGCATCTTCTCCTGTGTTTTCCACCCCTCTCTCTTCCTTCGTAAAGAGGTGGTTTCAATCATTTGCCTTAAAAATAATCACAGGTTGGCTCCCCTGGAGCTGGAGCTACAGGCTTATGTGAGTGCCAGGAAGGGAGTCTGGGTCCTCTGGAAGAGCAGTAAAGGCTCTTGGTGCAGAGCTTTCTTTCTGGCCCCATTTGCCTTTTTCTTTTTCAAAGTGTAGAAAAATTATTGTAATTTAAGCTCCGTATGTAGCGTTGGATGAATTTTGAGTTAATTTTTACATAGAGGGCAAGGGTTGAATTGTAATTTTTCCCACTGGGTGCCTCATTATTCCAGAGCAATCTGTTGTAAAGACTTTCCTGCGCCCACCAAATCTCTGCGGTGCCTCGGTGGAAAATCGGTTTGCCACATGACTTCCGGGAGGCACTCATTTGTGTGCAGTGTGCACCCCAGTGGCAGCGCCAGGGTCTTCTCTGCTGGGGAGTCAGTGAAATCTTGAAACCAAGCAGTGGGTCCCCAGCTTTGTTCTCTCTTTGCAAAGTGATGTTGGCTCCTCGGAGCCCCTTTAATTCATTGAATCTCGACATAAAATTAGGATCAGCTTGTCATTTTCTAATTTTAAAAAAGCCTCTGAGGTTTTGATTGGATCTGTGCTGACCCTTCAGTTGGAGGGGGTGAGGGATCAGCTGATGGCCTAGAACTCTGGGAAGTTGGGTCACTGACCTGGGCACCTCCTTTTTCTCCCTCCTTTCACCCTCCGCTCCTTCTTCATCCCTTTCCCCTCCTCTTCTTCCTCCGCCCTCCTCCCTTTTTCTATTGTAATTTTAAAATAATTTTATTAATTCTTTGAGACTTTCATACAATGTATTTTGATCTCATTCACCCCAACTCTCCTCTATCTCCTCTCAGGCCCATTCCTACCTCCATAGTCCCCAACTTCATGTCCTTTTTCTTTTTAAACCCGCTGTGCTGCCCAGTCTCCTGCTGTGCAGCCATCCATTGGAGCAGGTCCAGCAACCAGAGCCACACCCTTAAAGAAAACTGCCTCTCCCTTCCCAGAAACCATCAACTGTCCATAGCTCCTTAGTAAGGGGAGGGGGCGATGTTTGTTGTTTGTTTATTTGTTTTGATATAAGATCTTGTATTAGTCAGGGTTCTCTAGAGGAACAGAATTTATAAACTGAATCTATCTATCTATCTATCTATCTATCTATCTATCTATCTATCTATCTATCTATCTATTAGTGTGGCTTATAGGCTGTGGTCCAACCAGTCCAACAGTGGCTGCCTACAAAGGGAAAGTCTAGGAATCCAGTACTGTTCAGTCTATGAGGCAGGACGTCTCAGCTGGTCTCAGTGTGCGCTGGAATCCTGAAGAAGTGGGCTCTAATTCCAGTGAAGGAGTGGACCCACCAGTGAGAGCAAGAACAAGCAGGCAAAGAGCAAACACTTTTTTCCTCTATATTATCTCTATAGGCTGCCTCTAGGAGGTGTGGCCCAGATTAAAGGTAGATTTTCAACCTCAAAAAATCTGGATTAAAGATGTATCTTTTTACCTCGAAGATTCAGATTAGAAGTGAGTTTTCCCGCTTCAAATGAGCTAATTAAGAAAAACTCCTTCAGGCTGGAGAGATGGCTCTATGGTTTAGAAATATTGGTTGCTCTTCCAGAGGACCCAGGTTAAATTCCCAATGCCCACTTGGCAGCTCACAATTGCCTATAACTTCAATTCCAGAGGATCTGACATCCTTACACAGACCTACATGTAGGCAATATGCAAATGCACACAACATAAAAATAAATAAATCATCAGTATTAAAATGATATAAAAATAGAGAATGATCTTTAAAAAAAGAAGAAGAAGAAAAGTCAGGTGGTGGTGGCCTATGCCTTTAATCCCAGCACTTTGGAGGCAGAGGCAGGTGGATACCTGAGTTTGAGGCCAGCCTGATCTACAGAGCAAATTCAAGGATAGCTAGGGCTATACAGAGAAACCCTGTCTCAAAATACACCACCCCCACCAAAAAAGAAAGAAAGAAAGAAAGAAAGAAAGAAAGAAAGAAAGAAAGAA
>LOEQ01001704.1:651873-671307 GCA_001685075.1 Bramus lutescens | reverse complement strand
ACACACACACACACACAGAGTCAATTTGTTCTCACCTAATACAGAATTCCATTCTGTTCATGTGGGATCAGAGGGGGGTGCTCCTTTTGGAATGGATATTTTCAGGTTGTTTCTAGACTCTTCTGTAGAGTTCAGAACAGGTGGCCCTCCTCACAGCCTTGGCCACAGAGGGCTGTAGAATTGTTCCTGCCAGCCTGGAGGGTGCCCAGCACAACCTCATCCTCTCACCTCATCCGTCCCTGTCTCACGGCAGCTTCTCATGATCAGTGCCTCTCAGTGTCCCTCATGTTTTCTCTTGTTCCCTTCTGTCAGTGTGTCCATGTTTGCAGTTTGTTAAAACCAAAACTTGCTTGTGCTTTTGTGCTCTGAGTTTCTGCTTTTATATGCTGATGTTGACTGTGCCGCCTTCTATCAGGTAGAAATGGCTTTTTTTTGTGTGTGTGTGTTCATCGTGTCTCCTGTAGGTTCAGGGCACCTAGTATTGGTTAGGAATAGTTCCCCATGTCCTGCAATTTTATTTGTCTCTGCAGGACTTCTCGCTTCACTTCCTGCCTATCTTACCTTTCTGTTGTGAGAAAACAGTAGGACCAAGGCAACTTCTGAAAGAAAGCATTTAACTGGACCTATGGTTCCAGAGGGTTAAAGTCTGCACTGGCCAAGTGAAGGCATGCTGCAGGAACAGTTGAGAACTTAGCTCTTGTTCCACAAGTAGGAGAGAGAGAGGGAGACAGACAGACAGACAGACAGACAGACAGACAGAAATGGGAATGATGTGGGCTCTTGTAAACCTCAAAGCTCCACCCCCAGTGACACACCTCTTGCAACAAGGCCACACCTCCTAATCCTTCCCAAGCAGTTCTACCGACTGTGAACCAAGTGTTTAAACATATGAGCCCATGGAGACAGTCTCATTCAAACCAGAACAGATTGTCGAGGAGATAAGACAAAGGGTGCCCAGCTCCGCAGCCCAGTGCAGGGGTGGCTTCTTCCTGATCCACATTAGATTCTGAATGAATGATGGGTGTCATTTTACTATGCCTACCTAGTGAACTTAATTTTATTTTCAATTATTTTGAATTCTCCACCTACACAATCATAACAAGCTTTCAGGACACAAGCAGAGTGTGACCAGATTCTTGGCTCCAGCCCAGTTCTTGGTAGAGTCTGCTCCCCTCTCTGACACCTCAAGCGTGTAGCCTTTATTTTTTAACATACTATTTTTATTGATTATTTGGTAATTTCATTCAATGCACCCTGTTCACACTCACTCCTCATTCCTCCATGTCCACCCTCCCACTTGGTGCCTTCCCCAGAGAAAAGAAAAGAGAAAAAAGGAAAAAAGAACATGCCAAGTCCAATTTGTGTTGCCTGTATACTCACTCACTGGAGCATGACCAAACTCCTAGTGGCTAGCTCCTTAAAGCAAACTGAGTCCTTCTCCACCCCTGATCCCTCCAGAAGCAGGGACAACTGTGAAAAACTACACTTCAGCATTTTATCACAATTTTTAAGGACTCTCTTCAATAGCTTCCTGTCTCTAGACCAGTTCACTTCTTGGGAGTGAGGGACAAAGTTGTTGGAGAAACCATCATTGTCTCTCATTCTCAATTAAGAGTCTGGGATCATCAATGCCATTGTAAAAGAAGCTTTCCTGCCCCTAACAGTCAGCCTCAGCACAGATCATGGACTTCCACATGGGTTCTGGCCATAGCAGGGACCAGAGATATCCACACGGTCCCCAGTGGTAGCACAGACCACGGTCTTCAACATGGCCTTTGGCGGCAGCACAGACCCCAAACATCTATAGCTTTTACTGTTGGTGCTTTTCTCAGCCTTCTGATCTAAACTCCCACACGACTGGTCTGCTAATCTTTGCTCAAAGCATTCTAGGGCTTCTTCAACTCTCAGCTCCGACCTCTTCCATATTCCTCCCACAAACCAGTTCTAAAGGCTTAAGAACCACGTGGTCAGGTATGGTACAGCAGCCTTGAGTCTCTGTTCCACTTCTTTACACAGGTTGCCTTCTCTGTGAACAAACACAACCAGCAAGTCCAAGAAGAGAAACTTATTTTGGCTTATGGGTTGAGGTGATCCAGTCTGTCAGGATGGGGAAATGGCAGCAAGCGGCTCCATGGTGATGGGGGCTTGTAGTGGACATCAGCTGATACCTCAGCGGGACAGGGGACAGAAGACTGGAAGCAGGGCCACACTGTAATCCTGGAGGCCTGTCCTACCTCCCCTAGGTCTACTTCCTCCAAAGCAATCCCACCAGCTAAAGGTGCTGTAACTTCCCCAAACGGGATGAGTCATCAGCCAGGAACTAAAGGTTCAAAACACTGAGCCCTGGGGAGACATTTCACTTTCAAATATCTCTGTCACTTATAAATAATAAAAATGTGTGGAGCTTGACACATTGCCCAACCGCACTACAGAGGCAACTGTATGACTGGATTTGAAGGCCAAGATCAAGGAGCCTACAGACATAGTGCTAGGTGGAGGCCACCCTCCATCTCTGAGTTGGGTGCCCTAGGAAAGCATGCTGCAATCTCACACAGTGAAAGAGACAGAGGCCATAAGGGACATGGCAGAAGAGTCAGAAGAATAGAGCTGGATACTTCATGAAGTCTTTTTTAAGGTCACTATCCCATTCACGTGGGCTTCACCGTCTCAGCTTCATCTCTATCAGGACCTGCCTCTCAGTGCTGTTGAGTTGGTCCCCCAGATCCCTCCATGGGAGTCTCAGGAACTCAGGTCCACCAAACCATGGCGGTCTCATATCTTCTTATGTTTGTTTCACATGTGGTCCCGGGACTCTGTGTGGGTCTTATTTTCATCCTCAAGAGTTTTGCTGAGGATTGGTCGGATGTATTAGTTCCTGTTGTAAACCATCACTTGGCCTTGCGGCCTCTGTGTTGTGTTTGGTTTTTTTCTCCCGTGGTTGTGCGTTCATCACCATTGCTCTTTTCCTTCTGTTTTGTGTTTCTCTTACTAGTCTATTTTTGATCTGTGGGAGGTGTGGCTCGCTCACTAGCCTTCAGCTAGCTAAGCTCCAGCATCAATTTGGACGCAGTTGCTGATCATGAGCTGTCTGCTTCTTAGTCATTCAGACCTTTTCCCTCCCTCTAATCCCCCATCCCTTCACCTCCCTTCACCTCCCCTCCCCTCCATCCCCTCCCCTCCCCTCCCTTTTCTTCTACTCCTCTCTCCTCTTCCCTTGCTTGCTTCCATCAGTACAAGCTCTGGTTGGTTTGTTGCTTTGGGTCAGTGACCATGATACATTTTCCTGTCCTTTCTCTTTACTTTCCCCATATATAGTCATGCTGTGCATAACTTTTATAAATACCTATTTAAAAAAATATTTCAACAACATTCTCATTTATTTATTTTCTATGTGCATGCATGTATATGTCACAGTACCTGTGTGGAGATATGCTTCAGCTAGAGCTTTCCATTCACGTGTGTTTAATGGGGTCACTGTGGGGCTTGGGTTTAAATGTTTTAACATCGTGATCTCGTACTCTCTGTTGTTTGTTCACACATAGGCCTGGAACTCTGCAGACCACTCACAGTGTTCTCCCACCTCTGGCTCTTAAGTGCTGGGACTAAAGGCCTGGCCTACTCCTCCTAGCCTCTCTAGAACCACTCCTACTTTCCTCCTCTCCTCCCACTGATCCCTGGCAATCATTCGTATATTAGTCATATCTCTGATCAATTTTAAGCATGTTGTATAAACAGAACCATCCAGTATATAGCTTCTATATAATATGTAGTATATTACAGTATATATATAATACAGCATATTACAGTATATAACTTCTCTATAATCTATAGTATATTGCAGTATATAACTTCTATATAATATACAGTATATTGCAATACATAACTTCTATATAATATACAGTTATTAGAGTATACAATTTCTATATAAAATACAGCATATTACAGTATATAACTTCTCTATAATCTATAGTATATTGTAGTATATAACTTCTGTATAATATACAGTATATTGCAATACATAACTTTTATATAATATACAGTTATTAGAGTATACAATTTCTATATAAAATACAGTATATTACAGTATATAACTTCTTTATAATATATAATATATTACAGTATATAACTTCTATATAATATACAACATATTACAGTATATAACTTCTCTAATATACAGCATATTACAGTGCATAACTTCTATATAATATATAGTATTTCACAGTATATAACTTCCATATAATATACAGTATATTAGAGTATATAAATTCTCTATGGTATGCAGTATATTAGAGTATATAACTTTTCTATAATGTATAGCATATTAGACTATATAACCTCTATATAATATACAGTATATTAGAGTATGTAACTTCTCTATAATATACAGTCTATTAGAGTATATAACCTCTATACAGTATATTACAATATATTACATATTACAGTATATTACAATATATAACCTTTATATAATATGCAGTATATTATAGTATGTAGCTTCTATATAATATACATTATATTATAGTAAATAACTTCTATATAATATATAGTAGATTACAGTATGTAACATTTATATAATATACAGTATATTACAACATATAGCCTCTATATAATATAGAGTATGTTACAGTATATAACATTCCCCTCTGAACAATAATTTTCAGATTGCTGTATATATCAGTATATATCATTTTTTATCGCTATCTAGTATTCTGTGGGGTGGAATATCACAGTTTTTTAGTCTCTGATGCCATTATGAGTGTAGGTGGAGAGAGCAGTGCAGGTTTTCATGTGGATTTTAGTTTTGAATCATCTGGAGCAGATGCCTGGAGAGTGACTTCTTGGCTATGGACTAGCTTCATGTTCAGTTCTTAAAGACGGATCTCATTTTTAATTACTTGCAAGTGTGTGTGTGTGTGTGTGTGTGTGTGNNNGAGAGAGAGAGAGAGAATGTGCACTAGAGTGCAGTGTCTGTGGAGGCCAGAAGAGGGCGCCATACTCCCTGGAGCTGGATTTACAGACACCTATGAGGGTAATGCGGCAATTGGGAACTCAGGTCTTCTGTAAGAGCAGCCAATGCTCTTAACTACTGAGCACACCCCCCTCCTTCTCCCCCACCTTAAAAAGAAACTGATAATTATTTCCAGAGTGGCTTTGCCACCCCCTGAGATATGGATGTCACCCCCTTCTCTGTGTGGCCACCAGTTTGCTGCAGTTCTTGACGTGGCTGTTCTATTGGTGGTTTTGTGACATCATGCTGCAGTTTCCGTTTGAATTTCTCCGTTAGGAGGTCTTACAGGTCTGTATTTAGTAGAAGGGTGTCCTTGTTTCATTCAGTTGCTGTGATAAGCACCACGACCAAAAGCAAGGCGGGAGGAAGGTTTTGTCTTGTTCCCTTCCCCCTTACCATTGTAGGTCCCAGCCCATCACTGAAGGAAGTCAGGACTGGAACTCAAGGCAGGAACCTGGAGTGGAAACCACGTAGGAACACTATTTATTCTCTCTCTCTCTCTCTCTCGTTCATATTCAGTTACTTTTCTTACACAACCCAGGACCACCTGCCTAGGGATGATCTCACCCACAGCGGACTTTGAGCGCTCCAACATGAACCAGCAGTCCAGGAAATCCCCCATAGACACACCCACAGGCCAGGCTGATGGAGGCAATTCTTCAACTGAAGGTCCCTCTTCCCAGGTGTGCCAACTTGTAGCATCACAAAGACAAGGCTTGGGCTCTGAATGTGGAAATGGAGTAAGATTCAGGCAAATGAGAAAACATCCCATGTTCATGGACTAGAAGAGGTGGTGGTGTTTAGATGGCCATGTTCTCCAGGCTGATCTGCAGACACGATAGAGTCCCTCTTGGCACCCAGATGGCTTCATCCTACAGTTCATAAATTCCACAAGGAACCAGAACAGCCCAGACAGTATGGAACAGAACAGAGAGGGCTCAGATGTCTGCTGAGCCATGCTAACCAGGACAGTGTGTTCTTGGCATTAGGAGATGTATGAGTCACTGGGATAGAATTTAGAGTTCAGAAATAAACCTCACAGTTATAATGAGTTGACTTTTGACACAGGACGATTTCTCATGGTACTGGGACTACTGGATATTCACATGCAAAAGCCCTAAACTTCACCATATGCAAAATTAATTCAGGATGGACCAAAGGCTTGTGCGAAGAAGCTAAATTATCAAGCTGAGAGAAATCTTCACAGGCTTGAATTAAATCAGTTTTTTAGGTATAAGGCTAAAAGCACAGCCAATAAAATAAAAATAGGTTAATTTGCCTCCCCCAGAATCATTTGACTTCTGTGCTCTCTGGAGTGAATATCTCTTCATGTCTAGTTTAATTTTTTCCTAATCATTTTCTTATCTCTTCTCCCCGTTCCCTCTCTCCCTCCCCCTTCTTTGAGACAGGGCCTAACAAATCTCAGGCTACCTCCTGCCTCCGCCTCCCAAATGCTGAGATTACAAGCCATGCTTCACCACACGCCATTTATGTGGTGCTGGGGACTGAACACTGGGCTTTGTGTGTGCTAGAGGGGCATTCTCCAAACCGAGATACAACCCCAGCCCTAATGTGATGCTTTCTTGTTTCTCTCTGAGTTTCCTTTATGTGTTTTGGATGCTGTTACTTGTTGCTTTTGTGGCTGCAAATGTTTTCCTCTCGTCTATATAGGGCTTGTCTTTTCTTCTTTTTTAACAGGACCTGTCATAGAACAGAGCTTTTGGGAGGAATAATTAATATTTTTATCATGCTGGGTTTTTCAATCCATGATTAAGGTACGCCTATCTTTGGTTTAGAATTTCTTTCGGTGGTTTTTTGTTTGTTTGAGGGGGTTTAAGTCATGCATGCACAATATTTTTATATCTGCATC
This sequence comes from Bramus lutescens, assembly GCA_001685075.1. Lineage (NCBI taxonomy): Eukaryota > Metazoa > Chordata > Mammalia > Rodentia > Cricetidae > Bramus > Bramus lutescens. Next base: position 664,429 of record LOEQ01001704.1, on the reverse strand, counting down.
TAAGTATTTAATTTGGGGTGGAGGGGCTTGTGGCTGTTACAGCATTTTAAACATTCCTGTTTTTATTTTTGATATTAGTAGGTAGAAATCAATAGGCTAATGGCTTCTTATCCGGTGTTCTGCAGCTTTTTAAACTCATGCTTCTGAATCTCTGTAAATTCTTTAGAATATTCTACGTCGTATGCAAGGGGGATTTTTTTTCTTCCTTTCCCACCTTCTCACCCTGGCTCCAGCACTCAGTACCACCCTGAGCAGCACAGATGGGTGCAGGCATTTTGCCGTGTTTCTGGAGTCATTTGCTTTTGATTTTTTGAACAACTTTTCTGTAAGAGTAGCTTCAGGATTTTAAGAGTAGCTACCGCCACCAGTTGCCCTCCCCCCCTAAACACACCTAGCGTCTCCTATTCCAACATTCCATTGGAGCCATGTTGTTCACCCACGGTCAGTGACCCACGTTCACGGGTCATCATCACTAGGCTTCTGAGTTTTCCAGAGGCTCCGTGCACTCCCTGCTCTGTATCCTGTGGGTTTGGACACAGGTGTAGTGATAGGGACCCAACCTTACAGCACCATATGCGGCTACTCCAGTACGCAGAGCATCAGGACAGCCACGCCCAGCTTCCCAAACCTTATCCTGCTGTTGTCGCCTTCACCATGTGACCCAGGCTGCACCCACTCAGAATGGGGTCTGCCTGGCCCTGTTTTCTCTTTGGGATCTCGAGAAAACCTTGAGGTGTTCAGGATGGACCTGTGACCCCACCCTCTACCCATCGGCTGAGGCCCCAGATTCTGGTCCTCTTTCCCCCTCAGACCACAGCGAATTACACCACTCTGGTTCCCAGTGTGTGTTCGAAACATCAAAACCAACTTCAATCAGGAGAACAGTTAACTTGACTTCTCCTTTATTAAAACTAAGGACGTCATTATAAAAACCACTATATAGAAAGACAAACGCAGCGAGACAGCATCGGTGTAAACACGCCGCTAATACATCAAATTCGGAAGGGGGAAGATTATCTGATATCAGGTTTTTGTTTTTTGTTCTTATTTTGGTTTTCTCGATCATGGGCTCTGAGAGAGGCTCCCCCATGCCTTCTCAACATGAGCCTGGCGCTTCTAGCATAGAGCTGCCTTCTTGCCCCACCCCGCCTACCTGGCTTTGTCCCACTGACCCAGAGAGAAACAAGTCCTTTGTAGGGAGGTCCCTTGCCCCTCTAGGGTGGCCGGGCTCTCACCCTGCAGCTTTGTTGGTTATTGCACATTTGCCCATATGCTCACCTGTGGATATGAGATGGGGACGTACCCCCTCGCTTGAACACAAACTGTGGGGAGAAACAGGAAGAGACTTGGTGTGAGAAACAGAGATGCAAACCTGAGAGTCAACCCTAGTCAAGAACCGGCTCTGACCAAATGGGAGGCCATGGTGGCGCTGTGACTCCAGCTGCTGGCCCCATGTTTAAGGTTGGCGCTGGCAAGGGAACTCTGTGTTTTGGAGGGTGGTGTTAGTTTGTCAAGGGTAAATGGGTCAGAGTTTTGACATAAAGATAGGAGTGTTAACCACTGAGTGACTGACTAATGGTTAAACCCACTCACTCACCAAGCATTTCTAGCACCAGCTACCTGGCAGGAATTTGGACCGGAAACAGGATGGGGTAGGACAGGCAATGCCATCTCCAAGGTCACTTTTGTGGGAGGGATAGATAGACCTTCTGTGTTTATTTTGCAAATAGGAGTGTTTCTGTTAGGCACGGCGAGTCAGGTCTGTAGTGGTGGATCCCAGCCTCTCACGGGGCCACTCCATGTTCTCTGATGGAACCCATCTAGACACAGGAGGGATTTCCGGTGGACACTGGCGACAGAGCAGGGGCAGGGGCTACTCGGCAAGTGTCTGTCGAACAGCTGAGGATTTGTGCAGCGTGGGGGTGGTGCAAGTCCCTGTGCTGATGGCCCCAGCTGCCAATCTTTCCAATCACAGCCCATGAAACACAGTCACATTGTTGAGGCTACAGAGGGATAGGAAATCATGGTGGCACCCGACATACAGTAAGCATAAAGGCTTGTTTTCTAGAGGGCACGGGGCACCACTTTTGCCCTGTGACATCATCTCCTCGTGGTCCTCTGACAAGGCAGACATTGGCACACACATGGTGGGCTGTGTGACTCAGTCTGAGGTCACTGCTGCTCCAGCAGAGCTCCCTGGCAGATGCTGTGCTGGCTCCCTAACCTTCACACACACAAGAAATGCCCGGGAGGCCACTCAGATAGTCACCTGTGCCCAAATGCCTGGGGAATCTCATGTTTACCTACCGAGCAATTCCTGTCAGTGGGAACCAAGCAGCCAGATGGAAAAATTAAACAAGCCAATAAGAAATGTCTGGAAGCCTGAGGCTCTGGATCTCACAAGCTCTTGCAGAGCTGGGGACCAGCTGTAAGGAGTTGTTCAGAGGACAATGGCTGGGATGCCAAGTGGGGCTTGCCCTCCTGGTGTGGACAGGGGTGGGGGCTGGTGGCAGTCAACACAGGGCACAGCCACATCATATCCTGCTGTTTGCAAGGACCTGGGGAGGGGCACTCGACAGGACGAGTGAGAACCAGCTCTTGACTGAAGGCAACCTCAACCACCACCCCTGGCTTGTTTTCCTGGTACCTCAAACCCTTCTTTCCACTTTGGGGCTAAAGATGCCTGATGGGTTTTTTGGATGACCCAGGAAGTGGCCCTGCCCTGGGCACACAGCTGGACACATCACTGTTTGTCTGCAGTATCAGAGTTTTCAAGGAACTAGATCAACATCATATGCTTGCATGTATGTATTGGTTCATATGTAGGTGTATACATTTATATGTGAGTGTATTTGTGAACACGTGTGAATATGTGCACATGGCATACATGGGTATGTATACATACATGGGAATCTATATCTGTTCTCCTCTATAGTGTGTATGTGTTCACAGGCGCTTATTACTGAGCATGTAAACATGTGTAAATTACACTCACACGTGTGAGTATACATGTGTACATATGGATATATGCATATTTGTATAGATATGAATGTGTGTATGTGTGGACACATGAACATGCACAAGTTATATTTATGTGTATGAGTGCATGCATACATATTGTGTAAACGTGTGTGCTCATGGGTATGCACATTTGTTTGTGTGTGTATGTATGTGTGTGTGTGTGTGTGCATGCACTCCTGTTTGGATTAAGTGCTGTTGCACACTGGTGACAGTCACCATCAGATGCTTGGCCACTCCCACAAGGGATGAGCAAGACATTTCCCTGGTGACTACAGCCAGCCAGAGAGGAGTTCTGAATGGAGGTCCCAGATTGCACAGATGACAGGGAATAAAACTGCTTACTAAGGACATACAGCTCCCTGTGGGAAAAGGTCAGACAGACACAAGGACATCCCATGACCCTCCTTGAGAACATGGTGTCACCAGCTTCTCTGCTTCCTGTGGCTACTTGTTGCTACAAGAGTGTTCTGTGGCCTGAGGCTTACAGAAAAAAATGTGGGGGTGTGGGACACAGGCAACTGGAGGAGGCAGAGACAGCTCAATATATATTCAGGAACTTGTCTCTACTCTGTGTCTTTTCAGTACTGGTTACTAACTGACATCTGCCAGCCACAGACACCATGGGCAGGGGACAGATTCTCATCATGGCCATCTGGAGCCCTGCCTCCCACCCCAGTGCTCACATCCACATGGATACAGCTCTTGTGTTCAGTAGCTTTGTGAAGTGCCATGGGGTAATAAGACCTTGACCTCTAACCCCGGCTTTCCAAGTGAGGAAAGGGGGCTTGGAGAGATTAGGTGGGTGAGCCAGTGTCACCTAGCTGGGAAGGAGCAGGGTGCCCAGGGCTGCAAAGTTGAAGCCTATGCTGATTTCTGGCTATTGGGGTATTCCTGTGTCCTGGACAGTGTCTAGACTCTTAGCCCCAGACACATACATGAGCAAAGCAGTCCCTCATAAATGAGAGATGCAGACTTACATAGGTGAGAGATTCAGGCCATCAATCAGAGTCTTCGTGGGGACCTTCAGCTATTCCCTAAGAGACTCTTGATGGAGAACTCCACTGCCACCCAGTACCCTACTGTCTGCATGGCCATGGCCTCCTGTGTCTGAGGAAGGATGCTTAGTAGTCCTGAGCCCTGTGCAAGCAACTGCCAGAGTGTTACTCAGAGCCACCCAAAGCCAGAAGTCCCCTCAACATCCGGTCTGACTCCTTCCTATTACTACTGGGGAAACTGAGGCAGGAGGGCCCCAGGTCTTGCCTGTGATCTCTTTGTTCAGGTGACATCAGGATCTGTGCAGCTTGGGGAAGGCTCCCCTTTCCTGCAGGGGGCCTATAGGTATGGGCTGGTCCAGCTGGTCCACTGCTAACCCTTAGGATAATGGTTGCTCTGAACCTTAGGATGCTTCAGCATGTGGGAGAGGGTCCATGCCCGTCTTTAATCAAGATCCAAGCATAAACTTTCCAGGCTATGTGTGGGGCATAGCAGTGCATCTTAGGAAAATGGGCTGGGTGAAGAGAAAGGCCTCTAGAGTCAACAGAGTGACCACTTCCAACTCCACAAATGGGACCATCTCTCCCTCGTGTGGGGCTGAGATGATGAACAGCCAGCAGGAGCGGAAAGAGCTTTATGCTCTAACACACAATACTATCAATGGAGAAGCGTTGTGTGCATACACCACTATGGTAACCATGGAAATCTGCATATGGAACCATCCCTTTACCTCTGCCTCGCTTTGAGTCCTGGCCACCCTAGCTTGTCTGCGTCTAGGAACCTTACTCTCATGGCCCCGTTTGGCTCCTCTTCTCTAGATTCCATTGCTGGTCTTGCATGTCATTTGGACCCAGGCTTAAATATCCCCAACCATCCAAACCTCCGCACACAGTCTCCACAACGTGATCCCCATGGGCACCTCCACACTGGCTCTCCCTTCTTGTTGCCCCTTTCTCACTGTCCCCTACAATGTGTGCCGGGCATGTGGCCAGCCCATGTCGGGCTATCGCTGGTCAAGTGAGGGTTCAGCTTCAAGAAGAGTGAATGACGGGGCTGAGAGCAGGGACACTTTGACCTCATTGATAGGGGTGGATGGCCATGTCTACATTGACAATGTGGCCTCTGGAGAGTTCCAGGGTCACTTCAGGGGAATGTCTTTTCTTCTGTGTGCCTGAGAGCAGTGGGTTTGAGGCGGTGATGATGAACTCTGTGGGCAGATGTTATGGGTACCCAGACTTACTCTGAAAACCCCCATTTTAAGTAGACAGACTCATAGAACCTTCTGTTCTGGGTTTCCTTAGGAACCTTCACCCTGTCTGTGTGATTTTTCTTCCTTCAAGGTGCAGCACCTCAGGGCAGAGCCTGGTATTCCTCACCTCTGGATCTTACCATCGCCTGGCCTGGTGCATGGCAGGCGTGTGGCTAGTGTGAGCTTGTGGGGGAGGCTCAGGCTGTGATGGTGGAGGACCTGGGTGGTGGGTGTGCTGCACTCCCGTGAAAATGCCAGGCGTGTGCTCCAGTGACCACTGTGGGGGACCTGGGTTATGGGACCTGTTACACCCTGGGAATCAAAACCTGGACTTGTGTTCCTGTCACCTGGGGGCCAAAGTATGGAGCTGGCCCATATGATTGTGACACCCTTCCCCAAGCTACACTGTTTCCAGAGGTGTTACACACCCACCTCCCAGGAACTGTGATGGTTCACACAACACATCCACACCTAGGCTGCCCAAAGCCAGCGGACATATTTCCTTACTACTGCTGCTGTGGGAACAGATTCCACCAGAACCCATCCTCTTGGTATGCTCCAGTCTCCGCTACCTATGGCATGGGAAGGCTGGGCCCTGTGCCTGCCCTCTCCACCAGCTCACAGTCACTGACCACGGCAAGAGGCCTGAGCCTCAGACAAGGGCATGGACAAGACTCTTCAGCCACACGGTAACCTGTGGCCATCAGAGAACCTACAGCCAGTGGTAATGGGGCTCAATTAAAAACTAGCTGAACGAACATATAGAAAGAACACCCTGATCACACACGTGCGCGCACACACTCACAGTCGATATTCTGACACGGATAGGCCTAAGGGGGCCACTATTGGAGGGAATGGAGGAAGAGGGAACGTCAGTGTTTGGACCGTGGTACAACTCACGGCCACAAACCCTTCTGGCTGGGGTCAGCCAGGGCAGCTAAGTGTTGTTCCTCTTAGTCCACACCGAGTCTCTTCTCAGAAGCCACCAGCCCAAAAGAGAACTATTGCTTGCAGACAGGTGGCTCAGAGCCCCTTTCCTGTACCCTGTCTGTCCCCGGACCCTGAGTTTGCTCCTAATCTCAGAAGTCTTTGGAAGGGGGTTCTGGGCACAGGTGGTATTTCCTCTTCTGTTACCACACCACTGCCCCGGCTCTCCCTGGTGTCTTGGTTGAAGCTGTTCTTGGAGGCTGCACCAGGAGCTCTGGGTCTAACCTCCTCCATCCTGAGGCACAGCAAAAGGGTTTTCTGGAGAGAGTGGAAGAAAGAATTTATCAAGCATTAGAGTGAGGAGAAGCCAAGAACACGTGACATTTGTATGAGAGCTCCTGGACCATGCAATAAGACAAGAAAAATGTACAGAGTGCCAGGGCTTGAATACAAAAAAAAAATCACAACTGACTGTACATAATTATCTGGAAAATCTAACAGAGCCAGCAGGCTGCTTATCAGGACAGAGATTGCAATGGTAAATATGGTTCTCACTCTTCAAGCCATCAGATCAATTGATAAGACCCAGTGGGGCCCATCTCCCACAGCTCGACCATACGGCTTGGCTTGAGACAGTTCCAGTGAACACCTGTCATTGAACATAATTATCTAACTTTCATACTGCTAGTCTTTAGCCTTCTGGCGTACTCTGAATTGATGAAAATGTATATAGCATCCTTGTGTAATGAGCTGACAACTATTCAAAACAGATATGGATGCCTTCCACATGAGTAACAAAACTCATTATGCCTCTTGGACGCACATCACTGGACAGGTCTCCATGGCTTCAGATCAGACGAAGTAACGATAAGGAACTCAAGACAATCCTGGACCAGAGATGGGCTGGGAGACAGGTGGGTAAGAAGAAGGATGTAAGGGAGGCTTGAGAACCAAGGGCCTTGAGTGGCTGAACCCAGCTGCAGGTACGACAACAGGGAGGGGGAGCAAACTCATTATGCCTGCTCCACAGGTCACCAGTGAGCCAGCTCAACGATAAATGTGCTTTACCCCAAACATGGTAATTCACGTGGTGAAGGGGGAGTAAGTCGCTCTCTGACCACTCACACACACATGCTATGTACACACCCCCACACAGACACACACAGAATAAAGAGACGAATGTGATGTTGAATAATAACTAAATAAAACAGCTACCCAGTTCCAGATCCCTGTCTTCCTAGAGGCAGATGAGGGTGACCATGTGATGGAGTGACTGACCTACTAGGCTGCAAGAGGAGTGATGTGATTGGCTATTTCCTTATCCTGTATTTCCAAGGCCTAGAATGGCAACTGACACCCAGTAGGACTCAATAAATACCTGCTGAATGAATGAATGAATGAATGAACGAACGAACCAAGCCTGGGCATGGGAACCATCTTTCAAGAGAGACTTGTTTGATTGATATATATATATGTTTTTCAAGACAGGGTTTCTTTGGAATCTGTTCTGGAACTAGCTCTTGTAGACCAGGCTGACCTCGAACTCATAGAGATCTGCCTGCTCTGCCTCCCAAGTGCCGGGATTAAAGGCATGCACCACCACTGTCCGGCCAGTTGTTTGATATATTTTTGAATTACTATCCCCACGAAGCTGTCTTAAATAAACTACCAGAGGACAGGCCTAGGCATGTGAGGAGGCACAGAGAAGGTGCTCTCTCTAGGAGCATGTTTGAAAAAGCCCAAGGGTGCTGACAAGTACAGAAGAGAATGGAAATAAAAACAGGGAAGGGTATAAATAACAGACCGTAGGAGGGACGAGGTGAGGAGGAGGAGGTGGCGTAGATAAACGAGGTCTGACTCATTTAGAGTTGGGGGTCTGAAGAATCCCTCAGCAGTTATAGTCAAATCAGAAGTGTGAAGGGTCACGGGGCAGAAGAACGAATGCGGCGATCAGGAGACAAGAGGAGGGGAAGGCGAAGACGCTGAACACTGACGCTGTTCATTGTGGAGGGGGGGAGATAAGTGCCATATCAGGAAATAAATGATTAAGCCTATTGCATCCCATTATAATCATGGAGGTAACCATGGCATCCAAACACAGCTTTCCGAGTGATCAGAAGGCGTTTACACGGAAAACAAAACAAAGAAAACCCGGGCCATATGGGGGAAATTGACAGCCCCCACCAAAGCTATAAACGCAAAAAATGTATCATAAACCGGGACGACAGAAATGGGACTGAGCGTGTCTGCTGCGGCAGTAGACATTAATGAGCCATACGAACTTGCTAAAAAAGAAAAGGCGCTTAGCGGGGATTGCAGCTACGTTCCACGTCAGGCCAAGCGGCTCAGAAGGGCCCCCACTTCACGCCACTGGAGCCTACACTTCAAAAGGGTCAGGCGGTAGGTTCTGCTTCCCGTGCTCTACCCCATTTCAAAAGACAGCATGCACGGTGATACACGCAACAGGATACCAGGAGGAACTCAGGGTCAGACACAGTCGAAGCTGGGTGTAACTGGGACGGAGCCTGGTTCAGGGCTTTCCCAAGGCACGGTCCCGGGGTCCATCCTCAGCACCTGATGAACTGGGTGTGGTGGGAATTCTAGGTTCCCCAGGCTACACGAGGCTTAAAGTGAAATGGGGGTGGGGCAAGAGGCAGAAAGAATGTGTGGAATGGTAGGGACAGTCACCATGAGGCCCAATACTAGCCAATCCCTGTGCTCAAGACAACACAGCTTTGCCATTCGCTCCACAGGAACAGCCAGGGATGCAGGAGAAAAAGAGCCAGAGTGAGCTATCGTTGGTATGCCCAGTTCCCCTCTTTCCATGACAGATGGAGGGGCCAGCATAGAGAATCTCTTCTCTCTCTCTCATCACTCACACACACACACACACACACGCTGACAATCAGGCCTAAATTTCAAACATCCGAAATAAAAGTGTCTGGTCACAATATAATATAATTTGAACAAAAAACCACAACTCAGGTGTCAGAGGTGTAAGTGGTACACACTTATAATCTCAGCTTTCAAGACAGAGAGGCAGGAGGATGGCTTCAAGTTTTGAGCAAGCCTGGACTACATAGCAAGACTCTAAACAAACAAACAAACAAATAAATGGCTGGGGCTCAGCTGATAAAGCGCTCGCCACATGAGTGTGAGGACCTGAGTTCAGAACCCCAGTATCCACATAGAAAGTTAGATGCAATCCCAGCATTGAGGAGGCAGGTAGGCACATTCCTGACTTGACTGGCCATGCAGTCTAGCCAAACTGGTGAGCTAGGTTCAGTGAGGGACCCTGTCTCAAACAGTGAAGTGGAAAGTGATTGAGGAAGACACATGGTGTGGCCCTGTAGCCTCCACATGCGTGCACACACACATGTACATATACAGACAAACTTGAGCACCAGAGGAAAATCTCCCAAAATAAAATAAACTCTACTACTAGAGACTTTATAAACTCTTTAAAATAACACCTGAGTCAGAGACTGAAGAATAAACACCACAAAATATCAGACAAGAAAAAGAGGAATTTTAAAATTGGCCAAAAAAATGAAAATAACATTTCCAAAGCCAAGTGGCGCAGCTAAAGCTGTACCAAGAGGTGGCTTCATAGCCATAAATAAGCTCTTCAGAAATGTGAAGCCACAAGTGGGTCACCAAGCTCAAACAGTTAGAAAAGGCAAAATCAAACAAACAACAAAACCAAGGAAGACCCAGTAAAGCAAGAAAGAGATCAAAATGGAAACAGCCCGAAGATGAGTCTCATAAACAAACCTAGCTTTGGTTCTTAGGAAAGCAATAGGCTATGTGAACAGCTGGGGATTCCAACACAGCAGAAGGTAGAAGAACAAAAGAGGAGCTGTGGACGGTAGCTGGGAAGGGAGGACCCATGTACTTTCTGTCCAAGTCCGTTCTCCAGCCGGAATGACTTGCCGGTCTCCACAGACCCCCACGCTGCTAAGTCTGTGGCCAGCAATTGGCACTCCCTCCCCGCAGCACTGGTCTAGTGGTGTTGACTCTGTCATGCCTCCTGTTCTAGGATGTTCCTGCCCTTTGTTCTGATTCCTCTTGGCTTCCAAGGATGCTCCAGTCCCTGACTATCAACCCTCCAGGTTGTATTTTCCTGTCACCTTCTGTTTCCTCCTGGAGCCTCAGCATTTCTCAAGGACTCAGCACCATCTACACTGTGCTGTTCTAGTCCTGTGTTCTGTTGGTGATAAACAAACACCATGGCCATGGCAGCCTGGAGAGGAAAGGGTTTACTCTATCTTACAGGTTACAATCCCCCATGGAGGGAAGGCAAGGCAGGAAGTTAAGGCAGGAGCTTAAATCAGAAACCGATGAAAGAATGCTACTTAGTGGCTTGCTCCCAGGCTCACTGTTGCTACCTACCTTACAGGGCCCATGCCGATCTGCCTAGGGAAGATACCACCCACAGTGGGCCGGGCCCTCCTACATCAAATTAACAACCAAAAAATGCCTCTCAGATGGGACCACAAGCTAATCTGATGGAGGCAATTCTTCAGCTGACCTTCCCTCTTCCTGGGTGTGTCAGGTTGACAAAAGAGGATTAATCATCACAGGCAAATGTTATTTTTCTTGTTGCAGTGACTATGAGAAGGTAACACATGAGCATGAACCATATGGGTCATCTCAGGTCCAGCTGCCAATGATCAGGAGATGCTGGACCCACTGACACCTGCTCGTCTAGAGTNNNAAATCACTAACGCCAAGCTTGCCCAGTCACCCAAAGATGCAACCCAGCCATGCACCCCAAAAGCTTTAAAATAAACAGGGTATAGGATGAACAGATAAACCCATTCATCCACTTTTTAGGTGACCGATGACATGTACAGCTGTACCCCTGCCTACTCAGCCAGTGAGGATAAAGGGGAGGGATCTGGGTTGGGGTTATAGAAACGGCCCTTTGCGTTCCTGCCATGGGGTCGCTTGATGCCCAAATTTACAAAGCCAAAATAAACTAACTCTTTGTTACCCCACTGTTATTGGTTGTTATGAGTGGGGTTCCTGGTTCCCCACAGTGACCAAATTCCTAAACAGAAGCAATTTAGAGCATGGCAGGTTTATTTGGGTTTGTGGTTTGAGGATATTGTCCATCATGTCGGAGAAGGGTATGGTGGAGGGAACGAACAGCCCTGCAGGTGACAGAAGCAGGGGTCTTCTGGCTCGTGTCTGGGAGGATCCAAAGGCAGACAGCAGACAGGAAGTGTTAGCCAATCCCAGTTACCCACTTCCTCCGTTGAGGCTCTGCCTCTCAGTGGTGATGCTGATGATGTTAGTGTGTGGATGGGAGATGAGGGACTCAAGGGGGCCTTGTCGCTGTGGCCACTTGTGACCCTCCCACGGAGGCTGAGGAGGGGAGATGGCCTCAGTGGGTTCAGTCTTGGTGTCTGGGATGGCACCTCGGGGCTTCTTATTACTGGACTGTACCTCTTCCAGGTTCACGGCCTCCGTTTTGTTCAGAAAACCCAGGATACTTTCCACATGCTAGATGCATCCCCCCTTTTTCACCTGGGAAACTCCTACACAACCATCAAGAACCCTCATTAGGTGTCCTTTACTGAAGCTTCCCTGCCTCCCACAGGCATCCGTAACATGTTACCCCATATCCCACATCATTGGGAAGGGAGCTGGGTTTTATTGAGCACTGTCAAGCAGTCCTAGGTTGTGAAATGCTGTGTGATTTTGGGCAAGTCACTAATGTCTTAGGGCCTCAGGTGCCCACTTGATGACACTCCAGTCCGCAGTGGTCATTGCTGACCACTGTGACATGCCTCGCCTGGACATTAACCACAGCATAGACCATGTTGGGATGCCTGGCCTTGGCCTAGCTTTTTAGAAGAATCTGTTGGAGCAGGGGTACCTGCTATGTCAGTCACATTAAAAAAAAAAAATGGGTCCTAGGGGACCTGGCCTGGTCCTCAGGTCAGTGTGGGCCTGAGAAAGAAGTTGGTTGGTTGATGCTGTGGAATGGGTGGGCCTAGTTGAGGACATTCAGAAAGCCATAGCAGGCCTGGTAAGAGGGACAATGGCTACTACAGACTTAGACCCTAGATGAAGGTCTTTGGACTCCATCCCAGGGTCATGAGATTCTAGAAAATTCTGTACAAGGCAAGTTAGGGCTGGTCAGTACTCCTGAGCCTGGCCTTCTCAGAGTGTTGTCCCCTGTGCTGGTGAGCTCCATCCTCAGTAACCCATTTTCAAACTTTACTAGGTAAGGAAGGATTTGGGCTCTGAGGGGACAGATGACTTGCCCAGGACCAATGTCCAGCCAGTGTGGTCCAATCTGTGCTGCTAACCACTGGGAACATGGCCATCCTGCACAGCCACACTGGTGAGCAGTGC
>LOEQ01001704.1:638408-649341 GCA_001685075.1 Bramus lutescens | reverse complement strand
ACCACGAGAATCAAGATGCCTTCACCTCCTGCACCAGAGGTTTTAAAGCACTTAGCCATTCTTGTCCCATTAGCATCGCCAGCAGCCCAAGAGGGTCAGAAGGCTCTGTGGAAAGGTGGGGCTGAGACGTGGAAGGTCACGGCTGCCCACAGTCAAACAGCAAGAGGAGGCAGAGGGTAGAATAGGGTACCCACTCATACCCAGAACTCTGCCCTGGCCCTATGAACTCTGATGACTCAGGCATGCCCTGCTCTCCTGTGGACCAAGTGGCTAGGCTCTTACTGCAGTGGACACAGGGAGAGAGGGTTCTCAGAAGAAGGAGCCTCCTCTCCATCAAAAAAAAAAAAGGCCTCAGCAAGGTTCTGAGGGATGAATAGGAGTTTGATATGGCTGGGAAACAGTAATAAGTACTGGGATGGAGTCTATGCTGAGTCCTCAGCCCTGATCTGCACCCCAGTCTTAGGTGTATGTCTTGTGAATCATGTGAAATAAATATCACCTATTGCGCCTAGGGTGACACTCCTTGTTCCTGATTATCCACGGCTGTTGGTCACTCTGGCTCCACTTGTGTTCTCTCAAGCCTGGGTGCAGACTGGGACCTGTTCCTTCTTTCTGAAGTGCAACCTGTGAGTCACCCAGGCCCAGCGTGGACTCTATCATGGTTAGCTTTAGCAGTCTGCTTCACACAAACCTGAAGTCGCCTGGGAAGAAGTACCCTCAACTGAAGAGCTGCCTGTGGGCATATCTATCTACAGGGCATTTTCTTGATTGCTAATTGCTGTAGCAGGACCCAGTCCACTGTGAGCGATGTCATCCCTAGGCACGTGGGCCTGGGCTGTATAAGAAAGCTAGCTGAGCAAGCTCGGAGGAGCGAGTCACTGAATGGCATTCTCTTGTAGCTTCTGCTTCATCTCCTGCTTTTGTTCTGTTTAATCATAGCAGCAGCAAAGTAACTGGACACCCTCCTCCTGCCGTCTCAAGGGGACACCCTCCTCCTGCACTCTCACAGGGACACCTTCCCCCTGTCCTCTCAAGGGGACACTCTCCTCCTACTCTCTCACGGGGCACCCTCCTCCTGTGCTCTCACAGGACACCCTCCTCCTGCACTCTCACAGGGACACCTTCCCCCTGTCCTCTCAAGGGGACACTCTCCTCCTACTCTCACGGGGCACCCTCCTCCTGTGCTCTCACAGGACACCCTCCTCCTGCCCTCTCATGGGGATGGGGAGTGGAGAGAAGCTGCATCCAGGGTCAAACTCGAGTACGGCTCATGAACACATTCACTCTCTGCCTGGTATACAAGGACATGTTATGTCACACAGACATCACAGTACACCACATGCTGGTACACAGTCAACCATGAATCAGAGAATACAGACATGCAGATACACACACACACTACACACACACGGACACCAACACAAACATACACACACACATGCACACTGACACAGACAAACACCAACGCAGACACACACATGCATGCACACAGGCACACACACGTTCATGCACACACATACACAGACAAGCACACACACACACACACACACACACACACACACACGACCCCTTGTACTTGTCCAATGTTGCCAGAACAACTGAAGATAAGCCGTCTTTCAGAGGTGGTGGCCTACCCAGCATCTCTCCTGGGTCATCATGCCTGCTGGAGACCCATCTGTCCTTTGGGCATCTTGTGCCTCCTGTTCACCTGTTTCTTGTCCTAGTTCCTCAGAATCCACCCCACCCTCCTCCTCTCCCCTGAAACGCAGAGTGCCCAGCCCTCATTGCAGTGTAACCTACCGTGCCATGCCCAAGTCTCTCTGGAGTCCACTGTGCACTCTTACTGACCTGCACCCACATTTTCCAGGTTCCATTCACCTCTAGAACAGCCTTGCAGCCCCACCCTTGGCTTGGACACAGTCACTGCTCCTCTTGGTGCCACCTGCCACTGTGGTCCAGGCCTTCCCAACCCCCATCCGCAGCTCGGATGGATTTCTTAGACTAATGGACAACACGCTCCTGTCCCCAGGCTCCACAAAGAGGTCTGCCACCCCCCTCCTGCTGTCAGCCGGGAGACACACTATTGCCATTGACTGACTAATGGCTTTTAGGAAGACAGTATTGGTCCATTACACATGTGTATTGATCGGTATACATCTGGATTTGAGCTCTGCGAGGCAACAAAGATGTGTCCTTGGAAACGTGAAAGTGGCCACGATAGGAGCAGAGACACAGTGATCACAAGAGAGAGGCTTGGAGGAGCTACTCTGGGGGAATGTCAACTATCCCTCTCTATATCCTCTGACCCCTGACTCCATCTTATGGAGGAAGGTGTTCCATAGGGGAGTCCAGCACCCACACTGTGGGGATACTGGTCAGGGAATACCCAGAGAGGCTACTGAGCAGCTCAGGTCAGAAGATCATGGATGGAGGAGGTGGGACCGTCAGTGGAAGTGAAGCCTGTCAGATACCCTGCTAAGTAGCAGCCAAGGGTCCCTGGACGGACGGAGGCTCTTGTCTCCATGAGACTCTGGTGAAGTGTCTTAGGTGGTCGTTTGGCTGGGGTGGGATGTTGGAAAGGAGGACTGGAGAGTGATGGAGACTGTGGGCCCTGCACAGCTGTGCATCCTGGCTCTCCCCACTCAGAACCACAGCTCCAGGTGTTGAGTCTTTCTGAACCCCAGCCCATGGCAAGCAGCATGGCCGAGAAAGTGGATGCTAGAGTACAAAGATCCAGGGACCAAGCCGATGGGCAAAAAACTCAACCCCAGGTTCCTTCTTCCGTGTGGTGGGAGGAACAATGACATAAGCCGTCCTTTACATCCAGCTAGGGTGGGGCACGGGGCAGTGTCCTTTCCTCCAAGCACACGAGTGGGAAGAAGCAGGCAGGTGGCTTTTGTTGCCCCCTCATGGGTCGGTCACTGTGGTTCAGGGTGTGATTATAGGGATTCTATCAGGAACATGAAGGGGTGTACCTTCCCCATGGAGGGTCACACCTTATGAAATGTCTCTTTATTAATGACTCATGGGACTGGTATCTCTACTTACACAATTGGTATGTTAGGACATTCTAATGAAAGCTCCATACAAGTGTGTGGGTTGGTTCACTGTGGTGTAGACCTGTGTGTGGGTGGCCAGCTTGGAAATGGATGCAGTGTTTCCCAGTTCCCAGCAGATCTTCCCCCAGGCTCCCAAAGTCCCTACTTTCCCAGGTAGGCCGGCAGGGACTTACTCAAAGACCCAGGGATCCAGACCCGAAAGCTGCTCTCCCACAGTCTGCTGAGAGGCTCCTGGTCTTCCAGACCTACAGTCTGCTGGGAACTGAGGCTGGAAGAGGTGCCTGTGACCTCCCTGCTCCAAAGGTTACTCTGGAGTGGCCTTTGAAGTGGCTTCCTTGATCATCTCTAAGGTGTGTTTGTCCTTGATGGAAGGCATTGATTTTTCCAAGCAAAGCAGGTGGAGGTCAGTGTGAGCCTTCGCTGAGCCAGTGGCGGCTTCTGGGGCTCTGGGCTCTGCCTTTCTCGTCTCTTGACTCCCGACCCTCAACATGGGGCGTGGACACAAAAGCCTCCAACAAGCACTGGCTGCCTGAGTGACGGTTCCGTGATGTCTGTGCGACCCTCGCGTCCACTCAGGCTGGCTTGGAAGCAGGCTGGGGCCAGGAAGCTTGGTGAAGACCCTTCAGGCACAAAGGATCCAGACATACAGTAAAAGTGACCAGTCCTGTTTTCCACCTTCCCCTGGAATGGCCTGGAGCTTGGAAGAGCTGATAAACTGACCTTCTAGAACCACGGTGGCCCCTTAGGCTGACCACCAGCTGCCTGCCTGCGGGTGACCCTGTAGACACCAAGTTACTTGTTAATGTAAGCAGAAGAGTCACATCTGTCCCCAGAGAGGTTACAGGCCAAGGGGCAGGTGAGGGCAGTTGAGGTGGCAGCGTTCCAGCCCTAGGACATTAATGACTGGTGACAGAGAAAGGGTTGGCAAACACTGGACATCCTGCTCTCAGAGGCCATCAGAGTCCCCACACACTGGCTGAATCCCAGCATACCAGGCCGAGTGCATACTGCCTGCTTTTGAGGTGTGAACACCCCAGCTCACTATCCCTAAATGTAGAAGGCATGCCCCAGGCTAGCCCATCCAGCCCATCCTGCAGGTATCTCCCAGGCAGACAAGACGGACCAGTACGTACATTCTCTGACTCAGGAGCACAGCCATAACCAATGCAGGAACGTAACGTGTGGAGTTCTGAAGGGTTTCCATTTCCATATCCATTACAGGGTGTTTTATCATCAGCTTATACAGTCTGACTTTTTAGCCATTTAGCAAGAGGCTTCCAAATTCCCACTTTCTTCCTGGGCATTCTTGGCATGGGGCAGGAAACCCTGTCACATGTGGGACACACATAGGAAACCTTGAGAATCCAGCCCAAGCTGTGTCAGTCAGAGCAGGCCTGGGTTTTCCAGAAAAGCAACTTGACTGAAACTTAGTTAAGAATATATTTAGTAAACAGTGAACGGAGGGTGGAGGGGAACCCCAAGGAACCGAGGTCTGAGAACAAATGCTGGTTCATGGAAGCAGAGACCATTATCAATGGTCTTGGAGGCACAGTGAAATAGAGGCTCACCAAGAGAGGAGACAGAACGAATGAATAGCACACCATGACAACGAAAGAGATAGATAGCGCCCCAGAGTTGCATCATGAACCCCATCTGTGGTGCCACCAGCTGTGCATGGGGCCATCAGACTGTCACTCCGGGCTCAGGCTTCTTCCTGCCTGGAGTCCATCTGGAGGAAGGAGCTCACCTCCTCCATTGGGGAGAGGCCAGAGCCAGTGAAATGTTGGTTGCACCCCTTAAGTGTTGGTTGCACCCCCTTGTTTCGCTCGGCCCCTGCTGCTCTCTCTGTTTTCTGTCACAGCCAAAGAAAAAAATAAAAAAAATTAAAGAGGTGTGAGCTGTCTTAAATGTCGCTCTGTGGGAAACTTAAGTTTAATGCCAGCACGAGGGATCTTCACAAGCCAGTAGATGCTAAAACGATGTTTAGAGACCTTAAGGAAATGTGCACGATAATGGCCAATTTACTGTGGATAAAGCTAGAAGGCAAAGTCCCACACATCCTTGAAGGGAAGGCAAAAAGCAGGCACAGGAAACAGCAGGAAAAAAAAAGCAGCCAGGTGGGCCTGATGGCTTTCCTTTCTCCATCGTTTACTAATTAAATAACAGCAATAATAATAACAACCTGTGCTCACTGAGAAGCTGGCCATACCTGGAATCCTCCTTAGGAGTCTATGAAGTAATCTGGTTTGTACCCATTTCACATATGGGAACACAGAGGCTCCAAAAGCCTAAGTGATTGGCCTGAGGTTTCCCCGCCGGCCCCAAGAGGTGGGCGTATATAAATCCAGGTCCAATTCTGAGACAGCTGCTCCCAGACTGTAAGTCTGCTGGAGTCTGAGCTGGAAATGTGGGGATTAAGCTGACTGGAAATAGCGTGGGTCCTGCACAGCTGCAGTGCTCCAGCCTCCTGTGGTGGGGAGGGAAAGGCGGACAGACCAGAGAGCAGGTGAAGGGCAGCTGGTTGGCTGGCTGGGTGGACTGTCAGGTGAGTGAGCAGGAGGGCAGCCAGATGGACAGGAGGGTAGGCAGGGAGGAGGGCAGGAGGGTGGGCAGGCAGGTGAGGGTAGGTTGGTGCGTGGGCAGAGATTCTGCAGGGGGTGGGCAGGCGGATGGGCAGGGGATAAGCAGGGTGTGGGCAGAGGGTGGGCAGGCAGGTGGCCACTTCTGCTGGGTCCTTGAATGCTAGGAACAATATTGGTATTGGAATAAGAGAAAGGATAAAGACCCTGGAGATCAAGTCCCTGGGCAAACAAGTACCAGGACCGTCAACCAGGTCTCCTCAGCCTTCAGGGAGGGGCTGGAACAGCCGGAGCCCAGGCTGAGTTCCCATCACTGCGGGGGGGGGCATGCCAGAGGGCTTCTTAGGAGGCTACTTGCTAGCCCTAGGCTTCCTGTTTTTGGAGGACATTCGAAGTTCCTCCAGGGATGGGTGAGGCCCACTTAGGGAATCCACACTCTCTAGCTGGTGACACACCCAGCCTGGAACAAGTGTCCCAGGTGTCTTAGGAGGCAGATGTCCCAGTAGAGAAGGGACCTCCATACCCACGACATAGGCTCTAGCATCAGCCATCCTGAATTCCACGTCCTGCCCAGCCCGCAGACCACTGTAGTTCCCTCTGGGCGTCAGTCTCTTGGACTGACCTGAAGACACTCATCCTGCACAGCTGTTGGGGAGATTCAGCGGCCCCCGTTTATAGGAGCTTCGCAGTTCTGCAGTCTCAGGCAGTGGGAACACCTGTTGTGCACTTCCTGGTTCATTCACTGAGCTGACCAGCATGGAAGCCTTCAACACATCGTCCTGAGAAACATGGTGCCTTCACTCAGCGTGTCTTCGCTGAGCACCTACCATGAGTTAGGTGCTTGTTCTCAATGCTGGAGCTCCATAGAGTCCAGCTTTCTAAGGGTTTCCTTCCAGTGGGACAGACAGACAGAAAGATAGACACCAAACAGGAAACCAGACAGGCTGCCAGGTTGTGGTAATACATCAAAGGGATCAAAAGAGTGTGCAGGAGGTATAGAGTGATGGTATGGGGGGTATGGAGGAGGTGGAGGGGAGATGTGAGGGTTGTCTCTCTGGGCAGGGACTCAGAGCATGCACCTGGCGGAAGGAAGGGAGCCAGCCCTGCAGGTTAACGGAGGAAGGTGCTTGTTGGGTTGGGAGCAGCAGCTGCTGAGACTCTGGGCCACCATCAGGAGCACCGCTGTGCTGGGTGAGCAAGCGAAGAGGATTTTGATTCCATTAGCTGGGTTTGATTTAGGTTTTAAAAGGGTCACTCTGCCGTGATGGACCAAGGACAGGGCAGGGAGGCAGGCAGGAGGCTCTCGCCGCAGTGTGAGCAAGAGGGGAATTGGCTGGCCAGCCAAGCATTCCAGGCTGTCTGGAGTCAGTCTATCCTCATCCAAATGCTGACCACTGATTTGCTGGGAGTCACCCACTCGCTCTGTGCCTCAGTTTCCTTGCCTATAGACATACGTGGTGTGGAACGTGGGGCAGGGAACCTAGCAAGCAAGCTGTGTGGGAATTTGAAACACTCTCTCCTGGAGGAAGGGGGGGAAAGACAGAAAAGTCACAGGACTCAGAGACCCTACCTGGAGGCAATCAAACAGTGAAGGGCAGCTGGGGAGAGGAGACGCTTCTGTAGAGCTGACTGTAAGGTGCACAGGGAGCTCCAGGGAGTGCTGTGAGCCACACACACCTGAGTGGGCCTTTGGGTGATGCAGCTCCCTGAGTCACCCGTGCTCCAGCTCTGACTTCAGCACCCACACGGCCCACACTCACACTGTATGAGTCTCAGTTTCCCCAGCTGTGAAATGCAGACAACCTCAACCCTGAGATCCTGATGAGCTAGCTGCCAAGTGCCCGGTGAAGCTGGGAAGGTGTATCTGTGTTTGTGGGCATACTCTTGAGTATCTTCCCCCAGATACAACCCTTTCTCACCTGTCACAGGACAGGCAGAATGCAGAGGCAGATATGCTGAGCTTCAGGGCACCAACAGCTCCCCCAAGGTGGTCCTGGGGGCCTGGGCTGGAGGGGACCACACTCAGCCAGATCCTGTGCTGTGCCTGTGTGTGCACTGGCTGACTGCTGCAGTCGGAGCAGACTCACCGAGTATCTGCTGTGAGCCACAGGCAGCCCCAACACAGGCTGAGAGCCTGGACCCACCAGGAACCGTGGTGTGATAGGAAAACAAGCTGCAGGACCATCAGCAGGGGGGCAGGGCCAGAAAGGAAACCTAGAAGGTGCTTGAGTAGGGGATGGTGCCTGGGTTGGCAGGTGGTCTGGGGATAGCAGCCGCCACAATCCACAGCTAAAGGGAAGGCTGGAGGGCTTCCTCCTGGGGAAGGCAGTGCCCTGGGGAGGGTAAAGAGAGATTCAAGCTGTGGAGGGCACTGGGACCTCAGGGAGCTGAGTCTCTGGTCACCAGAACAGAGATGGAGCCTAAGAATCTGAACAAAACACCTCTGTTAAATTCAATGAAGGCTTGAGTCTCCAGCTCACTCCGGGCTCCCCTGTTCCCTAACTCGGTTAGAGCCATGGGACAGGACAGCTGGCTGGAGCTCCCTATGCCTGGCTGTTCAATTGGCACCTGGTTCTGCCTTTACCAGGCAGTCACGTTGCTCAAGAGGAAGATGAAGAGAGAGAGAGTGCTCACAGGGCTTGTGGGGCGGGGCTGTGCTACAGCCCCCAGGGGCTCCAGTACTGCTATGGATGTGGCAATTTAGGAATGACCCAAGGTTTATTCACCAAGTCTCAGCTGGGGGTCACCTACCAGATGGTGGTCCTGCTGCTAGCAGGGTGGTCAATGGTGTGGCTTTCCCCTGCCTCCCCAACAGCAGGGCAGGGGCAACTAGAACCTGGGCAACTGAGACCACACACACAGCTGCCTAGATCTTGATCTTGCTAGAGCCTTAGACCTGCCCTGCCCAGCTGGCCACCTGCCCGTGAGCCTCAGTTTCCCTAGAGGGTCCAGATCTACTGCTCATCTCAGCTTACAGAGAGCCTCCCCAGGGTGAGGCGATGTATGGGTCCTCCATCATACCCTCTTGGTGATCTGGCTCCTCTGCGGGAGGCTTTGTACTCTAGCAAGGGGAGGGAGGCTGTGTCGGAGAAGCCAGGGAAGCAGGCAGCCAAGATGCCAAGGTCTTTGACACAAGTCAGGGTGAAGAGGGCAAAGCGGCAGGCTGAGCTCAGAAGGTGGCCAGCAGAGTCCTGCACCCTGTCCCTCTAGTCTCCCAGGGGATCCTGGAGTGGCAAAGGAGGAGGTTCCACATGGTTGCCCAACCCTTCTTCTCCTCTGACAAAACTGAAGCCTCATTCCATGTCACGGCACATCCAAGGGCTAAAAGGGACCAGGAGGTGGTGTGTGAATGTGGCCGGTGACTAGAACGTTCCCTCACAACACATCACACTCCATGGGTTTCTAGGCCATGGTTCAAATGTTCAAATATCAGGTAGCCTCAGACACAGCTTCCCAAGTCTGTAGAGAGAACCAGGAGAGCAGGGGCATGTGAGCTTCACAGTACGTGAGTCCCAAAAGGCCAGGCAGACACCTTCCCTCAGTCTCTATGAATTCTAGCTTTCGTACAATTTCGAGCACTGGCCACATCCTTGCCACCTCCTCTACACCTGCATCCCAAAGGTGCAGCATGGCACTTGGCACAGAGTCAGTGCACAGTAGGTTCACATTGGTGCAAGCTAGCGTGGGAAGGGGGAACACGGAGACAGACACAGCGCTCACAGCATGTAAATCGGGGACATGGGGTGCAGAGGTGGCGACTCAGTACATTTCCAGGCACCATGGGCTTCCATGCAGGCCAACACCCCAGTTGTGAGTACAGACACTAATAACCTTCATCACCTTGGAGGCAGGTGGGGATTCCACCAATATGTCTCCCAGTGATTCTCAAACCAGGGTGCCAAGAGGCACCCCACCAGACCCTTTTGGCCAGTGAGCTTTGGCAAGTCCTGCCATTGGGCACAGTAAACAGACTACTCCTAGTTTAGTTTTCCAGGCATCTGTGCCTGGCTCCCCACCTGAATGGTGGCTCTCCACACCCTCCCCTCCTACCTCAGGAGCCAGCCCAGGGCCCATCCGAGGGAAGACAGGCAGGGGGTGTCTCCTACATGATAGACAGGCAGTTACTCGTTCCATAGGCACAAGAGACTGTAAATGCATCTGATTAATTATTCACGCCATTCATTATTGAAAAGGTCACTACCTGGGAGCCACTCCAGCAGAGGCTAACAAGCTTGCCTGTACCTCCCAGGAGAAGCAGCAAAGGTTCATGGTGTGCCTACTATGCACTAGGCACCCCCCAGAACAACCCAAGAAGGGGTACACAGCCCTGACTTCTCACGAGGACTGGGAGGTCAAAGGACAATACAACAGTTGAGGTCGTAGCACTGGGAAGCAGCAGAGACAGGCAGGCTTGTGCTAGTCAGTCCCCCGCAGAGCCCAGTGGTCACTATGTTGGGAGGGGTAGGTGGCCAGTCACCCACAGAGCCCTGTGGTCACTGTGCTGTAAGGTGAGGGTCACGGGCAAGAGGGCTCAAGATGACCTTGAAGCCTGGGCTGTGGGCTGTGACCCCCAAAAGATACTGTGCTAGGAGTCTGAGGACCCAGAGGCTGTGCCCACAGCTACTGCCTAGGCCTCCAGTCTCTGTCCAACCAAGGAGCAGGCCATGCCCGTCTCTGTCCTTGGGCTGGTTGGCCCCATGGGACAGCTGCTCTCAAAGTCCTCCGCTCTGGGCAGCAATGCTGCCACCTTCCATCATCACCATCATCCTAGAGATAACAGCTGCCCGGATGATGAAACCAGACCTGGCCACCCTCAAAGCCAAGTCCTTGATATGCCACCTCCCTTGCCAGCATCCTTCTCTCCCCAGTGTCACCACAGGACAACCTGCCTGAGTCACCTCCAGGTAAGCAGAGCAAAGGAGCTAAGGACTATCTGGGTTTATTTCTTGCTGGAAATTCTCCCTCCGGTCCCTGACGAACTTCCCTTTCTTTTGATCAAACCACAAGAATACGAAAAGCCGTCCAACTTCCCTTTTCATCTCAGAAACTCGAGTGAAAACCTGTCTCATTTTTTGGCTTCTCCTATCATGTGCCGCCACAAGTGGCTTCAAGTCCTCCTTGGCAAACAGGAGGGACAGCAAATATCCTTGTCACCCATGATCCGAATGCAGCAGCAGTAATAACATCAAGTCCACCAGAGCTATTATTGCGAACACTCACCAGGCAGATGAGCTTTGGAAGGCCATCAGGGGTGGGCTGTGTGTGTCTCCCCGCAGCGTGTGAATGGCCTGGGGT
>LOEQ01001704.1:599984-612010 GCA_001685075.1 Bramus lutescens | reverse complement strand
GGGGAGTTGGGGGCAGGCTTGAAAGGGGTGCTGAGGCCCCAGCCCCTTTCCTTCCTCTCACTGCCTTTTGTTCCCAATGACGAGATAAAAGAGTTCCCTCTACATTCCTGCCGCATTGCTCTGCCTTACTAGAGGCCCAGAGCAGTAGGGGCCAACTGACCATGGGCTACTGGTTCAAAAGATGAGCCAAAACAATCTCTCCTTGGTTTAAGCTGTTTGTCTCAGGTGTTTTGTTGCAGTGCAGAGAGCAGATCCCCAGACACAGCCTGAGTGTGACTGTTGCAGATGACTGTGGCAGGTTAGGAAGGCAGTGTCGTTGTTCCAAGACAGAGCTAGGGAAAGGCAGGTGCTGTGTTCAATAAAGCTTTATTAACACCAACCATCAACCCAAGTCTGCAAGCAAGTCCTCAGGCCATCCCTCTCCCGGGAGCTGATTGGAACTGCAGATTCTGGGTTACCCCACTCCTGCCTGGGAATCTGGCTGTGCGCTCACCGCTCAGGTGTCTGCAGGGTTGAGCTGCCCTAAACTGAGTACCCTTGGGGGACCGTGCTGAATGGAGGGAGCGAGAAGAAGGGAGTGTGCGAAGGGGTGGCAGTGCCAACTATAACAAACCAAGTCACCAAGGTGGCTAATTGATGGCGGCTGCTGTTCCAACCAGAGGCTTGTCATCTGTGATCAAATGAAGTTGCCTCTAGGCCAATCAACTTCAAATTTATGCAAATAGGACCGCCACAGAGATGGCAGAGTACCCCCTCCCTGAAGTCGCAGTCAGTCTCTCAGTCATCCTGGAGGACTGTGGCCACTCACACATCTGTCCCCAACTTGGTCCATGACTGGGACTAATGAGCCCCCGCTCCCCATAATTGGCACTAAAGCTGCCACTGTGAGCCAGGCAAGACTTGGATGTTCCTCCCAACAGTGCCAATGGCCCCAAGGATGACCTGTGACCTGGCTACTAGCCTCAGTAGGCCAGGCCTACCTGTTCTCATTGGCTGTCACCCAGGATGTCTCCTCAGAGGCATGGCTGGACAGGGATAGGACCAAGCACTTCTAAAGACTGCAAGGAGTGAGTGGCTCTTGATCCCCTTGGTAAGCACACCTAAGCAGGCAAGTTTCTCCCTGCTGGCTTGCAATCTTGAAGCTTCTGTCACTCCAAATGTGTCAAGCCCCCAATCAGAATCTCTCAGCAGTCAGACCCCCAAGATCCTATATCTTCAATATCACCTCCCCAACTTGCCTTTCACACCAGGGCAAATCACTGTGCTGAAGAAAATGAGGGGTGTAGAGGAGGTCAAGGACACCCCCACCCCAAACCATACACCAGCTAAGACACAGTGTCCTGTCTGAGCTGACCACATGGGGACCTCACTCCTTCTTACCCAGGCATGCCTGTGGTCACGGGGTCACAGTGTCCCTCAGAAGCGGACCAAACCTCTCATGTCTCGCCTGGCAGTGGGAGATACCTGACTCCCAAGGGCTTTGTGCCTCCTCCTCCCCATTGGACCCCAGGGCTCCTGACCCAGGGGTTCCCTCCTCTGGTCCCCTCAGAGAAGAGAAGAGAAGAGAGAAAGAGAGAGAGAGAGAGAGAGAGAGAGAGAGAATCACTTCCTACCTCCCGTTTACTGTTCTCCTCAATTCCTACCCCCCCGCCCAAAGGGAGACTAGAGATCTGACCACATCGGAACAAGACTGGACTCTCAGTGCTTCTGTCTGTGGGTACCCGACATGCCCCTCCATCCACTGCCCAAGATGCAAGAGTGCAAGAGGGTGATGATAGAAGGGGCTGTCCACCAACCCTCCCAGCTGGGGGCACTCACCTTGGGGAACCGACCTGGGGAACTTCCTTTGCGGAGGTAGAGGGCTAACCTTAGGGGAACTTAGAAGTTGTACCTGCTAGTTTTTCATCAACTCCATACAAGCTTAAGTTATCTGAGAACATCATGGGGGAAAGGCCTCCATCAGACTGGCCTGTGAGCATGTGTGGTGCATTTTCTTGAATGGTGATTGATGTGGGAGAGCACAGTTCACTGTGGGGGGTGCCACCCCTGGGCAGGTGGTCCTGGGTCCTCTAAGAAAGCTGGGTGAGCTAGCCTTGAGGAGTAAGCCAACAAGCAGCACTCCTCCATGGCCTCTGCTTCAGCTCCTGATTCCAGGTTCCTGCCTTGACTTCCTGCTCTGACCTCTATCTGGGGTGGAGGAAGGGGTGGAGGAGGAGGTGGAGGAGGTGGTGGAGGAGGTAGAGGTGGAGGACATGGAGGTGGTGGAAGGAGTGGAGAAGGAGGTGGTGGAGGAGGTAGAGATGGAGGAGATGGTGGAGTGTGACCCGGGCTGTGGGAATCAAACGCAGCACTTCTTCATATTGGTTTAGCTCAGTGTTTTATCACACAATAGAAGCAAACTAGAACAAACGTTTACTTTGGGAGCCCACCCCAGGCATCACACACACTCAGAGGCACCATGTCCCCCTGGCCCACCCTAGTAGACTTGACTTTTTCCAACTGGAAGGTGTCTGACTATGGAGAGGAAATTGCCGTGTCTTTGTGACCTCAGTTGATGTCTGGCTAAACAGCATTCTGGAGGTCTAATTAGCACCACTTTGGGGGACTGTGGGCTCAGAACTTTCTTCCACTGGGGAGGTAACATCAGAGGCTGTTGTGAAAGAGCTTGGTTTGCAAAAACCCAAGGAGAGGCAGCAACAGGGAGGAACTGGGTAGCTGGGTGGATGGGTGCCTGCAGAGGGCGGCCACAGCTACAGCCACTGAAGACAAAAGTGAGGCCAATCTGGAAGAGAGGACCCTGCATACATGACGTACCCTAAAAGTAGGGAGCCCACTCTGGCCCAACATGGGAGGCTTGAGGATGAATTTTTGGCCTTAGAGCTGTCCCTCTCCCTGCCTGTCCTCTGTGTGTGCTCAGGGACAGTAAGGAGTGGCCAGCCTCAGAGGAGGATCCAGTCTGGTCTGAGGCATTATCACTTGCAGGGGACATGCACCTTGTGTCAGGTCACATGCAGCAGATGGGAAGTGGAGCTGTCTGTCTCTACACTGCCTCCAGCCAATCCAGCCCCATCCACGCAGCTCCTGTGTGGCTCAGGTTGGGTACTCAAGATGCTTGGGATTCAGGAGTTCCCTTGTGCTCTGACATTGATCTCATTGTCACCTGGGGACTGGAATCCACAGAGTAGGAGCCGAAATAGAGGCTGATCTGCTTCCCATGGTGGAACCAGAAAGGAAAGACTGTGCACTAAGCACCTACTGTGCACCAAGCTCCACAAACCTCAGCAGCTTAAATATTTAAAAGAGGAGAGACCTCTGCTCTGAGTTTGCAAAACAGAAAACTAAACTCGAAAGATAATTTGCCTGCCTAAGATCACACAGCAGCCACACACATGGGACTTAGACTGAACTTGTCTGGTCTCCACAGCCCAGAACGTTTCTGAGCCTTGGCTCTTGGCATTGGACTTCAGAGAGAAAATGGGGTTTAGGGAAAAAAGCTGCCAGGCCCTGAGCCAACCAGCTTCGGGCACCAGGAGTCCCCTCTCATACCTGTGACCAAAGAAAGAGCAGGGACATTTAAGCCACCAACCTTCCCATTGCCCAGAGGTGCCTATAGACACCTGTAGACATCAGCTCCCTACAGTCCCTGACACTCCCACAGGGGTCCACTTAGGCCCCCAGGAAAGTGTCAGCTTTCTGGCCTGGTACTCTCCGACTCTGCCCTAACTCTGTATTCAATTATTTAAATTTAATTTTAAAATAATTAGCTTGTGGCTCAGGTTCCAGCTGTGGGGTAATGAAGAGCAGGAAACTGCACACCTGGGAAAGAAGAGGCTCACCAACATGGAGGCTCCAAACCTTCCAGGCCTACCTCCTGAACCCAGGGGACAAGGCTGTGGAGACTGATCAGGCTTCAGTGCCACCCCCACTGAGAGCAGTGTGACCAGGAGCAGGACACTTGAGTCAAAGCCTCATTTTTGCTGCTCCTTGCTTCCCCTTGTCCTTCCACTTACCATTCTGATTAGAACTGTTTACTGGACAGCTGCTACATATGCCCCCATCCTAGGGCCTGGGGAAACACACCAGATCAGTCTTGGGGACATGTGCATGCTGGGTCCCTGGTGTGCAGGGTCTTGGCCCAGTGCTTTTCCTGAGAGCCCTCCACCACCCACAAGGTGCCTGGGAACACAGAGCCCACCATGGCTGTCTTTGTGATCTCTGCCAATGTTGACTCTCTGAGGCTGAAGCAGGGTGATGTCGTTCAGCAAGCCCCCAGGTGTCCAGCTGGAAGTGGGTGTAGAGGAGGCGACCATGGGCAGGGAGGGCATGAGTGGACTGTAGGGAGAGGGGAGGCCTGGCTAGCCTTGGCCAGGTTACAAATAACTCCAGCCCAGCAGCTTCCCAGCCGCACGGAGAGAGAGAAAATAGCTTTCACACTGTATTTGCTGATTTTTTTTTTCACTCTGCTGCTTCTAAATCGATCCCGAACAGATTGTCCGATTGTTTGGATTTCAGGAGAGAAGTCGCATGCCTTGGGCTGGTCTTTCTCCTGGTGACATTCTCCCCTTCTTTTTTAGCCAGGGTTTAGATGGACAGCCAAAGCTGTCCTGGGCTCATCCTGGGACCTGGGACCTGCCGGGGACAGGTGAGGGACTGGCTCCAGAAGGAAGGCTTCTGCGCTCCACAGCGGCATCCCTGACTAGGGATCCAGAATGACATGTCCTTGGTGGAATATCTCTGCTTCCCTAGGAAGGACAGGATCCTCCAGGCACCCTGGGACCATGGAGCGCCCCCTTCCCACTCCCTTGTCCAGGAGAGTACTCTAGGCATCAAAGTGAGTCACAGCTATCAAAGGACTACATCAGCTCTGTGATCCCGTGACCCACAGTAGGTAGGTAACTACACACCCTTTAGGGGGTTCATAAGACCATATTGCACAGAGGACTGGGTCACCTGTCCTGCTAGGGTGAGTTGATTAGTAATGCCTGCCTTGAGTGCAGCAGTGGGTGGTGGTGACATTCATTCCACTTATTGTCATTCTAAGTCTATGCGGTGAAATGAGAACTCCAAGCTGATTTGAGTGAGCTGGGAAAGGAGTCTATGACCTCGGCTTCCACGCAGCTCTCCATGAACGCTTTGGGACAAACAGGCCACAACGTGGGAAGTGTCTCAGACTCATTCTTCAATGCTCTACTGTCGCCCTTTTGCCTCTCTATCCCCTCCAGCACCTGGGTTGTAACCTCCTCCAGAATGGCCTCCTTGATGCCCCTACCCCTGCCAGATAGAGTTGCTCCGTATCAGTCATTCCCAATATCTGTGCATCCCCTCCCAAAGCAGTCATGCCCAAAGAGCACAGCAGGTGACTGTCCCAGCTCTACTAGAGGCTCTGACCCTGGTGGACAAGCACTAGAGGGTCAGACACATAGGACAACTGATCCTCCCAGTCCTGCTTCCCTGGGTTGCTTCCAGCCATGGAAGCCAGGCTTCTTGCCCTTCCTCACTCGTCGCATGCCCTAGATGAAGCCAGACCACCCAAAAAGGGGTTCTGCACCTCCCTTACAGGCCATCCCTTCCCCAGGCTGGCTACTTTTTCTTGTTGCCCCAGGCAGTTAGTTAACAAGCGGGAGGTGAGGAAAGAACCATAAGCCTTCAGTCACCTGATGTGGACCCACTTTACAAAGAAATAAACTGAGGTAGAGAGGGGAAAGGGTTCCAGGTGAGGCCGCCATGCTGAGGGTGGGTCCAAGACAGCCTGATCTGCTGACCAAGGCATTCTCCTGCCTCAGAGCTGGCTGGGCTCTGGTGAGTCATGCGTTAGGAAGACCCTCTGCTGAGACTGGCCATGAACCTGAAAGCAGGTTCTGTTGCGGAGTAGCAGAATGGAGCTGTGGTCAGGAGGTGAAGGGTATCTCCCAGCCACTGGGGCTCCAGGGGAGCTGGCAAAGTTGTACAGCCCTGGGGCTGCTTTTCAGCACCTCTGGCTTTTGTTATCCCTTCCTCTGTTCTGGGCCCCGGGCTCTTTACAAGAACTGGCACCGAGGACTGGGTGGCACTCCCTGCTGTGCTGTGTTGCTCCTGGGCTCCAAACCCTCCAACCACTGCAGCTCTGACCCCAGGCCCCTCCTCTGATTTTGTTCCCCTTACAGGTGGCAGGTGCCTTTCAGAAACACTCTCACTGCACCCAGGGTTCTGAGCAACGACTGCAGGAGGGTTACCTCTTGCATGATGGTGAGGGAAGAGTCAGAGACACTCCAGGGAGACCAGGAGTTCAGGCTGAAGAATTTGGCTCTGCCCAGCTGCAGGACTAACCGCTAGGACATCAAAGAGCCTTGGCCCCAGGTTAGGCTACCAACCCTGTCAACAAATAGTGGCAGGGAGAGAGACAGGAGGGTGCTGCCTCTGCATTAGCCTTTCCCTGACATGAAGCTGTGATGCTTCCCCTGCCATGATTAATTAATTAATCAATTCATCTATCCATCCATCCACTCACTCATTCACTTGGCCATCTCTCTCTTCAGTTAGAGCAAACCTGTCCAACATGCTAGGCCTAGGTGGGGATAAGAGGCCTCCACCCTGAGTAGAGAAGGCTAGCCCTGCCCTGGCCTCTGTGGTATCTGTCGCATCCTATGACAGTGTGTACTGAGCATTTTCTATGTACCAGTCTCACTTAAATCCCATAGGAACTCTGGGATGAGGAAACTGAGGATCAGAGAGGAGTCAGAGCTGGGGTGGGGCAAAGGAGCCAGTGATGGAACTGGTGGGGTTCTCAGAACGCTACAGTTCCTGCCTCCTTCCTCTCTGCACTCATGCAGATATACCTGACATTGCTATCCTGGGGCTCAGAAGGATGCACAAGGCCCCTGGCTGGCTGACAGGAGTGGGGTGGAACAGAGGGCCAGTCCATCACTGCCTCCTCACCCCCTGTTCAGCAGTTGCCATGGTGCTGGGGCATTGGACTTCAGCATCCTTTCCCGATATCTCAGCGACAACTACCATTNACCCCTGCTGCAGGGGTCGGGGCACCATGGGCTTGCTTCTCTCGGGTCTCCTCAATGTTGAGGCAGCAACAGCAACAGAGTAGGAGTTTACATCACAGAGTGTGGCTTCTGAGAGAGCTGGCTGAGCACTGAAGGCAGCAACAAATGCATTCTAAAGAGCCACCCATTTTGCAGGTGGGGAAACTGAGGCTGCAGGGCTGTATAACTTACCCAGGGTCTTCCAGTGAGCAGCATGCAGAAGAGAGACTTGTTCAGAATGGAGCCCAGTATAGCCTCCATGACTCCCGGGACTCGTTGCCTTGGTGACGGGCCCCAGCACAGCAGCTGGGCTCAGTCCCAAAAGTGCTCCGATTCCAGGCAGTTACACCCAGCAATGCCTCATCCCGGACCTGCTCCCAGAAGCCTGAACCTATCTAAACATCACAGTGGCACAAACAAGGTGATGGGGCTGCGGGCTTCCTGCTGTGCCAATAGACAGCGATGATGCCACCCTGCGTGCAGACCCACAAAGCCTGTTCCAGGTGTGCAGAGAGTGGGACTCAGAGCATGAGTGGGCTTGGGCAGCCCCAGACTCCACATCCCTGAGTCCAGTCCCTACCGCAGCCGAGGGCTTCAGAGCCAGTGTCTGAATCTCTTCATTTTAGTGTTAAGTTTCAATAACAGCCTCCATGCTGCTTCCCCACCCTCACGGAGCCCACTCAGTCCAGGGTCATGCCGCATCTCTCTGCGACTGGCCACCATCCTTCCTGCTCTCAGGGCTCAGCTCTCCTGCGAGAATCAGAAATCTGCTTCAGGTCATCTAAGGGTGACAGGTGACAACGGGCACAGAGGGCTAGGAGACAAACACATGTCAGGCTAGATTGTAACAAAGGAAATGTATTCAAGCCTGAAGAAGTCACTTTGGGGCCAGGCTTCTATGGGACATAGAACATCCCTTCTAGAAATGTCGTCTGCCTCCTCTGCTGGGCATCACTCCTGCATGCCCTTCAAGACACACTCCAGCTGAAGCTCCCCTTTTCCACAGCCCTCCCGGCCCCTCTCAGGTACCTCTGTATTCCTGCATCCAGTCTGCGCAGCACAGCAGGGCAAGTGGGTCAGATTCTCCCTGCCGCTCTGAGCCTGGCTTGCAAGGTGCTCTGGGAGTTGGGAGTGAATGAATGCTAACTACGCTGGTTCTCAGCTGGATTCCAGCTGCAGGTTCCCAGCAAGCCTCCGTGAAGCCGGCCCCATTGCTGCTGAAGCACGCGTGGATGGAAAGCTGTAAGGGATCTGCCTTTAATTTGTGCTGATGTCTGAGAAAGTGACATTTTATCATGAGCCCCTCGCACATCCAGGAGCTCCAGGACCTGGCACGGGAGTTAAACTTTCCCGGCCCTGCATCCCGGTGCAAGGCTCTCAGCCAGAGCAGCTATGTCCCTCCTCCAGCTTTTCCTCTGCCTGTTCCTAAGAGGCCACCAGGCAGGAATAAGCAGATTATGGAGCTGGCTTTTAAAAGACCACGATTGCTCTTGTTTTCCAGGGAAGTGTGAACAACAAAAAATATTTTTTCTCTCTCTCCCAGGGCTCACAGAACTTAATTCACTGTTAAATGGGTGTCATTTGGGATGCGCAAAGATGGTTTCTCAATTCTCCAAGGTGTGTGTACCCATATCTTCTGGCTCAGCTGTGCAGACATGAGGGGGTGATGCTCAGAGCCCCCATAAGTGGGTGAGAGCAGAATGCTGGGCACATGTGGACATGTGTCCCTATTCATTGAGGCTTACTTTGAAAATAAATACAAATGGACGAGTGTTCACATGGCCAGGGTAGGGATTCCAGACATGACTCTCAAGAATTGGCCTGGTGGGGGGAGGTGTAGACAAAGTCCATCTTTTAAGGCATTTGCACCCCTACTCCCAGGTCAGTGCCCCCAGCACTTTCCAAGACAAGGTAGTTTCAACATGCCAGGGACAGACTAAGTCAAGATAACCAGAGAAGGACACTGAATACCCTCAAAGGGAGGAAGTGGACTGAGGTGTGTGTCTATGGGGGCAACATCAGCAAGAACAGGGCAGCTGGGACAGCCAAGGCCCAGATGGTGATGGCCTGTTCAGACAGCCCAGGCTGAATGAGGACTTGGCCCTGGTTGTATCAAGATGGGGCTTCCTAGGGGTAAATCTGAGCAGGCCTAAGAATCCCTGCCACCTTCCCAGCGGAGGGGTGTCATCTGGAAGTAGCCACAGCAAGGAGCCCTGGAATGTGATGGGATTGCTGGAAGGAAGGAAGGAAGGGCAGGATCATGGAGAAGGAAGAGACAGGCCTATAGAGCAGCACCTACAAGGCAGGGGACACACCACACAAGGAGGTGTGACCCAGAAGAGGCAAGAGAACCTTCTAACGCTGCCAAGCTTCTAGAAACTACGGCATAGGACAGGGGCTGGGAAATAAGGCCCCACATTGCTTAGGGATTGCCATAGCAATGGAGGATGCATTAACAGAGGTGGAGCACCTCCAGGAAGGAGCCCTATTCTGAGACCATCACAAGGAAAGCAAATAGAGCAATATTGGTGAGCAGAGTCCCAGTGGTCACTACACCACCTGCAGAGCCAACTCCTTCCTCTCACCAGGGTCAAAGGCTGGGTTCCAGGCAATGTGGCCTGGTCCTCAGTAGCAGGGTGCTAACTGGACTCTTTCCACTCCAGATCCCTCATTTGTACAGAAGAATCAGCAAATGTACCCTCGGGAGCTCGGGTGAGAGTCTGTAAGACACTCGTACAAAGCTGGGCATTACTCCGAATAATGGCCCTCCCTGTCACGGAATCCCATCACTGCAGGCGCAGCTTAGAGTCTGTGTCAGCAAAGTCCCTTCCTGCAGGCACAGGCAGCTGACACAGCCAAGCCTGGAGTCCACCTGCCACCTTCTCCCAGAAGCCAGGCCCCAGGCATTCATTAGGCAGATGGGGAAGGGCCAGCAAGGGTTGCATTTGTGTTGGGGGGTACTTCCTTCCTCAGCCCACCTCTCCCCAGGGCTGCCCTCTGAAAGCCTTGAGACCTAGAAGCTTTGCTCCTCACTGATCCCTCCCCCCACTCATCCCTTATCTCCACTCTCAGGCTGAAGATAGGGGTGTCCATTCCTAGGGCCCTGCTGTCTCACCTTCTCTGTCCTCCCTATCCTGTAGTGTGGCCCCCCAGTCCTCCCTGATTCCCCTCCCCACTGTCCACAGGTTTGCTTGTGGAGAGTTAATCTTTCTCCCTCTAGCTGATCCAAGGCTCCCTCAACCCTCCCCTCTCCTGTGCACCCACCTCTTGTGCCCCACTGTCAAATGGCTCATCAGGGACTCTCCTCAGCTGCTTCCTCCAGAGCCATCAAGAGCCAGGCCCAGGCATGGGGCCACCGACGACCAAGGGCAGCGAGGGAACAGATGGACAGCAGGTGAGCAGGGAGTGGCCCTCAGCTGCCTTCCTTTTAGACAGGTCCCAACTGCTTTCTTTTCTCTGGCCTCCATAAAGGGCTGAGCTAGCAGAATTGCCATCACACCCAACCATGCCTCTTCTTCCAGCCCAGCTGCCCCAACAAGCCTGGATGGCCCAGGACAGCAGGATCGCTGCTCTCAGAAGTATCCTCCCTCCCTCCCTCCNNNCCTCCCTCCCGTGTATCAGTTCTGCTGCTGCCCTGAGAGAGGCCTGAGTCAGGCAGGAATCCAGAGTACCTGTGAGGTTAACACTCCCACCCCACCCCCCACTCCACCCCCATACACCCTGGCTGGCCGGGCAGCTCTCGTCTGTAATCCCAGCCCTTTTGAGGCTGAAAAAGAAAGATTGCAATGAATTCAAAGCCATCCTGAGCTAAAGTATGAGCTCCAGGCCATCCTGGGCTACACTGTGAAATCATGGTTCAACAAAACAAAAACTAAGCTAAAACAAAATTTAAAAGATCCTGATCAGATGCGTTTGGCTTAGCTTGAGCCAGGAGGGAGGTTCAGGGGCTGCTGGGCAGCAAAACTTTCTGGCTAGCTCTTTTCCATATTCTCCCTCCACCAGGACAGGCCCAGCAAACAGCCCGGTGTGGAGGGAAGAAAGATTGCCCTACGGAGGTCTCAGCACTGTGGGGAGACCTTAGTTCTGGGAAGCCCTGACCAACTTGGGTTGATACCAGGGACCAAAGTCTGGCTTCAGAGTGTGGTTCCAATGGACATTTTAATCAGCACCCACAGCAGACAGTAGACACTTTCAAAGGTTTCCAAGCACCTTTAGGCAATTAGAATCAAGCAAGAGAACAAAGAGGGACAGAGGGGGTGAAGTTCTGGGTTGCCTGGCTCTGGGTGGAGCCCAACTTGCAGGATCGTGAACAATATTTAGAATCATAGAATGTCAGTGACCGAGGCATCTTAGACAGTATCGGGGAAACAGGTTCAAAGACTGGCCTGGGGCACATAGCATCGCTATTCACAGGAACTTCACCAGGCTTGCTTTCTTGGTGATTCCAGCAGCTGCTGCAGACGGGAACCACTCCCCTTCTATCTTACAGATGAGGAGGAGATGGTCTCATAGGAGTTGAGAGCCCAGCTCAAGGTCACACAGCCTCAAGAGAGGTCCCTGGAGTTTCCCACGCAAGGCATTTTTCTCTTCCTATGCTGGGCCGGGGTTCCCGGGCAGGAGCACCCACTAAACCCAGGTTATCAGAAAATAGAAAAGTCTGGGGGGAGGGATTCTTACATATAAATGCTCTCGGGACACATTATGTAACTATGGTTCCCCATCCCTCCATGGCCCCAGGGGTCTGGCTGGGGCAGTAAGCACCCACTTTGGCACCCACCCGGGGGCCCTAGCCTGGGGGACCCCGACAAGAATCAGACTCCGCTTGGCCGGCCCATCAGGCAGTCAGCGCTGCTCCATCCAAAGAGAACAGTTGGAGGAGCCAGGATGCGCTGCCCCCCCTTCCTTTCTTTTTCCCTCTGGCTGGATAAGAAATACTAATACTAATAATGATAATAATAATTATAATAAATAGAACCCAAAGACGCTGGGGTCTCGTTGCTATGACAACGGCTG
>LOEQ01001704.1:579700-591053 GCA_001685075.1 Bramus lutescens | reverse complement strand
GCTTCCAGTCTCCCTTGGCTACTGGATCCTAGACAAAGGAGACAGGTTGCCTTCTGCCTCAAAGCACTGTGGGAGCCCTTGGACCCATCTGCCAAGATGGAACCCAGAGTCATGGCCCACCAGGGACTCTAGGAAAGACTGAGACTAACTGCAAGTGAGGGATCTTGAGATGAGAGCTTGGGTACTTGCCCCAGGCTACCCTGCTCTGTGCCTCCATGCAACCTTCATTTTCCTTCCACATGTGACAAAGTAAAGCCCAGGCTGGGTCTTCTGCTTACCAGGAACCTGTCACTTGGGACAACAAGTTGCTTTCCTCCCCAGTGGCCTCATCTCAGAACTGGACTTGTCACTCCTCCTTTCCCGAGACCCTGAGATGTGGTCGTATCCACCAGGACCTTGGCAGGACATGGGGCAACCGCAGGCCCTCACCATCCCCAGCCCTCTAGAGACACAGGCCCGGAGCTTGCCATTTCATTTGCATCAGGTCCCCTGTGTGGTGGGCTCCCAGCTACGTGTTGGCATTACTGTCGGTGACAATATGGTCACATGCCACTTAATGGCAGGGATGTCACTGAGAACAAGGACATGAGGAAACCATGTCACAGTGCAGATGTCCTATAGTAGGACAGCCTGATGCTCCCAGGGTCACGATGAGCAAATTCATACCAGGGTGACTGGAGCGTAAGGTAAAATGATGGCACAGAAAGGACAAGGCTATGGCTGGCCGGGCATAGCAGGCTGGCTCCTGTTAACTCCTCCCTGGTGAGCACAGAGTACACAATCCAAAAGAACAATATCAAGTTAGGCAGTGCTGGTTATACAGCTACTCATAGCCACTACCTAGTGCCCAGAACCCAGTTACACACTGGCCATACCTTATGGTCTCTACCCTAGTACCACAGACGCACAGGGACCTCACTGCCTGCAGTGCCACTAGACAATAGAAGCTTCTCCACTGATATAATCCTACACGGTGGATGCTGCCTGCTGTTGAGCAAATGTCCTCGTTTTATTTGTGACTACAGCCAAAGCTGCTGTTTGTGCCACCTATTGGGTAACAGCGTTCAAGCAGGGGTCAGACGTCACCTGCCCTACTGTAATAGGTGACTGCCATCATGGCCAACTCCCACACACAAACAAATCAAGGATAAGAAGCAGTGTGTTTAGGGAACAGAGCCTGGCATCCTTTCTTGTCATGACTAGTGCCCAACAAAAGCAACCTAAGGGAGAGACTGGGAATGAACCGTGCATGAATGAGCCTGTCTGAACACCTTTGGCCCCTTACTCACAGTCTGAGGGCACAACCCAGGAAGGAACATGGAGACAGGAACATGAGGCAGCTGCTCACTTTGTGCCCATGGGAAGCAGAGGGAAATAAGTGTTGGTGTTCATTTCCATCTTTTTGTCATTTGGCCCAGAGCCCCAGCCCAGGGAGTGGTGATGCTCACATTCAAGATGGGTACTCCCTCATCAGTGAAACCTCTCTGGAAACACTCCAAGTGACAAACTCAGGGGTGCGTTTCCATGGCCATCATAAATCCAGTCAAGTTGATGATGGAACTGAGCGGTTACGGCTATGTCCCTCACAGACTTGACACAGCATCACCTGAACTCACAGCATCCCATCCTGGCCCAGAAGGTCTCCCTTCCATCTCATAAAGTAAGATGCATTTAGCTCATCTCTGAAAGTCCCCATAGCCTTTAAACATCTAAAACACTGCTCAAAAGCCCAAAGTCTCTTCTGAGACCCAGACAGTCTTCCCATGAATCCCTATTAAAACCAAAAATACCAAGTTACATATTTCTAGTGGTGTCACAGAAAGAATATTCTCATTTCAAAAGGGAGGAATTGGAAGACAGCAAAGAAAGTTCAGACTGAAAACTCAGATTCAGTGAGGAAAGACCAAACACTACAGATCCATATCTGGCATCTGGGACTCAGGATGGAATTATCTGGGTGCCAACAGCCATGGGCCACCCTGCTTCCCTAGCTCTACCATCTAAGCATATCTGACCTCTCTTCGGGCCACTTTCACCCCGTGCCTGCAGCTTTTCTCAGTGGATGTCCCATGATCCTGGCATCTCCATGGCAATTCAGTCTTCATCTTTACTTCAGCTTCATGCAATGGCCTCTCCTTTCGAAGACTCTGAGCCTGATCTGAGCAGCTTTCTGGAATCTCCGAAGGCTTTATAACACATTTGCTTGCATCTTTCATGCCTGTAAAAACATCTGGGCCATGCTGTCAGCTTCAGAGGCAGTCTGGCCTTTTTGGACCACAGCCGAGGTGATCTCTGAGCATCTTCAAGGCTGACTCTGGAGTAGGATCACTGTAATGACAACCTCAGCTCAGATTCTCCCTTTAAAATAAGTTTGCATTTCTACTGAAGCCTTGAATTGGTGAAGCTTTGGTGGTGTTAATCTCTGTAACTGTGATACCTGCTCCTTCTGATCCCTCTTGTCTGGACTGTGAGCTTTCCTATTCTCTCCCCTTTGCCAATTGTAGGGTTTCCCACACCTTCCTCTTCTCTTTGTTACTTTCTGTTACTACGGCCTGGATAGAAGCGGTGAGCAGCAACCATGCCACAGGCCCAGCACTCCGCTGTCTTGAAATTTCCCCATCAAAAATAAATAAATAAATAAATCTACCCTTTACTTTTGAGTCCAGTCTTATCCAAGTTCTCAGGATATGGACAGAATGAAGCTGGATTCTTGGCCAAATACCTGGGTCTAGCACAAACCCCACTGCCTCTCTGAAACTTCACAATTCCACTAAACTCAACTTACAGCACTCTGGGGCTTCTTTAGACTGTTACTCCAAACTGCTCCACACCCCCTCACAAACTGATCCCAAAGTCCTGAGACCAGTCTTAGCACAGTGTCGGCCCTACTTCATAGCACCGGTTTTCTATTTTAGGCACCTTCCTTGTGGCTGTGAAAGGAATCAGATGGAGNGGGGAAGGGCAAGCCTCCTGGTTTAAGAAGGGACACAGCCCGCAATGATGGGGAAGGCATGGTGGCAGGAATATGAAGCATGGGTCACCTTGCATCTGCAGTCGGGAAGCAGAGGTGAGGGGAATGCTGGTG
This sequence comes from Bramus lutescens, assembly GCA_001685075.1. Lineage (NCBI taxonomy): Eukaryota > Metazoa > Chordata > Mammalia > Rodentia > Cricetidae > Bramus > Bramus lutescens. The sequence goes on along the minus strand of LOEQ01001704.1, from coordinate 587,968 downwards.
CTCAGCTGGCTTCTCCTTTTCCTTCACTCTGGGACCAGACCCCTGAGATGGCGCCTCTCCGTATTCAGGATGGGTCTTCTTGGTGAAGTCTTTGGGAAACCCTTATAGTCACATCTAGGGCTGCACTTTAGCATTGTTCTGCCGTTCTAAGGCAGTCAGGTTAACGCTGAAGATTAACCGTTGCAGCTATAGGGCCAGAGTCCTAACATCCCTGTGAGAGACACCTCAGCCAGCTTGGGGGCTCTGCAGCAAAACCTGCATAGCAGAATGGACAGCAGAAGCAGGTGGGTGAGGGGTGGGGATGCCTGGGACCTCCCCCGATGGGTGTCAGCAAGGCTGAGGAACCTTCCCAAGGCCCCTTTCCAGAACTGGAGTTGGAGCTCGGGGTAGGAGGTCTGCGAAGCGGCATGAGGGCTGGCTGGTCAGAGAATGACAGGAAGAGCCCCCCTTTGCTACCACGGGCTTGCTAACCTTTCCCAGACAGGCCCCCCCATCACCAGCATGCTGGCCTCACTGAGCAACGTTCTTTTTGTCAGGCCTCCCAGTTCTCACCTCTCAGCTGCTACTTCCACACGCTCCTCTTGATACCCACAGGTGCCCCTTGGCCCACACCTCACTCTCCCCTACATGGACTTGTGCGATAGTCATCAAGTTTCACCCCGGCTCCATTTTCTGACCCCTGAGTTATCAATGAACTACAACCGAAGATGTATATAAAACTCCAGTTCCAAGTGTCTCTCCCCTGCGCACAACCTTGCTCTGGCTCCTTACTGCTCTCAGCTAAATGCTGCAGTGCACCTGCCATCTGGGTACCAGAAGGTAGCTCATTTTGCCATACTTGCTGTAGATGGGTCCTACAGGCCACAGGAGCCGGCACTGTATCCTTTCCTAAGCATCTTCTCAAGTCCTTGTTAGTCTCAGGCTACTGTGGCCATTTGTTTTCTATGTTTTCTATGGGTACCTGCATCATTTGGGCCTTCTGCCTGTCCCAGCCCTTAGCATGGAATCTGTCTGTGCTTAAATGTCACCACCAGGAATTACCTATGTCACAGGGCTCTGTGTGTGTCAGGCTTCATGGTGTCCTCACAAGCCTGGGCTCTGACTCCTCCCAAGAGAAAGGACAGGTGACAGTGCTCAGAGCTCCTGAGATGTCACATACAGTCTGGCCTTTGTGCAACTTAATGCTGGTGGCTTATTAGTGAGCACAATTGCCACTGGCATCACACCTCCCTCCATTCTTTTGAGTGTATCCCCAAGTCTAATCACTTCTCTCCATACTCTAAATGCAGAGACTCTCCCCACAGCCGATAATGACATGCAAAGTCATATATGTGTATATGAATGTGTGCGTGTGTGGGTGTTGTCACCAGTTTTACACAGTTTGGATTCTCCCTTCAGCCTTCTGGCCTCCCCTCAAATCCACAGGAAGACTGGAGGCTCTACTGGAGTGTCAATGTACTGTTAGGATGTATTGTTACAAACCCGTGCAAGAGGTCTGTGCCTCTAGCTCTGTGCAGTGTCACTAGAAAGATAGCAAAATAATTTGGGCCGGCCACCCAATGGAGTTTCTTCAGGTCATTGGATCAGCTCAGAGGGCAATGGAAACTCAAAATTTCCCTGCTCCAGGAAGCTTACCAGGCCTGGTCAGTTCACTTAGGGTGGCCTTGAACTTTGCAGCTTCCTTCCGTCCAGACTTCGCTGACTGCACTGAGAAACCTCACCACGGATTCGAGTTTCTATGACTGTGCATCCTGAGAAATGATAAGTGGGTGTCCAGAAGGTGATATGTAGGTGATGTGAAGGTAGGTGGATACAGGATTGAGTAAATGAGAACAATTAGAAAGACGGATGTGNTGAGGAAGGGATAGAAAGGTAAGTGGATGTGTGGGTGGGTGGGTGGATGGATGGGTAGGTGAACTGGTGAATAGGTAGGTGAATGGATGGATGGATGGATGGATGGATGGATGGATGGATGGATGGATGGATGGATGGATGGATGGACGGACGGACAGATGGACAGACTTGGTGGTAACCCTGGCCTCTTCTGTGACTTTAAAGCTGGCCCCAGCCACACAGGAGGGTGGGAATGATGCCAGCTCATGTCTCGTCACGGGGACTAAGAAGAGATGTGGTAGCCTGCGTTTTGTTGCTATTATCACAGTACCGGTATCCAAAGCCAGAGTCTCACACATGCTCAGAAAGTGCTCCACATCACCCTGTAGCCTTGTTTTTACTTTTTATTTGGAAACAGCATCTCACAAAATTCCTCAGATTGACTTTCAGCTCACTGTTTCTTGAGTAGCTGGCATTATAGGCTCACACCATGCAGCATCTGCATTGGACTATGATAGGTCTGCTTTCCCCCACCAAAGGGTGGGCTTCTGGAAAATAAAACCCCCAATTTCCCCAGGGATGCATAGTAAAATCTGAGAAGTATTTACTGGATACCTAGGGGGTTGATACGTCTGAGTATGGACTACTCCAACACATGGTCTAGGCCCTTGCCATCTATTGAGGAACAGTGACCAAATGGTGGGATTATGGATCTATCTAAATGATAGCAGATGGAGCCTAGTGAGTCCCGCCCTCACCTGCCTTTTTGCCTGTGCCAGTTGCTAGGCCTTGAGCATGCTCCCTTCTGCCTGGGCAAACACACTGCCTAGGTTCTCCATCAGAGTGTTCCAGCCAAGGCCAATTTCCTCCCAGTGATAGAAGATGACTTTTTTACTTCTACAGTTCAAGGATCTGAGACAGCTGGGACACAACAGTTCTGTTTCCCACCCCTGCTGTGTGCCTTGCTCCCCCGCAGTGTGGACAGCTGTTGCTGGTGTCTCTAGGCACATGGCTAAGCCCTGCCAGCTGTTGGAGCACAGGAAAGGTACCTGGGTGGGGAGAATTTCCACCTTCAAATGTGCTGAGCCAGCATCTGGCTGTCATTCCTGTTTCTGAAGTTCTGTAGGATGAGGACATCCTTCTGCCACTTACTAAGGGGTGACTTTAAGCCTGTTGCCCAGAAGAATCTGGCCTTGCCTGGCCTAAAGGTGTGGGGAGTGGCCCCCTATGACCCTGATTCTGCTCCCATTGAGTGACCTGAAGATAGCGGCCCCTGCTGGGCCCCCATCTAGCCCCTCAGCTCTCCAGTCTTGCTAGCTGCCCACTTGGCCTCAATTGCCCACATTCACTTGCAGAAGCAGGAAGGAGTAATAGCTGAGTTCTTCCCCAAGCCTTACACCCAGACCAAAGCTAAGGCCAGGCTCTCCTGGACCTAGTGACCCTGGGGGAGTCCCTGCACCTCTCCCAACTTACCATCCTGTATCACATGGACCTGGTGACACTGGGGGAGTCCCTGCACCTCTCCCAACCTATCATCCTGTATCTAACGGGGATGCCCCTGTGTATGGCATACACTAGGAGCCTCCAATGCTTCTTGCTTCCTTGTGGGACATCTGCTTTTGTGATGGCATTCGGAGAACAAAAAGCAGCCCTGCTCACTGTGTGTGCGGGCAGGGGGACCCTGGGGAAATCCCAGACAGAACAAGAGCCCCAATGGTTACTTTCTGAGCTGGAAAAGATCATCAGTATGGGTTGCCGTTCCTGGTAGGATGCTTCTCACTCCTAGAGGCTTTCGAGTACCCTTTGGGGCTAGGGACAACACAGAATGTGTGGATCAGGGACCTTCCCAAGATTTCACGACCCTGTGGGTGTTGTAGCCCCACGGGCAGCAGATTCATACTAAATAGACCCTACAGGTTCCCTCAGTCCCCTGTTGGAGCTCTGTGTCCCATTACAAATCATAGAAGACTAGCAATGTAGGCCGCACCGGGACCGTCCTCTCTGCCTGCAGCTTGGGTACTGGGGCTCAACTGAAGACTGGGGGGTGTTTAGGTTTGGACTTTAGAAGAGTCTATTGACAAAACAGAGAGAAAAGGTCAGCCTGCTAAACGGAAGCGGGAAGAGTTCCTCTCTCATGCTGCCCTGATCATAACCCTGCCCACTGAATCCTTGCTCAAGCAGAAACCAGCCCCAGTACAAACCTGTAACAAAGCCTGTAACAAAACACTCCAGAGGCCTCTGGGAATGAGGAGGCCCAGGAATGCTGATGGGGGAACATGGAGGACCCACGGGTGGGCTTCCTGGAAGCCTGCTACATTGATGATGGCAAGTCATAGCCAGCAGAGGTCATAGGGTAAGGGACTTCTGAAGTCAGTGTTTCTAACTGGCCACTGAGCATGTGGTGGGGTAGGAGACAGTGGCCAAGGAAAAGGTATTACAGAGATGGTACACCTGGTTCCTCAGTCCTCCATGTCCCCTGTGTGGCACCAAGCTGGCCCACAGGCCACTCTTTCTGAAACATCCCAACCCAGGACTAACTGGAGCCTTCCCAAGTGCCAACATCTCACCAGGTCCCTGGCCTAGCTTACCCACCCCTGGATGTTCCTCCACCTTTTCCTTTTCTATTGTTGTCTCTTGTTTAGTCCAATGGCCTCCAAGCCCTTAGGCAGCTTGTTTTAATCCTTGTTACAAAGTCATCCCTTTGATCTAGGTTTGATCTCCAGAGCAGGAAGGCACTGGTGGCTCTACGTAGGCCTCCCAGAGGCTTTAGGGACAAGCTGCCAGATGGATAGATGCACCCTAGGGTACCACTTTTGAGGGCAGCAATTGCCTGTGGTTCTGAAAACTGGGGTGGGTGGGAGCCTGGGAAGATGGCTCTCGCTCTAGCACTGGAGTTCTCTCTTTTCATTTATCGTCACCCATGAATCTAACACGTTAGGAGGAGAGGGATGCTTGGTGGCAATTAAGGTGAGGCCAGAGGACACTGGGAAGTCTGCCGGTTCCTTTGTGGTTTTTCTAGAGAGGGGGGATCTGATTCCCACGCAGCTGTGGGCTTTAATTATTTCTGGGGTTTTCTTCAGCTCTCTGCCCACAGGTTACATGATATCATTACATAAAGCGATCTCAATAATGAAGCTCAGGAGACTCCGTTCTTGCCGGTGTAGACCAGGCTCAGTGCATACAGAGAACAACAGCTGGGATTAGAATGTGACCTGGGATAGGGATTTTGGTAGAGAGGCTTCTTCTAGCACCAGGAACAGGAAGTAGAAGGAATTGGGCTCTGGAAAAACCAAGTCCTGGACTGGGATGGGACCCAGAGTGGCAATCACCCCAGGGGGGTCCTCTGTATTCGGCTCTGTTGGCCTTCAGCTAAGTAGTCTCCTACCTCAGGACCTTTGAATTAACTTCTCTCCCTCTCTTTTCAGGGAAGTATTTCTGACGTACCTACATCCAACACTTCACTCTCCTCTTTTTTGGCTACCATTCTCTCCTCACCCCCACTCCGACGTACACAATTATGAAGAGTGAGCAACTGGATTCCAGAATTCTGCAGAATATGTAAGAGTGAAGGCAGAAGGACTCAGAAAAGTGGAGCGACCCCCTAGTTTCTGGTCCGAGGGAATGAAGTGTAGGTGAAGCCATTTGCTCTATGAAGAGTTCCTGAGCTAGTACTTGCCCAGCAAGCTCAGGTTTCCACATGTGCCCAGTGGTCTCAGTGTCCCATGGTCCCCCCTCCACCTCGTCTATAGCTAGTTACCTGGTAACTGACCTAACTGAAACAGGCTCTAGACCTTAGCACAACTGACTCCATGATGGAAATGCCATCCAGGCTATGAAACTCAGCACACAGACAGAAGTGTCACCTGCCATAATGAAAACAAAGACCCGATCTATCCAAGTTCATAGTTCTGGGGAAGTCTCTAAGTGTGCTAACCTTGATTTTTGACTTCGGTTGTTCTGCTTCTGGCTAACTGTTCTTCCTAACTGAAGTATGTCCAGGATCTGGTTTTGTGCTTTGAAGCTCACCCTAAGAAAGGCTCTGGGCAACACTGGGAGACTGCACATCCAGTGTAGTCATTGACTGGCTAGTAAAGACTTTCTATTGGCTTAGACCCATGCCTGAGTAGTTTTTTCAGGTGGCTATGCTACAATGCTAACCAGCTTCCCAGGGCTGCAACTGGTTTCCTGCAGTGCTTGGGTGCTGATGCCTAGAGCTGAACTAGCTCCAGATTCCTAGGAAAAGGCCATGCCCAGGGCCTCAGAGTACAACTTCATGTAAAAGGAAGCACCTGTCCTGTAACTGATTGAGAGGAGAATGTGCCTGCTATTCCCCGACTCCAGGAATGGGAACAGGCATGCTAGAAAAGCCCTGCATGCTGGTGAAGACTTCAGGTGCGTGACTTCAGGACCAGGAGGGCAAGGGCAGACGCTGAAGGAAGCCTAGATGGTTGCCTTCTCCATGCCACAGGAGGAATTTCCCCAGATCACACTTTGGTCATTGCTTGTGAATGTCATATTGTACATCCCTCAGTCAGTGGCACCTGTGAAGACAGCCTTAGGAAGTCAATGGCGTCACAGTGTTGAACCGGCCTGTACCTGTTCTTCATCCTTCTTCCCTCCACTGTCCAGGCGGTTCTCTGTGCACTTTGGACATGTGTGGGGGTCCCAGGAAGCCTTGGGTGGATGTGTAAAGAACACAGGAAGTCTTGAGTAAATGTGTTTTGTTGACAGCCATGTCAACAACCAAATGCATCAGACCCACAGGAATGTCAAAGTCTTCCCCCGGGTCAGGCTCAGAGGGATGGCAAAGCTTCCCTCTGATCCGAGTGCAAATGTTGACAGTGTTTGCAAAAGCTAGCAGCCGCAACTTTCTCCTTTCAGAATCTGGAAGAAATCTAGGAGGAATCTAGGACCTAAACCAATGCAGCCTGAGACCTCTCACCTCCAGAGACCTCCTACAGAAACCCCATCCCCCATGCCCTGCCCCACCCAACCCCACCCCTGCACACACATGTACATAATAAGTGTGCTAGGGTTCCAGGTTGTTGTGTTGATGCAGCGCCATCAGAGTGCATGCAACCCATACGGCTTCAGTTTTTCTGTGCTTGTGTCTGTCTATCTGTCCTTTTTATCTTTCCTTTCCTCCCCAGCCAAGTCAAATCTAAAGCCATGCAGGACATGGTGGATACACACACCAGGGTCCATGTCTTTACTGCCCCTCTGCCAGCTCATTGACACCAGCCTCTAAGGAGGGAGTGATGCCCAAATGTAGCTGAAATGATCAGGACTCTGGGGATATGACCTCAGGGGCTTTGAAGGCTCAGAGGGATCCTGACCCAATCTGAGAGGCTAGGCTATTCAAGAAAGTGCCACAGTCAAACAGGTGGTCTTGGATGTTTTCTGATAGATACGAAACAGGAATGTCCAAGTCACCCACCCCCCTGGGAAAGGCCCAGAGAAGGCACACTTGTTGAGCCTCAGCTCTTAAGGTCAACTGATATAAGGACACGTGTCACCTGTGAGACATTCAAGGAAGGTAAGACTGGCTGTACCAACTTCACAATTAGAGCCCAGAGCTGTGTGCCTGAGGATAAGAAAAGACCCCTGCTCAGCTGCTTAACATTTCCTAACAAAAGACAGAGTCCATCTGGAGGGAGACCTATGCCCAGCGCCACCGCTGCCAACGGCCTCCCGCTCTGGTGAACAAGGCTGGCCACCCACCCGTCCTTTTGTTGGCTGAAAGGGAGGGCTAAATGGAGAAGCTGGCAGATGTGGCCGGCTCTGAGAGATGCCACCTGGGATTTAGCTTTTTTTTCCCCATTGAAGACAGAAAGCCTCAGCGACACACAGTCTCTCTTTGCTGGCAGGTTTAAGGGCTTCGTGTAAACAGGAGCTGGAGAAAGAAAAAGGAGGCTTGCCAAGGCCCATTCCTGGCCAGGCGCTGGGCTCTGCGTGTGGTTCTTCATTCTGCCATGATCTTACAGAAGACAGTGAAGGAGCAGGGGCTGAGCCCACTCAGGAGGGTCATGGTTTGGGTGTGGCTTGAGCATGTGCCCCATGAGGCTCAGGTGTCAAGAGGTCCATCTCTAGTGTGGGTATGTAAGAGGCAACCAGACCTTTAAGAGGCGGGGCCTCGTGGAAGCATGCCCACTTTGATGGAATCTCTGGACTCATTCAAGCCTGAGCACAGGCTCACTGGTTTCCTCTTTCTTCTTCTCCTGTACTCGTTCCCTCCTTCTGCCTTACAACCTTTTCTAGAGCCAGCCTGATGCTGTTTGGACTTCCAGCCTCCAAAACAGTAACTTAAATAAACCTCCCCTGCCACGGACCGGTCCTCACGGGACCCACGAACCGAGGGGAACCAGGGCGAAAGACAGGACTACTCAGGATTCGGCGAGTGACAGACAGACAAACACAAGAGAGGTTTGAATCTGC
>LOEQ01001704.1:539346-571995 GCA_001685075.1 Bramus lutescens | reverse complement strand
TTGGCTTCTTGTCCAGCTGAACCATGGTGAGGCTAGAGGAGGGGCCTGGCTGTGTTTGTCCACATCTGAAGCAAGTTTTGGGAGCCATGTAGGAGGGTGGGGACAACAAGCTACTCAAGAGCTACATGCCATGGTGGCCAGGAGCTGTGCTGTTCTAGGAGCCACTGGACAATGGGACTCAGTCTGATCTTTAGTCAGTGTGGATTCGGGAAAAGCCAGTAGATAAGGGGTGCATTGGCTACCAGGGACCAGAAGAGAAGGTCACTGAAGAAAAAAGGAGGGAAGAGAAGCAAACCCCAGTCAGTTCTTGCTGTCTCCCTGATCCCATATGAGGGCTCCAGGGAAAGATGGTCCCTGGGGACCGAAGAGGACAGGCAGACATCTGGCCTGATGGCTTCAGCTCTCCAGGGCCAGTGTCTGGGGTACCCACGTTCACCTGTGGAGGTCCTTACATCCCTAGGCTGATGAGAGGAGGTGACTAGGTTATGGGGCAGAGTCCTCTGAAGAGTGGGTCTCCCAGCATGAGGAGATAAAGCAGAGGTGGAGCTGGCGACTCTCAGTGAGCTGGGAATATGTCCTCCTGCCCAAGGCAGTCACCCATTACCACAGCCTGGTACAAAGCCAGGCTGTGTCAATCAGGCAGGTCCCTGGATTTCCAGGAAATCAACTGAGACTAGGGGCTGGGGCACTGCAGAACAAAGAGCCAGCCCTTGTCCCAGGAGACCAAAAGCCCACCTTAACCACGGTCAGCTGGGGTTGGCAGAGCCACCCCAGCAGAGTGACTCTTTCTTCTCCACTGTCTGAGTGTCCCACTCTTCCTGAAGCTGTGCCTTAATGACAGGCCTTTCCATCTAAACCAGGGACACTGAAAAGAGACTCTGGTCTTCAAAAGCATTTTGAAGCAAGTACATCTTTTCACGGCATAAATGACAATTTGAAGAAGCCAAATCTGGGCTTCGGCTCTGATCTATCCGTAGGTTCCTTATACAGAGGCAGGAGTGGTTATTCAACACACACACACACACACACACACACACACGTATGCATGCATGCATGCAGGCTCACACATGCACATATGTGTTCACATATGCTCTCACATACATACTCATTCGTGCCTACACACACACACATACACCCACCCCTGTATATTTGTGTTACATATGCTTACACACTGACACACATGCACATACATTGGCATGCATGTGCACATACACACACAGACACATGTGCTATGGGATAATCCTGTACACTGTGAATATGTATTCCTCCCATTGGATAATAATCAAGCTGAATAGGCATATAGCCAGCCAGAATAAGGAGAGGTGTAAAAGTCAAATGGAGATTCAGGGAGAAAGAAAGGCAGAGTCAAAAGAGATGTGAGCCAGCCACCAGAGGAACAAGATGTGCTAGAGGACAGGTAAAGCCACAAAGCCATGTGGTAAAATGTAGATGAATAGACATGGCTCATTTAAGTTGCAAGAGCCAGTTAAAATAAGCCTGAGTTATAGGCCAAACATTTCATAATTAACATAAGCTTTGGTATGATTATTTGGAACCAGGCAGCCGGGACAAAAAAAAGCTCCACCTCCATTTATACACATGTACACACATGGGCACATGTACACACATACATGTTCACATACAGATACCCACACATGCACTACTCTTACCTGAGGCACATGGTCACCACCAGTACCAGAAGCAGCTGCAAAGGGAAGAACAGCATCTGAAGGGCAGCTCTTAGTGACCTGCACCAGCCCAAGCAAAGAGCTATAGAGCTGAGGGGCTGGTCAGGGATTAGTCAGTTGGTGGAAAGGCCAGGCTGGGAGAAGCCTGCGCAAAGGCCCTGAGGCAGGATCTTGGGATGTAACAGAGACAGAGAAAGATGCAAGGTGGCCCAAATAAGACTGAGGAGCTTTGTGAATGCCATTGAGATGTTTGGTTTTTCCTGAGATTTAGGAGTGGTTGACGGTTTCTTGCGGAGGATGTCACCAGGCCCTTGGGCTCTCACTTAGCCCTTGTGGGCTTTCTCGCAGCATTCAAACCAGATGCCATGGCATCATTAATGAAGTGTTGATGCTTGAGCATCGGGAACCAGTTTCCTGGTTGAAGGCGGGAACTGACTACAGCTGCTCCTGGCAAGGACAGTCCTAAGTACGGGATCCCGGGATCCTGCAAGGTGGCCTTGGAGAAAATGACCTGGCTCTGGTTCTGGAGGAATCGGCTGGAGCTGGTGGCCCAGGGCAGGACCCTGTGTGGAAGTTGTGATGGCTCCTTGGCAGTTACGTGTGACAGCACTCCTCTTCTTTTGGCTCCCTGGTGAACACTCACAAGGCTCTTGTATGAGGTGACCAGTGTCCCAAGACCACCTGGGAGCTCAGTATGAACATGCGTGGTGCTCTCACTTCCTTTCTATCATGGTGACAAACACTGTGACCGAAACTTCTTAGGGGATGAAACTGTTGGTGTGGCTTTCACTTCCAAGCCGCAGGTCATCATTGAGGGAAGCCAAAACTGGGGCGCAAGGCAGTCCTCCTTGCTCTCCACACAGCACTACCTCCAGCCAAGAGACTCACAGCCGAAGACGGGTGTCAGGAATCACAACCAGCTATGCTCAGCTAGCTTTCTTATAGAGCTGCCAGTCTAGGGAATGCTGCCACCTACAGTGGGCTGTGCCCTCCTATGTCATTTAGCAGTTGAGACAACCCCCACAGACACACACAGGCCAGTCTGGTATGGACAATCACCTATGGCTCCCTTCTCAAGTGATTCTAGGTTGTGCTATGATGGCAGTTAAAGCCACTCAAGAACTTGGAAACAGGCTCTTGGCATGTGTGGTTCATCAAAATGCTGGATTTGGGGAGCCTTAGGACAATGGAAGAGATATAAAGTCAATGACAGGACAGGCGTAAGTTAGGCAGAGACTGCAGCAACACAGGGGCACAGCAGCCACTAGGGCCTAGAAGGGACAGGACGTCTAGAAGATTCTCCCTGGGGCCTTTGGAGGGGGCCAGTTCTGCTGGCACTTTGATCTTGGTTTCCAAGTCCAACACCATGAGAAGATGAAAGTCTGTCATTTCCAGCCTCAGATATGAGGTCACCTGTTCCNGCAGCTCTAGACAATGGCTATAGGCTCCAACCCATAGGGATGCCTGCGTGACTGTGACAAGAGACCTCTGCCTGGGTGACTCCATCCAGAAGCATCAGAAAGTTGCCGAGGAAAGGAAGCAAGGCTTAAGAGCAGCAGAGAGACACCCACGAAAAGACTGGGCCCTGTGAAGATCCTCATCTCACCCGTCGTGACCTGTGCATGCCACACTCTCCCAAACCCAGCAGGCTTTGGGGTGTGTATTTAGAAATTGATAAATGTCCCCCTAAAGCTTGCAGAGAAACAAAGTGTCCTGTTATGTTCAAAACAGCACAAAGTTGGGTATCATAGCACCTGGACCTGAAACTTCTTGGTAAGTCCAGCATACATTGCTTTAAGCATGGAGGGCCTGGCAAAATAGGCAGCAGGGGTGCAGAGAGAGCAACCAGTAAGGGCAGGTACTGGGAGGTTGACAAGGACATCTCCTATTTTCCTGATGCCACAGAGAGAACACATCATAAATTCATGCATGAACGGTCTGTGGGATCTCTTGACAGCCCATTTCATAGGTAAGTAAACTGAGAGAGTGAAGCTCAGAGAGTTAGAAATCACTCACCTCCAGTCCTCCAAGGCTGGGATTCTCACAGATCAAATGCAATAGTCTAGGCCCGGGCCAGAGAGGAACTCCGGAGTGGTCATGGAACAGCCACACTGATGGACCTACATCCTTCCTCAGAGTCAAGACGCTTTGGAGAGGTGGGAACAGGGTGTCTGGGCTATCTTCACTGCGTGACTCCTGTCAGCAGGTCATGGGATCCTGCAGCCTCCAAAGCTGGGTGACACATAGCTNAGCTCCAGCGGCTTCTGTCTATGCCTTCTAGGTCTGGGAGGGAGGTGAGCTGGAAGAGGCAGCGAGGAAGAGGAAGAAGAAGGAGAAGAAGGAGGAGGAGGAGGAGCCTTGGAGCAGGTGAACAAGGCAAGAATGGGCCCCTTGCTGTGCAACTGAGTTCATCCATGGCAGGGAGGCCCCCAATAAAGATCACCTGGCACCTGTTCCCCAAGAAGAGAAAAGTGGAGCAGTGCCCAGCCCAGCACCAATGCCTGAAGATCCTAAGGTAGATCTTCTGCTCTTGTTGGTGCTGTTACTGTAGGGTTTGTGCTCTGGAGGGTGCAAAGGGGTAGACGAGGGTGCCAAGGCGAGGAAGGCTTGTGATTCTGCAGCAAAGAATCATCCTACCTGGTGTCTCCCTGTTCCCCTTATCCACATCCTCTGTGCACATGATGAGGTCTCAGGAGAAGAATGAGCCCAGTGTGATCTGAGTCGTGAGGAATGTGTAGCCCACACCATTAGGGCCTCTGGAACCAGGTGTGTTGCAAGAGAATGAGACACAGGCAGAGACGGAAAGAGGCCTGGTCGGGTGTAATGCCTTCGCCATCACCCACATGGTCAGACAACCAGCGTCACCAGGATAGTGAAGACTGACAGTGAGCACCCCATTATTCAGGGTGCACAAGCTGGGTGTATGAGAGGGGCTCCTGGGCTAGAGGTGCCTCTGATTTTCCACATCCACATGGGGTGGCTCCTGGGTTTATGGGGTTGCTGTAAGTGCAGAGCACACCCTCATTTGCAAAGCTGAGGCAGGTTGCTGGTGGTCAGGGACACTAGCTGGGCCCACCATCCTGTGCGCGTAGGATCTAGATATGCAGCAATTCAACCTGCTGCCTGACTCCTTGAGAGGTAAAGCACTGGGAGGTGGGGGAAGTGGCTGGGCCTGGGGACCGACATTCAGCTTGGCTGGCCCTTGGAGCATTCATCTTGATCCCAGATCTCAATTAGCATTGCTAGACCGCAGGGCAGCTTTATGGAGTGGAAAAAATCCATTAAGGGTTTTAAAGCAAAGCTCAGGACATCATCGCCTCATTGCCAGGGCTTCCATGAGCTGCAGTCTCGGCTAGCTCTCAGGAGGCCCTCGTCCTCTATCCACCTGGATCAGGTGTGGGCTGTGCTGTGGGGCAGCTAAGGGAGCCAGGCCCTTAAGAGGACCCCCTCATGACGGTCACACTGCCAGGGGAGGGGGGTGAGCCTTTTGGAGCTGTCTCCTGCACAAGAATTCAGCCAGCCAGCTCTCCTTCCCCGCCTCCCACCGGAACAGCCTGGGACAGTTTGGACCTGATGCTATTTTTCCGCTGCCTGACATCCAGCTTTTATACCTGGGTTTCCTCTGCTAGATGCCCATCCTGCCACCCACCAGTGGTCATCTAACCTCTCCGAACCTCCGCACTCCCCCTGCCCCCATCTGTATTAAGATGGGATCAGAGGAACTGCAGGGTGGGGGAGGGGTTGCTAAGGAAACAAGTGAGGTGAAGGTGCAGTGGTCAGCACAGGTGACAGCCACCTCCTTTGCCTCTCTGCCTCCACCTTTCCCATGGGTTAGCCCTGTGTCTTTGCAGACTGTTCCCCATTCCAGACCTGGCTGCTGTGCAGGCTTGGTCAATCTTTGCCTCCAGGGAGCCCTCCCTGGTTACCTAGGACAGTCCAGCCTTCCCACCACAGTGCGGAGCACATAAGAGGGGTGGAGGTGGTTGAATTTTGCATGATCAGCCTTTTTGAGGCATGGCCCAGGTTGAGGCCCCAGCATTGAATGTGTCCCAGAAGCCTCTGACACAGAATCTAGGTAGGGAAGGGAGGGCACTGAGACTTTGTCCCTCTTCTGTGGGTTCACAGGCCTCAGCGCCCTCCCTTCCCTACCTAGATTCTGTACAACTCCTATTCCTCCTTCTTTTACCCAGGCTAGCCCTTCTGCCCACTCCTCCTGCCCTGGCTTTCCATCTGGGCTTACAGAATCCAAATCTACCTGCTGCAGGAAGAAGTTACCAGCTCCCATCACCTTCAATCAACTCCCCAACCCCACCTACTTTTGCTGTTGGCCCCAGACACAGTCACATGGACACTCCACTTTGAGAGCAGCAACGAACACAGAAAACTGAACCCAAGCGATGTCCCACAGTCCATCCACACAATCCCATGTCCCTGAGGCTGGCTCAGCCTGGAGCTATTTAGGGTCATACACTAGGCGCTCAATGTGAACTCACTCAGTACAACCCTGTCTCCTTCCTGACTCAGACAGACCCTACCTCCAACTCTCGCTGCCCTCAGAGCTGAGTCCCCCTTGGCCAAGGCTCATTGTGCTAGGCTGAGTGCAGAGAGGAGCCTGCAGGGCCCTAGAGAGAGATGAAGTGCACTTGCTTGGAATTAATGGGGGGAGCAGAAAGTGCCTCCCTAATTGTCCTCTTTTCCAATGTTTACAAGCACTGATTTCCCCTGGCTCAAGGCTGCCCGTCTGTGGGCCCAATAAACACAAACCCTCAGGTTCTCCTGAGATTCTGGGCTTGACCTCTCTCAGGTATGCCAGCAGGCAGAAGGATGAGAACAGCCTTGAAGGGAACAAGGGGGTGGGGGTGCCTTCTAGGACCTGGAAACAGCCAAACAAGCTTGAGGAAGAGCTAGGGACCCCAGTGGCTGGGTCCTGTTGGGGATGTGGGGTGAGGAGAGAGGAGTAAGAAAGTCTTCAGGCTGAGCTCCTGTAACCACCCCCACCCCCGCTGCTAACAGCTAGATGACTGTGACCCTGCAGATAAGGTCTAACTGAGAGGCAGGTGTGAGCAGATCTGTCTTATATACTGTAAAGTGCTAATCCCCACAGTGAGTGATATCAGAGGCTTTTCACGGTGCGGGCAAGGATGTCTGGCCAGCTCCCAAACCTTTAGGGTCTACTTCCCAGGCAGTGACATTATGGTCTTCACTGCTTGTGCTCACTCTAAAGTGTTTTCAATGGTTTTTGTACCTGAATCTCCAAGAGCTGTGAGTGTGGACCACCCATCATGGGTAGCCATGTGCTTTCTCTCTTCCTCACTAGGGTGTAAGGCCCTGGCCAGCAGGGACCCAGTCCTCTAATTGCGTGTCATAGATACACGGTGACTGACCCCTCTATGACAAAGGAGCTTTCCAACTAGATTGAGGGAGGAGTCTCTTGGTGGGAAAACCCGGCTGCCTGCCCAAGACTGGGTCAGTCACAAATTCCTGGATCAGGAACCGGGAAGGAGGGTGATGTGGAGAGATGGGCAGATGTGACCTCCACTGTGAACCCAGACACTGTGNGGGAGGTAGCGAGTTGGGGACCACAGGTTCCTTCTAGAAGCCGAGAACAGTTCTCTGCCTTCATCCAGCAAGGGCACAGTGGATCCAGTCCTCCACCTTAAAGAGCAGATTTCTCCAGAACCCCTGAGTTTCCAGAAGCTCCACAGAGAACCGCAGCTGCTTATGCCTTCATTTCGGCCAGGGAAAGGGAGCAGGCTCCTCCTCCACAGCCAGGTGGGAGAAGAGGTAGTTCTGGGGCTGGTTTGTTATTTGTTTGTTTGGAGTGGCCCAAGTCTAGAACCTGGGGCCTCACATGTGTTAGGCAAGCATTCTGTCCCTGAACCATCCTCCAGCAGAAAGTGATGTTTAACCCCCCTAGTTTGTAGCTGTTTGGGACACAACAAAAGGAAAACAATCCACCATAAAATTCCTTCAGGAAGGCACTGCCCAGGAGCTTGTGGTGGTCCTCACTGGCTGCTGGCAGACCCTGAGTACAAAAATCCTCAGGGCAAAGAGTCAAGGAAATGTAGGAGATGCAAGCAGAGTCCCAGATAGTGGAAAGATGACGGGTTCACCCCAGACCTTATGGCAGGTGGTTTCAGAGGGACAGGAACCAAAAGGTAGGCAAGGACCATAAAGTCCTCGTCTCCTGCTTGAGTGCTGCCCAAGACAGGTGGTCCTAACAGCGGTGGGTCTTACAGCAAGGCTACCCTGATGGCCACAGTGTGCTTCCTTGGGTTGTCACTGGAGACAGGGCTGCCTGAGCAGGGAAGATCCAGGGAGGTGGGCCGAACCTAGAACTACGCACGGCCAAGGCACATCAGCCGATCCCCACTTCTTTCCCCACTTGCTTTAAGCTCACACGGCATCTCCTGGGGTCTTGTGTCTGTTGTCACCCGGCATTCCTGGAGGGCAGGGATGCACTGGTGCCCATGTGTCTCCTCTGCCCTGTTTGTCAATGCACATGCAATAGGCCAGCACCCACGGTAGGCCAGACTCTGGGCTGCAGGGGTTGTGAGGAAGGGGCCTCTCATGAGGGGTGCTCAGGCGTGAGTGATGAGGATGGGGAGACTGACATACGTACCCATGGGTAGGGTAGGACGTGGGTGAGACACAAGTGACCAATGGGGCATGAAGATATGGTGAGAGAGGTGCAGTGCTGGGGGGACTAGCAGGGGCTTCCTGTGGAAACTGAGGCAGTGTGGAAAACATGTAGGAGCCGAGCAGGGGAGAAAGGGGGATGTCTTAGGTGTTAGGAACAGCATGGGCAGAAGTACAGAGGACCAAGGGAGGGTCACTGGAGGATGGCGGATCAACTACAGGAGTCAGAGGGAGACGGCTGGGTACAGTAGCAGATCCTAGGCCTTCAAAGGAGTTGAGGTTTTGGTGTGGATAACTGGAGGATAAGGGAAGGGCTCTAGGGAGAGGGGCCCGGGCAGGTTTCCGTCTTGAGAAACCGGATCTGCTCTCGCCCCAAGCATTCTGCCAGCACTGTTGGCAGAGGCAGCTGGCCAGCCCTGCTGGGGAGGTGGGACAGGAGGGGCTGAGCCCGGGACTCCATCAGAGCAGGAGATTCCGGCAGGCCTAGCTCTTTCCTGGGCTGCCTACAGCATCTCCCTGACAAGTTGTCTAAAAATGTTCTTGATTAAAAGCAGAACACCGAGTGACAGAATTCAAACAGCCTCTCTGTCCAACTCTTCTCAGGATTGGCTGCCGGGAACTAATGACTTTTATTAGTACCGTCGGCTGTCACACATCTGATTACAATGACCACAGCCCGTGGTCTCTCCTGAGGACTGAAGGGACATTAATCACACTAGATGATTGCTTCTGAATGCTGATGGGCTGAGCTCAGGGCCCACAGCCAATGGCAGAGACTAGCAGGATGGTGATGGACTCTTGCCAACTACCAACTCGACCACAGATGAGCCACCTTTCCTTTTTGAACTCTGGTCTCATTTGTCACCCCTTGGACCCACACTGCCACTCCTGGCAGAGGGGATATGATATGTGTAAGAGCTGTGTGGTTCAGAGAGGTTTTGTAGCTTTCCATAGGTCACACAGCATGTTAGCTCTCAATTGTGTAGTCAAAGTCTGGGAATACTGGGTCACATCTCATCTTCCTTCCTGATAGTTCTCAGGAAACAGATCAGATAGGGATAATTCCCACAAGAGAGAAGAGGGCACAGAAAGGAAGACAAGAGGAAGTAGTGGGCATCCTCTGTGATATTAAGGGGACCACACACGAGTCCTAGGTGCTGGTCGGTACCTGTGTTATCTCCATGCAATGACACAGACTTCATGCCAATCTCCCCGCACAATGTGATGTGACGCTTTGAGTCCCTCCCGGTGCCCAGTCCTGGTCCATGGGCCTCAGAGTGAGCCAGTAAGCAACATTCCTCCATGGTCTCTGTTTCAGCTCCTGCTTCCAGATTCCTGCATTGAATTTCAGCCCTGGCTTCCCTGTTTGATGGACTGTAACCTGTAAGCGGAAACAAACCCTTTCCCCTGCAGACCGCTTTCGGTCATGGTGTTTATCACAGTGACTAGGGCAGTTGGTAGAAAGCTGAGGAACTCAAGGAAACTGAGGCAGGGGTGGTGCTGCTTGGTGGGGCAGACACAGGATGAGCAGAGGCACAGAGACAGGAGGGGTGTCGAGGCAGAATAAGTTCAGCAGATGTCCCAGGCTCAGGTCCGCTGGGCACAGGACCCTGGGGATTTGGAGTCCAGCCTTAACCAGAGGTGTCGTTTGAGGGCGCTGGGAAGTTGGAAGCAGGGGACAGCCCTTGATGTCACAAGTCACCATCTGGCTGATGGAGGACACAGGAAAAGGAGGATGACAGAATTAGGAGGTGACTTTTGGAGTCAGGCAGGCCTAAATGGCCTAGGTTTGAGATCATGGAAACAATTAGAATTGGTAAGGGAAGAAAATGCCATGAGGGAGAGGAACAGGAGATGAGGGAGGATCAGGGCATGGAGAGAGTCACACTACAGAGCAGGGGACCCAGGTGTGATGCCGAGCTGGTAAGATGTGTGGACATGCATTGTTAAAGGTTTGAAGAGAATAGACACGATTCAAAGCTCAAACTGACAAGAGCCTTAGGCTGAGGGAGAGAGCCTGGGTGCAAGATGGGAGCAGGTGGGGGAGGCTGGCACACTCCATTTTACACTCTCTGTGAGATTTACACATGTAATTCTCATGGCCGTGCTCAGGTGTAACTTTTTAAATTAAAAGAGAGGGGAGTTGAGAAGCTAGTAAGATGTAGCCTAGGCTCCCTTCTGGAAGAGTCAAGTTACCAAGACCAACCCTCTGAGGGAGTAGGTTAGTTACACGGTTAGTAGTGTGACCTTGAGATACACAGCTACTATGACCCTGAAGCAGCTGGAAAGAGGAAACCCATCCAGGAAGCCTGGAGCCTAAAGGATGTGGAAGCGTTGATTGGCAAATCTTGGGGAGGTGGGAGGTGTGGTACCCAGAGAAGCTGTGAGGATGTGGGAGACTGTCCTGTCACATGGGGCAGGTAGGGAGGTGAGGCAGGAGAATGCTCTGGCCTGGGGTTGGACGGCATCCCTGAACGCTTGGTGGCAAGCCTGGCACCATGTGTGACTTGTGGCCATGTCTGATGGTCACTGTAGGCAGATACTCTCTGCGCCATGCCCACACCAAGCATGGAACACAGGCTGTTCCCTGACTCCTTGAAATGGGCCTGTACAATTGTGCCCATTGTGTGGATAACCAAGTGGAGGCTCCAAGGGGGACATTAGCTCACCCAAGTTCAGAGTGCATGTCAACAGCAGAACTAGGACCTGAACTAGGTCACTGGCTTCTCATGGGCAGTCCTTGTTGCTTCCTTCAAGGAATAGGGCCACCTCTTAACAGTCTCCACCTGCAGGCAGGTGACAAAGGCAGAAGTATAAGCCCATCCCCACAAGGATGGCAGTGGCACCAGCTGAGTCCAGGACTTCCTTGGGAACAAAATGCAGTTCACTTGTAAATACATCAAAACAGCAGCAGAAGCCTTGGGTCTCTGGAGACCCCCTCCAAGAGCACAGAAGTAGGTGACAACCAGTCCTGCCTTCTGATCATTCGCCCAGATCTCAAACTAAGTGTCCCTGGCTCCCTGGGCTGGAGATGCTGGGGTTCTGAAGGAAGTACACTCAAAGCTGGGGCCTTGACTCTCTGGGACAGAGCAGGGCAGAAGGCAGAAGTCAGAAGTCAGAAGGAGCTTCAGAAGCAAGAAAGGCCCAGAAGGGTGGGAGGTGCTTTGTGGTGGGGGTGAGGGCAGCTGATGGACCAGAAACACAGGCTACAGAGTGTGGGATGTACCAGAGCGAAAGAAAGGCCAGGGAGGAACTGTCCCAGCTCTGTGCTGGGTTGGGTAGGCAAAGGGGGAGATTTTGCACTGTAAACCTTCTTATAGACCCGGTACTTTCAGGCCATAGAGTGATCACACAGTCATAGAGCCAAGACAGTCTTCATTTAAAGCATATCCTCCTACCTCCTGAGCTGTACCTCCCTGGACAGACCACAGAGCTCCTGGGACAGACCACAAAGCAAGTTCGATGCCATGACCACACGTGCTCATTAACACATATGGGTTCTAGAAACTTCCTTTGCTGTCAGCACAGCACTATAGACAGCCGAACATCTAGCCGTGTCATCACATGAGATCTGGACAGCAGCCTGGCAATCAGAGCTTCTCTTGCTTCCAGAGAAGAGGGATGGACTTGCCCCGGTCCATGATGAGCCAGAGTTGCCTGTCATTTAGCAGCTGCTTACTAAGGGCTGTAGCTGCTGACTGTGTTGACCTTGTCAACCTCTTAGACCTTATCAACCCTCCCAGTAGACCCATAGGCCAGGCATTCTGCAGCCCCTGTTCTGTGTCCCCTCGGTGCTGGAATTATAGACGTTTGGTACCACTCTCAGCTTCTACGGCTCTGATCACAGGTTGGCAAGGTCCAGAGTCACTCACCAAGATCCCAAGGCACCAAGAGGGAGATGGGCCCATTCCCACCTCAGCCCCAGACTTCTCTCAGTACCCTGCTGTGAGAGCCCAGATTTGACAGCAAGATGAAGCCAGCCACTTTGGGGCCCCTTGGCCCTGGTCCCCTTGGTCCACCCTTGAAACCCTGACCTCGGACCCAGAACATCAACAGTCTCAGCAGTGCTCAGAATCCTCGGGGAAGTGGCTCTTGTGGGGAGCAGAGGTGAGAACCAGGAGGCGCAGTGACCCTAATTGCCTTCCAGGCTTTCATCGTGGGCGGCATTCTCTCCACAGATCTACAGGGCTAATTGGCAGGCAAGTGAAGCTTGCCAGGAGCAGCTCTTCCTTCCGAGTGACTGATTTCAAGGAGATCAGAAAGCTGGGAGTCACCCTGTGAGGAAGCTCAGAGTGGGCTTGGTGACAGGACCACACAGTGCTGGGGCTCACCACAGGATGATGGCACGGGGCTCCGACACAGAATTAGTGAAAGGACTTCTGACTTGAGGCTACCAGCTGAGGCTCAGGGAGCTGGACTCTGAGGTAAGCTGGTTAGCAGGGATTGGTGACAGCTAGGACACAGTAGAGATTGACAGCCACCAGGCAGGGCAATTTCTGAATCTTCTCTATATTACCTAATCCCAAATAATTGCCAGCCATATATCCAAACTCTGTGCTGGGCCCCAGCCAAGGAAACAGCATATGACCAGGAGGGGCCACAGCAGATTCTACCCTTGGGTTGGTGTTCTCAAAGGGCCAGAGAAGAGGGACCAAGTTCCTCTCTACCCAGCCTGCAGATTTGTAGATTTTCCAGAATCTCTCGTGCTCTGCCCAAACTCTGTAGATAAATAGACAGACAGACACATACATACATACATGCACACATACATACATACATATATACTACCCACTTCTAGCAGCTATCTCAGGCCCCCTTGCCTATCTCAGGCTCATTTTCATATCATTTGAATACCACCTCGGCTCTCCTCAATGATTTTCTACCTTTCTCTTTACTTCACCAACTACTGAGGAGACTCAGCCACGCAGAGAGGAAGGCTCCAGAATGGACCCAGCTCTGCCCTTTCCCTTGGTTCAGTCCTATTACCCACAGTTTCTCTTCAAATTCCGTATCTCAGAGATTCAGGGACCAGGAGGCCTCAGGACTGTGCTGGGATTGAAGGGGCGACACAACCGTGTGGGAAAGTGGATGATCAGGGTTCCTACGCTGTGGACCCTGTGCTGCCGGGGTTCATGGAGCCCAGGCTACCTCCTCATCAGGTTCCATGCCACAGTCCCCATCAGTCACTGCTCCTGCCCTCCGGCAACAATTGAATGGGGGTCTAATTATTTACCTGAAAGACAGCTGTCCTTGGAACAGGACTAGCAGGGTCAACGGAAGGAACAAGGAACAGTAGAGGGAGGCTGGCTTTGTAGTGTCTGGGTATGGGCTGCTCTTTCTGGGTCAGCACAACACATGCTGGGTCCCCTTAGTTGCCGCCATAAGCTGAATGGCCAGCGAGGTCCTTTCATCCTTGGTCCTCTTCTTCAGAAGGGGAAAGGGCAGGTGGTACATTCTGGAAGGAAGAAGCTTGGAGAAGAAGATGGCCAGTAAGACCCCCAGACCTGACAGAGTCACTTGCGTCTGAGACCCTAACAGTCATTCTGCCCTAGTGTACAGGGCTCCCCAGGACAGAGGAGGGGGAGGCCCATGCTACAGAGGCCTCTGGAAAAGGTGACAAGGATAAGCATTGTGTGTCCCTCGCCATCATCACCAGCGCTGCCGTCACCCGATGACAAGGAGAACCCGGGGCAGGACCTTCAGACACGACAGGGCAGGTTCCCAGCATTAAATACCTCTTGCCGGGGAGGATGGGCATGAATGATGGAGGGCCACAGGCCTCTCGGGGAGGGCTGAGGACAACTCAATTAGCTCAGGCGAGTGGCTTTTATTGCGCATTTGTGAGACAGGAGGAGAGAAAATGCCCCACTCAGCCACATTTCAAATCAAGAAGGAAAAACATGCCCTGCATTTGAATCTCTGAAGAAACCACTTGAGATGAGAGAAGGAGAAGAGGGAGAGGGGTCAGCAGAGAAGAGAGGCAAGTAGAGGAGAGGAGAGGCAGGAGACCCACACAGGGGGCCATCTGCTCCTGTCTCCGGGAACTCAGAGGTACCTGAAGAGGACCCCAGTTGACCCATCTGCCCACACAAGTCCAGGAGCTCCTGTCAGCCTTCTTGTCCCCCTGGCATAGATCAGGGTGTGTCTAAAGCAGAGCCCAGGGAAAACTGGGAAGGGAGGAAAGAGACCCAGGAAGGCCCTGGGCCCTTTGTCCCCTCTGGCTGCTGCCTCAGAGTCAAATGGGCTTCCTGGAAGACACAGACCCAGTCAGGAGTTGCCATACTGTCTCTAACCAAGAGTTCGGTGGGTGGTTGCCGCATGGAGAAGCTGGCCCCACAGCATCCCACAAGCAGGGCATTCCCTTAGAAGAGATGGCATTTGAAAACCCATCTAAGGGAAGCTGAGCCTCGTCACACTACAGTCCGCTGTACCCAAAGTAAAGCCATGTTTATCCAAGATCCCAAGACTGAGCTGCCCCCAGGAGCTGCTATGAAAGGGACATTGCTGCCTAGGACTAGGGGAGGTTTCCTGAGTGCCAAGGGAGTGACAAGATCTCACTTAGGCCAGGCTAGTCTTAGACTCACTTTGTAGCTGAGGATGGCCTTGAACTCCTGATCCCCCCTGCCTCTACCTTCAGAGTGCTGGGATCACAACCAGGGCTTCACGAATGCCAGGCAAGCACACTCCTAATTAACCCACATCTCCTCTTCTGCACGTTCACTTTGAGCAGCGATATAGGTATTGCTGCCATGAGAGCCCTGAGACGTAGTGACCACTAGCTCTCATGGTGACAAGGGGCAGTCTAGGGCTATGCCCAGACCTGACTCCAGAGTGTCCCACTTCCTGAACACATGGTTACTACAGATGTGAAGTGACTAAGTTCCTGTCCCTTCTCTCTCTGTGCCCCCAAGGGACACCCTCCATATTCCCCCCTCACTCATCCTTGTCCCCACTCTCCCTGTGGCTTACTTCTTCACTCCTCCGAATTCTCTCTGCCCTCCTGGAGAATGAACCCAAGCAGAGAACATCAGCCCATTCCACATATGGATAAACAGAGGCTCTGGGGTGCTGCAGACATGCCAAGAATATACCCTCACCAGACACAAGGACCCTGGGCTCCTACCTCTTGGATCTCACCAGAAGGCTTGTGTGAGAAGGAGGTACCTCACAGAAACGCCTTGGTCTTAGATTCATGTCCAGTGTCAACTCTCTGCTCGGAGCTTGAGGTCTCGGGGGACCAGAGAGTATTTAGCCAGGAAAAATACGTCTTAGCCGTCTGTACCAACTGACATTTAAACACCTTCGTTGATTAAGGACACTGAGCCATGGATTCTTTATGTTGCTGATGAATGCGGAGCAGAGCTAGTGAGTGACCTTTAGAACTACGGGTTTCTCTTCACTCATCTAACTGGCTGACTCTCCCGAGCTCAGTCGCTGCCTCTGAGGCTGCATTGGCATGAGCGATTGAAGAGGGGCAATTCCAGTTCTAGGATCGGCATCTCAGGGTCCTGGCACTGCATCCAGGGCTGGAACCAGAGGGCTCACAGCAGTTCTGAGGGAGCAAGTCCAGCGAGTGACACAGACTCTGATGGGGTCCTAGGGATGGCTCCTCTGCAGGGTCCATACTGGAGAGAGATGAGCTTGCTCAGCATGAGGCAGCAAGACCACCAGATTACAGACAACCTTCCCGCTCATGCCAGTCCTCCCTTCTGCCTACTGAGACCCAGGCATCTTGCCATTTTGGGGCCACCTCCCTGTAAAGAGTCTCCTGTCCTCCCCAACCTCCTCAGATGCTTGCTGGTCTCCATTGCTCCTCTTGGACGTTGTGCACTAGGAGGAACGTTTCTGTCTGGTGGCGTCTTTGAATGTGACTTTGCTCGTTGTCACAGTAAGGAAGGGGAGGATTATTTAGGTGTCAGCTCCAGGACACAGTCCATTGTAGCAGGGAAGGCATAGCGGCAGTGAATGAGGCAGGCTGGCCACATTGCATCCACAGCCAGAAACAGAGAGAGATGTACGCTGGTGCTCAGGAACCCAGGACCCCAGACCATGGCATGACACTGCCCCCTATTTACAGGGATCCTCCCTCTTTAGTTAACCTAATCTAGAACCCCCTCATGGGCATGTCTGCAGCTTGTGTCCTAGGTGACTCTAGATCCCGATAAGTTGTTGATATTAATCATCACACTTGCTGACCTCTGCATCTACAGCTTAAGACACCTCTGCTCTGTCCTCCAGTCCTGCCACCATGGGCAAAGTGGCATTGGGCAGGTCTGCCTTCAAGGAGTCATAGCAAAGACAGAGGGGGTAGATGAATCAGAGAGCGGAAGAAGATGAAGGTGGGCGTGAAGGATGGGGTTCTCTCTGTCTGTTCTCTACTCTCTCTACCCTTTGACCTTGCAGGGTGTCCAGGAGAGCAAAGGAACTCAGTGACCTGTGGTGTAGCCCTAGAGTGAATCCTGTGAGCAGGCCTTCAGTGGGCTAGTGGAGTTTGCTTTGGTCTCTCTGCTATTACCAACAGAGGCATAGGCCCCGGAATGCCTGAAAGGCAGCATCCCTGCCTAAGGCATCCACATCACAATGAGAAGGAGTAAGAAGAGCCAGATGTGCTTCAGTGGCCACAGGGGCTGTTCATTACACAGCACTGTTGCCTCAAGAGCTGACCGATGTACTGGAGATGTATGTGGACCAAAGGAAGGTTCCTTCTTCCCGGGGCAGTTAATGCAAATGAATGGTGCAGTAGTGAACCAGGGCACAATTATGGGTGGAATTCACCCTCTGCTGGGCAGCCAATGCCCCCACCCCAAGATCTCATCAAAGGCAGCATACACGGCAGCATTTGGATCTGGTGTGCTCACGCTGGTGTGCAAGCAGAATCAGATTATGCCTCAGGATCAGTTTCTTTCCATCAGGGAGAAAGGCAGGCTGTCACTGATACTCTAGGACTTTGCTTTGCTTTCCAGGCATCCTTTACAAAATCTACCTGACTGTGGCCTGGGCCCTTCTGACTCCATGCCATCTCCGACTCCGCAACCTCCAAGGAAAATTGGACACAGAACTCCATCTAGTCCCATGCAGGTATAAGAGCAACCTTAGGGGACAGGCTAGACCCAGAGGCACAAAGGGAAAGGGATGTGACCCCAAACCTTCCTTAGATAGGAAACTAAGTGGCCAACATAAAGCCGCTGTTCTCAGGATAGGGACCAGCGGTTAATAAACTGGCAGTGGCTTCTGGATGGAGCCTCAACATGAATATTCTCTCCCATAGAAAGGAGATGTGCAGGGACCAACTGGGTGGACCTTGAGGGCAGAAGCACCGGGAGGAGGGGTGGGGCAGGTGCTTCCAGGTCATCTTCCTGACCAGGTGAGTCTGCTGTGAAAGTTCATGTCAAGGAGACAAAGCCTGGGGCAGAATTACTGCAGGCCACCTAGCCTGTGTGTGAGTTTGCTTGTCAGTGTGCTATGCGTATGTGAATGAGCATGGTTGCCAGGTTCTGCCGCAGGCCTCTGACATGCTGAGAAGTGCTGGCCCTGGAGGCACAGACTTTACTCAGAAGACAGGAGCCATCACTGCAGCAGCCGAGGCAAGAGGATTACAAGTTCAATGCCAGCCTGAGCTACATCACAAATTCTAGGGTAGCCCAGCTTGAGTCAGACCATGACTGAAATAAAAAGTCCAAGCCGGGTTCTGTGGTACACACCTTTAATCCCAGCACTTGGGAGGCAGAGGCAGGCGGATCTCTGTGAGTTGGAGGCCAGCCTGGTCTACAAGAGCTAGTTCCAGGTTGGACTCCAAAACTACAGAGAAACCCTGTCTTGAAAAAAAAAAAAACCAAAAAAAAGTCTAAAAGAATAGAAGACTGTGACGTGTACGAAGTGTGCTCCTTCCCAGATACGTCCGCAAAGGTAGCACACAAAGAGCTTCTCCCTGAGAGTGACCCTAAGGGACTGAGGGAAGTACATAAGGCAAGCTCCTCCTTGGGTGTGATCCCACATGCTCTACTCCCCCTTCCTGCTTCCTCTCCCTGAGCTGCTAATCTTCTGGCTCCTTGATGAAAATGAGGCCTCAGTCCGTTTTTACTGCTGAGAAGATCGTGTCCCTGAGGGACCAAGGGCATTGTCAAGCTCAGGAAGCCAAGGTGTGCCGGCTCCAGGAGCAAGTCCGTGCTGGAATTTTAGCTAAGATGATAGTCACCTGGTCTTAGTCACGCAGGTCACATACCAAGACTGGGCATTGTGTGGGAGCTGGGAGTCAGGATAGGTAGACTGGGATAGAGTCAGAGGCCAGGGGCCCTAGGCAGATTGTCCAGGACCAGCCAAAGAAGAGATAGCAGGAGCTAACCCTTATATGACAGGAAGAGGGCAGCAAGGGAGGTGTGAGTGGGCCATGGGAG
The DNA here is from genome assembly GCA_001685075.1 of Bramus lutescens. Taxonomy (NCBI): domain Eukaryota; kingdom Metazoa; phylum Chordata; class Mammalia; order Rodentia; family Cricetidae; genus Bramus; species Bramus lutescens. Next base: position 553,274 of record LOEQ01001704.1, on the reverse strand, counting down.
TCTTGGGTACTTCTAGCAGGAGCCATGTGCCTACTAGTCCTGCCCTCTATCCCAGCCCTCAGTCCCAGCCCCAGCACCAGTGTGAGCTGCCTGCCATTTCTCAGCTGACCACTGTGGAACACCTCCCTCCCAGGCCCATGCCCCTTCTTGAAGCCAAACACTCCTGAAGGCCCCTCACCGCCACTCCTGTCTCACCAGCCTGACTGGAGGTGGCTGTGGCAATTGCCAGCTCCTCCACAACAAGGAAAACCATCACAGCTCATTCTTCCCTCTCTGAGTTCCACTGAGTACCATTCCAGGCCCCTCAGGCCTGCCCACAGTACCTGCACCCACAGAGCCCATCAGCACTAATAGCGTCACCATTGGGGGAAGATGCTGTGTGCCCAGGGACAAGGCACAGAAAGCCAGGGAGGCAGAAAGTCCATGCTGACAGCCATTCTGAGCTCCCAATGCATGATGGACCATGTGCTTTCCCATCAGCCCCCTTGGACCTAGCTTAGCACCCAGAGCAGACCCCACTGAAAAGGACTCCTTCGGGCAAGCCTTGGAAACTGCTACAGAGTCAGAAAACAGGAGACTCAGGCCCAGAACAGCCTCTATCACTTCGGGGATCAGTAGCTGTCCTCCAGCGGAACTGATCCTCAGCCAGACTTGACCCACTCGCCCTTCAGAACAAGGAGTCGCTCTGCTCCCAAAGGCCCAGGCCACTTGTCCCCGAGTACAGCATCTCTTCTGAAGATGTACTGCCACACCTCCGCAGAAGGGGACAAGACTGTGATGCTTGGGTGGTAGCCAGAAGTCATGAAATACAGATAGGATATTAAGCAGGTCCCCTACCAGGAGCCAGAATTTTATACTTGTCTTCCCTGTTAAAGCAGAGCCCACACTGAAACTATACAAAGCTACTCCTGTTTCCCTTTGAGCCCCTTTATCCCAGGGCCGCAGGCAGCCCCTTCCGGAGGGAGCAATCCCTCACTTCTAACCTGTCAGAGAAGCTGGTCGCTGTCCAGCAGCAGCCAGGCGTTCCAGGGCCAGGCCATATCTTTACTTAAAGCAGCCCCCAGTCACTCTCCCAAGGCATGCACATCTTATGTTGGGTCCTATATGTGCAGGTGACTGTGGGGGTGTTCAGAGCCCAGGGCAGATGTTCCTAGAGCTCATAGCCACTAGCTCACCCCAGGAGGCCACTACCCCAGAGCAGGGCTTCACAGCCAGGCAGGGGCCACTGTCATCTGTGTAAGTGTCAGGCACTGTGTTCAGACTTCAGTTACGCCGGCCACTCTCAGGCTGAGACTAGGTTTATTTTTAGAGCCCGGCCCTTTCACAGACGCCAGGATCCCAGCTGAGATTTCCACTCAAACTAGCCCATTATGGGTAGCACTCTCCCTGATTGGGAATGTTCTAGAAGGGAGTGATCAAATCTTAAAGGATTTGATTCTACATATCCTCATGTAAAAATTGAGGGCTGGGCCTGGGTCCCAGGGTCCTTCTGACAATAGGCTGGCAAAGCCTGGGATGAACTAAGACGGGGTGTTCCCTTTTCTGACCTGCCTCAATTTCCTCTTCCCAAAGGTGAACCGGATCACACCAGCCTGTCCAGAGAATAACTGGGCTGGTGTCACCAGCAAATCCTATTCCATGCTTTCCCCAACTGAGGTCACATGGGGGCCCCATGACAGCCCCCCTTGCCCACATAATAAAAGTACTGGACAATCTTTAGAAAATCTGGAGCACTAACTTCAATCCCATCCTATCCTGGCACAGGTCTGACTGATAGATTCCAAGGTCTGGAAGGGCAAGGGACTTGCGCATGACCCCACCAAATGGTGGCAGCATGGGGCTCTCAATGACAGAAATTTTCTAATCCTTGCAAACTGGACTCAACTAGCTTTGACCTCAGTGTAGTAACAAAGCATTCTCTCTGCAGGTGCTTGAACCTGAGCTGAGGTAGCTGGACCTTGATGGCCTGTCCACTCCTGGGCAGATATTGCCCCAAAGCCTAGGAAACCTCTCCTCTTCCTTCCCTACCAGGAGGATGCCTCAGAGCCTACAGGATGATTCCACTACCCCTGCTCTTTGTGTTCTCAGGGTCCCAGAGGGCTAGGGTAGGGCATTCTTGTCCTCTGCTACCCTCTTGCGGGAACAGAAGATTGACTGACTAGGTAGGGGGGGGATCAGGCCGAGATCCCTTCCCACGCAGACAGAGATGTCAGTGCAGGCTGTTTACGCTTCAGGGGACTTTCTCTGCTACACTCACAGACTTCCTGTAAGCCCCGCCCCTGGAGACCTCAGGTTGCCAGGCTCCTAGACTACTCTGATGGGTCTGACCCATTGAGGCACACAGGCAGCCAGACCCGCCACCACCACCTCTCCACTCTCTCACCCTCCACCCTTGCCTGAGGAGCTCTACCAGCTAGGTCCCGCCCCTGAGGAGCTTCAATGGTCAGACCCTACCCTACAGGAAAAAAAAAATCCCACCAATCCCTGTGCTTGCCCCAGATCAGACCACATAATCCCTTCAATCCCAGACTGTCCTGGAAAGTTCTGTGTCCCCCCCCATCTTATATAAACCTTGNAAACCTTGTATAAACTTCCATCTTCTGCTCGGTTCTCTGCTGCTTGGCAGGCGAGCAGAGGCAGTCCTGGGATCCTGCCCCCCATAAATTACTTGCTTGAGATTTGTTGGGTGGTATGACTTTGTGGTATTCCTTGGCTCCTACAGCCAAGATACCTTTCCGTCCAAGCCGAACACTTACAGTCAGCCCACTGGGGGTTTTCCAGGTTTGCATCAGGAAATGGGGGAGCCCCTCCCCCCATGCCTCAACCATGGCTGCGCATTCGAGGATGGCTCACCAGGCTCACTCCTGGCCTCTATTACAGAAATACCTGGGGAGGTAGTGGCCTGTCCATCTCCCCCTCACCCTGGAGGAGCCAGGACCTCCCCCACCTCACAGAAGTAGGCCAGTGCCAGACAGCCTGCCCTGCAGAAGCTACTGCTGATGTCCTGACTTGACTCCTCACACTGCTCCCCCACAACAGGGGACCCATCCCCCAGGCAGGACTGCAACCTCAAAGTGCCCTAACACCTGCAGTTCCTGTTCAAAGGACAGGGCCTCCCAGAGGAAAGGGCAAGAAACAAGGGCCTCCCCATGACCTCATACCTCAAGACCATTTCAAACTGTTTTCTAAAAACTATTTAATATCCTGGGGGATGGTGGTGAGGGAGTAAAGTAGATTACAGACTGTAAATAGAGAATGATTTCAATGCTGTCTAAGGCATGTATTTATAGTGGGATACAGGAGCTGGTGCAGCTCCCAGCACCATCCCAGTGGGAGTGCTGTGCCAGGACACTTTCCTCTTCCTCTTGAAGCTTTGGTGGGTTTTCCTTATTTTACATCCTTAAGAGGGTTTGTTCAAGGATTCAGAGAAAGACATAAAACACGTTTTAAAGGGGTCTTCTTTGCTCTGCCATCTTTAAACCACCATCCAATACCCAGTCTCTTGTTTCAGAAAAGTCTGGTTGACAGGTGGGGTGGCCATGACAACCACAGTGACCTCTGACCTCTAGGAGAACTGGCTCTCAGTGCCCCCTTAGTCGCGTGCTTTATCCAGGCAAGAAGTGGCGCCTGAGGTCTCTGCCTTTAAGCCCAAGATATAGGCTCAAGTCCTCCCTCAGGGAAATGAGAGCCAGGCCTCACTGTGGCTGGTGGAAAAGGGCTAGCGTTGGGAAGTCCCTGGAGAACTCATGGGAGGGCTTCACTTGGACACCAGGGTCCTCAGGGGAATGATTTGGTGCTGTCATTTTGAATCTATGCTCTGAGGAAACAACACTCCCCGAGGCTAGTCAGATTGGCCCTAGAGGGAGGTGGCTGGGGCAGTCCCTTGATGTACAGATACCTAAAGGTGGCTGGGAATGAAGAAAGACAGGGCCAGCCATAGCAAGTGGGAGCTGGCTCTAGAGACGCACAGGCTTGACGGCGTGTGATGCAGGCAGGTCCCTGTTCTCTCCAACCTCAGTTTCCCCATTTGCTCAATGATAGGTTCGGGCTGCAGTACCTTTAAGGGCCTGTGCACCTGCCTACAAGAAGACTTGAAGGCGTCATTAGCAGGCATTCACACTACCCCTGGCTTAATGTGAGATGTTAAGTAGAGGACTGGGCACCAGCCAGTCACCTACCTGGGCATCTCTTCAGGGTGCAGGGGACAGGGTGGGTCAGCGTTGTAAGGATGCTGTTAGCACATGTTTACATCCTTCCACAGAGTTAGAATGTATTTAATAACAATTCTCATGGTCTGGTGGTTTCAACGGCAGCAATGTGCCTTCTGTTCCTGCTCTCCTTGCTGGTGAGGGGAATGTAGACTTTTTGCTTCGATTACTAATATACTCTCAAATCACACACTCTGCACCACAAAGTCAACCTTACTATAGAATGTGTATATTCAGGTTACAGGATGACAGTCAAGGGCTAACAAGACAAGGTTTCCGAAGAAGCCTGAGAGGTCAAAGCTGTGGGAAAAATGGGGACGTAGGAGTCTCTGTATCAACAACAAATCGAGCTGAGCTGGAGAGGATGCTGGCCACTGAGGCAGGCTCCAGAGTCAGAGCTGAGCTGCAGGAGTTAAGTGAAGTTCAGGACCAGGTCCAGACAAACAAGTGGATGGACGGCGGATCCTAACGATGACTATGAAGATGGACAGATGGTAGCTCCAGGAGGCCATGTCAACAGTGGAGACAGAATCAACCTGAAGCCCTGAGATAGTTAGGAGTTCTCTGCCTTCCAGTCCCTTGGCAAATACACTAAGTGGTCAGGTTGACTGGTTGGTGGGGACATCACCACAGCCTGCTAGATGTCTGCATCTCTATGGGTCCAGGTGAGAGAGTTGCAGCCTTTCCTTGGTCTAGCATATCTGATAAGTTCTTGGGTCTGTTTTTCCTGATATGATTTTAATATGCTCGTGTGTCCATACAATAAACTTGTAGGGTGACCCCCTTTCTATCCTTAGGAATAGGTCATTTGTCGGTATGTGTTGCATGGGTGGTGCCAGGTGGACGGGCTGTTCACATGTCCACTCACATGGCCCACCATCCTCTACCCACAAAACGGGTCCAACGCTTCTTGTAAAATAGAATCTGTCAGGACAAGACACAGAAAGACTACTGTCTTACATGGACTGAAGTAACACAGGGCAGGGCACAGCCTGGTGTCAATAGTCAGGGGGAAGCCTGCTCTTAGGAGCTCTCCAAAAGTGCTGGAGAGGGGCAAGAGGTAAGGGGGGAGTACAGGATTACAGGGAGGGGGCATAGAGCCAGAGATGTATGAGGAAGAGAGGGAAAAACAACTTCCCAATGGAGCTGGAAAGATTGGTAAATAGTCGAGAGCACTGGCTGCTCTCCCAGAGCACCCAGGTTCAATTCCTAGCCCCCGCATTGCGGCTCACAGTAACTCCAGTTGCAGGAGGCTTTGATTCCCCTTCTGGCCTCAGCAGATACTAGGCATGCACATGATGTAAATATACATGCAGGCAAAAACACTTACACACAGAAAAATGAAAAGTTTTAAAAGAGAAATCCCCCAAAGAAAGCTCAGTGCCCCTTTTCACAGAGCAGATGAGCAGAGAAGCTCCTGTAAGCAGACACCAAGGTTCCATCATCAAGAGCAGCAAACAGAGGCTACAGACAGGAGGGTGGCCCACGACACAGTGCATGACCTTGAGATGAGCAGAATGTCTAGACACCAACAGACTGGTAAACCAAAGACAGGATGGTCAAGGTCAGGTGATCTGTCTCCTCTCCCCCGGCACCCAGAAGGCTCATTTCAAACCTCTCTGCACTTGATGCTGCTGATGTTTTCGTTCCTGTTGCTGTCACTGAGAAGTCCAGCACAGGGGTTCTCTCCGCGCCTCCCTGCATGGGATGTGACTTGCTTTGTCTGGCTTGTCCTCCCTTTCTTTTTTCTTCTCTTTCTTCTTATTTTCTTAAAGATTCATTTATTTTATTTTATGTGTATGGATGTTTTGTATACACGCACGGACATCCACCATGTGTTTGCCTGGTACCCTCTGAGGTCAGAGAGGGTATTGGATGCTCAAGAACGAGTCATAAGACAGTCATGAGCTGTCATGTGGGTGCTGTCAATCAAGCCTGGGTCCTCTGCAAGAGCAGCCAGTGCTCTAAACCACTGCACCATCTCTCTAGCTCCTCTCAGACTACTCTTAAGATCCCCTTTATCTCTTCAGTTTTGACACCTCAATGTGCCAGGAAGGATGGCTTTTTTAAAATATGCATCCAGCTTGGTTTTACAGACTCATCAGTGTTGGAAGGTTTTTTCCCTTAATCAAATTAGCACTCTGTTCTTACTTCTTCAAGAGTTTTCTTCTCCAATCCTAGTCTTTACATTACCAACTACACAAAGATTACCTGATATTGGTTTCCAGGTGTGTGTGTGAAATAAATAAATAAATATGGATAACCCCTGTAGACAACACCTGAGGTTGGCTACATCCATTACACATGTCGGGGGTGGGGGCAGTGACAGACCTTAGGAGCCGTCTCCAGGTCCCATCTATTTTTATTTGTTTATTATTTGAGACAGGGTCTCTTGCTGCCTTGGAGCTCAATGATCCAGTTAGGCTGACTGGCCAGGGAACCAAGGGTGCTCCTGCCTCTATTTCCCAGGGCTAGGATTGCAAGTGTGTACCACCAGCCGGGCTGTTTTACATGGATGCTGAGTCGCAAGCGCATTACCCATGGAGCCCACTCCCCACCCAGTCTCTGGTTTTCAGGTTTTTTTTTTTCTGGCAGTTTTGAGTTTGCAGAATTTTTACAGAACCAGTGTGGAGCTCCTGTACACCTCAGGCTGCTTCTCTTTTGTCACTTGTCACAAAGGGGGAAGGCTCACCGTGCGTGAGCATATTTTACATGGTTGTCAACCAGTGCACATACTTTATGTGTTTCTGAGAGTCTTTACTGCCCCAGGATCCTGCCAGGAGACCACTTTATAATTTCTTGTTATTAATTTTTTTTTTGCTTTTTCATGGTTTTAAAGTGTCTCTGACTTTGTTTCTGATATCTTTATGGGGTGAAGGCTTACTGTGCAGATATTCCATAGACTGCTCTGTAATTGGGACTTCAATACAGGTTTTTTGTGGTTAAACTGGGGTTTCAGGTTTTGAGAAGGAGGAGCACCAGGGTGAGATGACCAAGTGCCAGCCATGGGACAGTTCTCTGTTGGCACTGGCCATGTGACTTTGTCATGGGACTGGTAAAGCAGCTCTCAGTTTCTCCCCCACAAGGTCGCTCTTCTCATCTGTCCACCCTGTAGTCTTTGCGGGACAGGCATTGTGTTCCTCACCCACTTGTGGAGGGAGGACCTGCCCATACCCTTTCAGCCTGGAGTCCCCTACATAGTTATCTTGGAAGCCCTCAGCCTGAGAGATTTGAATTCTCTCCCCACCTCCTGGTGGCTCGCACAGGTGTGGCTCATGAGTTCTTGCGTTACACTTGACTTTTCGTGTGCCCACTGCTACTTTATCTTATGGCCCGCATCAATCTGTCCATCCTTGGCAGCTCTTCCATTGGCTGTGTGTCTTTCATTCCCCCTCGCTTCTGGACACAAGAGGATGTCTTAGGCTCAAACTGAGTTTTCTGTCTCAGTCTTGGAATCAGCCAAGGCACCCTGACAGGATAGTGGAAAGTCAGTACTGCGTGTGGGCTTCTCCAGGATATTACTGCCTTTAGTTGGTTGCAGCTGGCAAAGTGAGGCGTGAGTGTGTGTGTGTATGTGTGTATGTGTGTACGCGCGTGCACGTGTGTGTGTGTGTATGTGTGTGCAAGTACATGTGGGTGCATACACATTAGTGGAAGCCAGAGGTCAACGTTAGGTGTCCTTGATCACTCTCTACCTCTCTTTTTTTAATTAATTACTTTATTTATTTCACATCCTGACCACAGCTTCCCCTCCCTCCTCTATTCCCAGTCCCCCTTCCCTCTGCTCCTACCCCCCCCAATCCACTCCTCCATTTCTATTTAGGAAAGAGCAGGTCTCTCATGGAAATCAACAAAACGTGGTATAGCAAGTTGCAATAAGACTAAGTACCTCCCATTTGTTGAGGCTAGGGAAGGCAACACAGTGTGAGGAGTCGGGTCCTGAAAGTCAGCCAAAGAGTCAAAGATGGCCCCTGTTCCCACTGTTAGGAATCCTACAAGAAGACCAAGCCGCACAACTGCCTCATATATGCAGAGGGCCTAAGTCAGTCCCATGTAAGCTCCCTGGTTCTTGGTTCAGCCTTTGTGAGCCCCTATGAACCCGGGGTGGTAGAATCTGTGGGTTTTCTTGTTCTACCTTACTTTTAAAGACAAGTCTCTCATTGATTCTGGAGCTCCCTGATTTGGTGGGGCTGGCCAGCCTGTTAGTTCCAGGGGTCCTCCTGTCTCCACCTCCCCAGCAGTGAAATTACAGATGTACATAACCACACCAGCTTTTAACATGAGTGTTGGTTACCCCAACCTCAGGTCTCAAGTATTTTACCCACTGAGCCATCTCACTGGTCCCGTAGCTTCTACTGACCATCACACTATTATTGCTGTTCTTCACCTTTTCAATCCCTCCATCCCCCTTACCAGGCCTCTTGATGAGAATCTGCCGCTCTCCTCTCCGCAGCATGCTTCACTCTCAGAAGCATGCTCAGCTCAGTCTGCTGCACTGGCAGAGATGAGCATCCCGATGCCTTCCTCCTGACAGCTCATCTCTCTATGGCTGAATGATACTCGGCTGTAAGGACTTGGTACAGTTTAGCCATCCTCCTGCTGGCCAGTGTCTGACAAGTGTGAATAACGGTTCTATAAATAGCCGCTGCGGGTTTTTGTACGAGTTTTCGAGTCGGTTAGGTAGATATTGGAGAGCAGTTGCTGGATTGTCAGGTAAGTCAGCGCTGACTTTGAGAGAAACCCTCAAGCTGCATTGCTGGGTGGCCAGGCCGGCTTGCATTCCCCCCAGTCAGGGACACAGATTCTAGAGTTCCTTTGCTCCGCCTCCTCTCCAGAGCCAGGAGCTGTAAGAAAGCTCAGCTCAAGTCCCAGATCAGGTTGGTTTTCTTCTACTCTTCAACAAGTTTTAATTTTTCTATTTCCTGTTTGGGTCCCAGATCTGCTTTGAACCAGTTATCACATAAGGCTGCTTCTCGACTCTTTTTTTCTTTTATGCATCTGAACATATTGCATATGCCGTATACAGGTGGCGCTACCATAGGCAGGTGGTGCCTATTACTGGAACACCATTGGTGCAAAGACCGTTTTCTGCCTTCTTCACTTCTTGGACTTTCTTTCTCTGTTCTTGTGTTTGGGTGACATCTATTGTCTCATCCCCTATCATTTCTGGTACATTGTCAAGCCCACCCAGTGAGTTTATCATCGTTTTATTTCATTTTTTAAACAGTTTGGGTTTTTTTGTTTTTTTGTTTTTTGTTTTTTGCCAGAGTTGGTGAGATGGCTCAGAGAGGGTAACAAAGCCTGCTACCAAGCCTGAGAACTTGAGGCATTCCATCTCTGAGACCCACAGAGTGGGAGGAGTAATATACTGGATCCTGCAAGTTGTCCTTGACCTGATGGAGTTGAGAGCAGGCAGCTCAGCATCTTCCACAGTTTAGTGCTCACGACTCCTGGCAGAACAGGGCATCACATCAGGGCTTTAACCATCGGGTTGGCGAGATGGCTCAGCAGGTAAATGAGCCTTCCCTACAAGCCTGGTGCCTGGGTTTGATCCCCAGACCCTGTAAAAAGGTGGAAGGAGAAAACCAACCTCACAAAGGTATCCTCCGGCCTCCACGCATGTGCCAAGGCAGACATCCACTCCACAGGCATGCATCATAACCACAGATCCAAAGATACACTGCTGCTGCTGTCGATCCTGGCAACCAGGAGATTCTGAATCCTCACCGTTCAGGGACAGAACTGTGCTCCACACTTGCATGCCCTCAGGGGGAGAAGCTGAGTTGTCTGGGAGCCTCAGGGAACAAACATACTGTCTTGCAGGGCTCCCCCTTGCTCCCTGAGCCAGCAGGCACCAGGGCCCACAAGTTGGCTGACGGGTGCCTTGCTGGAGCAGCTCGCCTCGTAGGCTTAACGAACTATTTGTAACTATTGAACTATTTGCCACTAATGAACTATTGTGGTGGCTTAACTCTTTCCAGCTGACAGTTCTGCTGTAGTCAGTGTTTTTTTTACCTCTGTTCCCAGGGGAGAAGGGAAACAAGGAACAACACTTAGTTGCTGAGTCTCATCTGAGTCTAAGACCTTGTGGGATGGAGAGGGGCTCCTCCATCACAGCTTCTTCTCTTCTGTGACCCAGCCAGGCCAAGGTAAGGCCTGTACACTTGGGCGCCCAGTGCCAACCACAGAGCCCACATCCTCAAAAAGTATACCAGGGCTTCATAAAATCCCAAATTCCCAAAACCGGTTTCTAGAAATGTTCTCCTGGTGCAATGGAGACCTCCGGGACTGTTCTCTTGGAGGAGCTGGAGGGTATAGATGGCACAGAGGATGGAGGACCTGCAGCTCCTAGGTTCATCTGCTTATACCACACAAAGCTGCTCTCTCTGGGAGCTCAATTTCTCCTGACTTCAATGTGTGTGGGGGAGGTGCTGCAGATCCGAGCTGGAAGGAAGAGGACTCTCACCTTCATTACTGAGGGAGCCCTTGTCAGTTCTATTGGTCCCTCAACTCACCTGGGCTCTACATGGGTACCACATCGACACCTCACTGCTTTTCACATAACAGCAGGGCTTTTGTGCAAAAGACTTTTATCAGCCGTGCAATATTCCGTTGCACACTCCTGCTCAATACTCTTCTTAGTAAATGCTTCTGGCCAGCGGCATCGACTGTTTTCAATGCCCTGTTTAGACAGAACTGCCTTGTTCTGCACCTCTGCACACATCACCGGTGATTCTTCAACAGAAAGCCCTCTAGGGGAATTTCCGGAAAGAAATAATCAGATTTCTCAAAGCTTATCTCTGGTGTTTCTATTGATTTTACAGTTAAGAGCTATTACCCCCGCTCTGCAGACAGTAAGTGATTTCTCTCCTACCATCTGGAAAAGACTCCCTGTACACCCTGTCTCCGGGCCTCCCTCTAGCCCAAGGCATTCCAATATTGAGCATTTCCCTGGGCCTGTCTGACTTTGGGCTCTGCAATGGACATTCTGAGGCTACAGGTTTTTTTTTGGGGGGGGTCCTTCACTATCTGGATATGCATGTCTTTATTCTGGGCTGAGAGCAGCATCCTAGTAATTGCATTTTCCGCAGTACCTGCGCTTGCCTCTATGTCTCTTTCTCGGGTTTTTTTTTTTTTCCAGCTGATCGCTGACCCTCATTCAACAGGCTGTGAATTAATTACCCACGGTATCTGTCAAAGAACTCAGGAAAACAATTTTAAAAAAAGAAAGCCCTTTTTCTCGCCTGGTGTCTTTTGTTGTGGATGCAAGGGATGATTGTGAATTACATCAGAGCTATTCTGAGATATGGGGGCAGGGCAAGAGCCCCAGCTCACCTCTCTGGGCAGGCACTGATTTCCAGGTACCTGGGATTGTGTTCTAATGTCACCCCAGCAGGAACAAGAATATCACCCTGAGCTGGTCAGGATCTAGCTGCTGAGTAACCTCAGTATGGAGGATTGTCATGGGGAACAAGATGCCCCTAATTCCTAAAGAGCATCTAGAACAATCTTTTCATTAAGGAACCAGGGACCTTCAAGAAGGGAGAGGTTGTTTCTCACTGCAGAAGGACTGATGGTAGCCTGGGCTCTGTAATCTTTACCCTGTCCCCTTCACCAGGTGACCCCATAATTTATAAAGCATCACCTTAAGTTGATTTCCCTGGAAACAGAGATAGAGACTGCACAGAAAGCAGCGGTTGGGGTGGGCTGGTCAGTGGGGGAGAACTCTCCATATAGATCAGTGGTTCTCAACCTCCCTAATGCTTTGACCCTTTAACACAGTGCCTCATGTTGTGGTGACCCCTCCCCCCTCCAATTCTAGAATTATTTTTGTTGCTACTTCACATTTTTGCTACTATAATGGACTTAATGTAAATATCTGATATGCAGGATATCTGATATGCGACCTCTGTGAACAGGTCATTCAACCCCAAGGGGTCTCAACCCACAGGTTGAGCAGGGTTGCCACAGATGTTTCCAGTACCTTGAAACCTGAGAACCTGACTTTCTTTGGAAACAATATGTTATGCATCTCAGACTGCAGTTACTTGGAACAACGGGGAAGAGCTGCAAATGCACAGACATGCATCCTTATAAAAGAGGAGGAGGAGATATGGACCATCATACATATGGCAAAGTCTGAGACTGGAATGATGGGGTCGTAAGCCAAGAACCCTGGAACCATAGGGAGCTGAGTAGGGAGGAGGGCCCCCTAGGAGCTGATGTAAGGGAGCATGCTCAGTGGCCAAGATGCCTTCCGGCTTTGGATATCCAAACTAAGGGGCTGTGCATTCTTTTGCTTTAAGCCACTGAACATTGAGTACTCTAGTGTGGCAGCCTCCAGGAGCCAGCATTATGCATTAGCAGGATGGTGAAGTCAGGGCAGAGGGCTTAGATGAACCCTCTACGGAGCTTGAGGGTTGGGTTGCCTGCTGGGAGGCATGAGACCTGCCTATGACTCCTTCATCCAAGTCTGAGCCCAGTCCAGGTGAGGCAGATTGACGTTATCACTATAGGGCTACACTGTGACAATACAGTGGAGGACCGTGACTCCTGAAAGGAAAGAAAACAAAGGGAGGCATTGCAAGCTAGAGGGAGAGAAAGCACGTGCCAGCCCCATAACAAAGGCTTAATCATTTCCTTCTGAGAGTATGTGAGAAGCAACACCATCCCCGACAGGGTGAGAACACCAGTAAAATACCAGGAGAAGAGAATAAAAAGCAAACGCCGCCTCCTTAGCAATCAGGAGGCAGAATGAAGAGAATGCCATATTATTCTCCCCCTTCAGGGTTGCTCCTGGCGTAGGGAGGGGCTGGGATCTGGTGTTTACTTGGAGAATGGGGTGCATAGAGGTTCTGCTATTGTGGAAGTCTCAGGAGCTGCACAAGCCCCTTTGCGTAGGCATGTTTGTGCAGTGGAGAATCTCAGATGAGCCGCCACACAGGTGCACGGAGCACAGACCAGCCTTGGCTACAGCGCTGTGCTTCACAGAGCAGTGCACATGGTGCCTTAATGTGTGCAGGCCAGCACCTAGCACACCAGCTGTGCTGGGGTTCCCAGAGGCATGCATGTAAGCACAGCGTGGAAAGGTCTCCACAAGGACACTCCGTAGGCCAGTTCTAGTGTGACCTTCATGCATGAAAAGGGAACCACACCAATGAGGATGTGAGCAGACAGCACTCAAGGTCTCTGCTCAGCGGTGACCTGGCTTCACTCTCTCTAGGAAACATAAACCAACAGGTGAATCTGACCTGTGCCTTGTCCCCTAAAACAGGTACACATTGCTATCCTCATACAGACCCAGCCATGACCCTCCTCTCTCATTCATTTTCCCACCAGCACACAGCACCCAAGCCATCCTGCACCCCAAAGGGGAAAAAAGGTAATGTCCCCTCCCCTGATGTCTCAGGTCACCTTCTGGCATCCTCCCAAAGGCCCCTTCTCTGCCTGCCTGTCTGCCTTGCTACTAAGCAGCTTGCACCCCCCTACACACACACAACCCTTCCTCTCTCCTCTCTCCCCCTTTTCTTCCTCTTCCCTTTTTCCTCTCCCCCTCTTCTCCCACCTCCTTTTCTCCCTGCTTCTCTGCATGTAGAGGCCAGAGAGCAACCTCAAGTGTTCTTCAGGCACTGTCCTTCATTTAAAAAAAATAATAATTTATTTAGAATTTAGATTCATTTTATGTGCATTGGTGTGAAGGTGTCAGATCCCCTGGAACTG
>LOEQ01001704.1:528324-539245 GCA_001685075.1 Bramus lutescens | reverse complement strand
TTTTTTTTTTTTTTTGAGACAAGGTCTCTCATTAGCCCAAGGCTTGCCAGTTCTGCCTCCCTGAGCCTGGGATTATAAATGTGTACCCCAGATCCCAACTTTTTTTCCACCTGGGTTCTGGAGATCAAACTCAGGTCTTTGTGCTTGTGAGGAGAACACTACTGGCTGAGACATCTCTCCAGCTCAAATCTCAAGTCTTTTATTTTTAATTTAAAAAATTACTTTATGTATATGGACGTTTGGGCTGCATTTATATCTGTGCACCACATGGAGGGCGCAAGAGGGAACCAGATTCCCTGGAATTGGAGTTACAAACAATTGTGAGATGCTGTGAGGGGCCTGGGGATTGAACTCGAGTCCTCCGTAAGAGCAGACATGGCTCTTATCCACATAGCCATCTCTCCAGTCCCTCATTTAATTTACTTTTGCAGTAAGATATACGTAGCACAAACATTTGGCTTTGAGCATTTTCATTGCTGGAGTAGTATTGGGTCCTGCATGCATCTGTGCAGCCTCCATGACATCACCTCCATAATTTCACCTCCAGAAATGTCTTCATTCTGCAAAACCAAGTCATTATCTGTGAACTTGGTGACTCTAGGGACCTGAGAATATAGAATCATTTGGTGTTGGTCCTTTCTTGTGTTTCTCAGTGTGCCCTGAAGTCACTGTGTAACCAGAGATGATCCGGGGCTTCTGACCCCCCTTCATCCACTTCACTCATGCCTTGGTACCAGGCCTACACCACCACGTCTGGGTTGGGAGGTCCTGGGCATGGAACCCAGGTCTTCCTGCCTGTTAGGCAGCACTACACATCCAACCATCTTGATTCTTTCATGAAGCATCCATCCCTCCCCAAAGCTATAGCAGATGGTGGGATCCAATTCCCCCTTCGAGGTCGACTCTTGTTCTCCAGCCCATCAGTTTGCCAAGGCTCTGCTATCACCGGCATTCTCTATTCCCCAACCCGGCTGAGCACCACAGAGCGTGCCAGGTACCACTGAAGGAGCTTGGGGTACCACTGAGGCGGAGTCTGTTCTGTCTGTAGTCCCAGAACCAGAATGGAAGCCAGCAACTTGTTGTAGTACATGAATGAGATAATCTGTGAAGGCTGAACAGGGCTGGACACGGAAGTCACTTCCTAAGTAGCTACAGTTACTGTAACCCACCCCACATGCCCTTGGTACCTGTTGTAGAGTGTGCGCTTTGTGAATGACATCAACTTCTAGGGAGGACAGTCAGCTTCTCCCCCTCCAGGGGGCATCTCTAGGCCCCACCTGGCAGAGGAAGACACTGAGATAAAGAGAAGTGGCCCAGCACTATCACATCTGGGTTCAGCTTTGCAGAATCTCCAGCTTAGGAGCCACAAGAGGTTCAGGTGTGTGTGGGGGGGGGAACAAAGCTACCCTATCTCACAATCAGGGTTACCCCTCCCAGATATGGGAGGATGTGGGTATTAGCCTGGCCTCTGAGACACAAGCTTTGCTTCTAGAAGTTTCCAGGCCTTGCCTAGGCTTTCAGATGGATGGGGCTTATCCAGTAGAATCAGAATTGTCTGAGAGTGGGCTTGCCTCAGAGATAGGAAGGACATTTTAGCAGGTGAGTGACAGCCATGTGGCCTGCTGGGTATTAGGAAGTAACTATGAAAACCTCTGGAAGGCCTTAACCATTGCGCCATCCAGAGCCAGAGCTCCCAGTGCACTTTGCATTGAAAAGGGCAGAAACTGAGAGAAGTAACCTTGTTGGGGTCGTACAGTGTCTGCAGTCCTGTGTCCAGCATGGCGGGCCAGACTGGCTTCCTCGGAGTACAGCTTACAGCTGGCAGAAAATTAAGCCACAGTCCTGAGGTGGCTCAGTGGAAGGCAATGGCTTCATGGCAGCGAGACCAGTGACATCCCTGTCCAGACTATGACTAACTGGAAGTGACAGGATGCAGAGCTGGAGCAGGTGGCAATTTACCTGCTCTGTCAGACATCAGATCTGCAGCAAGGACCCCCCCGGATCCCTGAGGCCAAGGGACCTTAAGCAAAGGGGCAGGCAGGGCTACGTGGAGAGCAGGGAAAGGGCATTTATAAGGGCTTAGCTAACAGGGGACTGGCCCCTGGGCTTGGCCCCTAGCTGGCCGGCTCATCCCAGCAACTCACTGGGCCTCTCAATTCCGACAATGGATGAATACCATGAGTGGATCAAGATGACAGAATCAGTAAGGATACAGGCTAAGGCCTACTGAGCTCTCTCGGGGATTGCTTGAGTGATGTCTACCACCACACTAGTGCCCTGCAAAGAAGGGATGGACACCCCTGGGAAAGACCAGCACTTGGTGAGGACTTAGGGCTCGGCAGAAAAGGAATTAAACTAGAGACATCAAGACATCAGACCCTGAAGTCTGACCCAGACCAGGACTCCTACCTCCCTTGAAGCCTGTACCACAGTCCCCAAGCTACCCCTGTATCTTGACCTCCAACCTCTGACCTCCACCCTTGCCTTCACATTGTCTCAGCAGCCATCACTATCATGTCTGCTGTCTTCTTTGCTATTGGGAACTTCAAACAGTTGTTCACATCCACAGGCAGGCGTGGAGAGAAGGGAATGTGTGATGTGCTGTTGCTTGCTTGAACTCAGCTGGATTAACCCACCTAACCCACCATATTAGGTAGGGTTTCTATGGCTGTGATAAAAAACACTGTGGCCAGAAGCAACTTGGGGAAGTGTGCTGCTTAGTTTGAGTTTGCGTGATTTGGGAAGAAGGAACCTCACTTGAAAAATATACCTCCACGAGATTGACCCATAGGCAAGCCCGTAGAGTCTTGTCTTTATTAGTGACTGGTGCGGGAGGGCCCAGAACAGGGGGAGCTGTGCTACCCCAGGACTCGTGGTCCTGGATGGTAAAAGAAAGCAAGGTGTGTGGAGCAAGCCAATAAGTAGCACCTCTCCAAAGGCCTCAATATTGGTTCCTGCATCTGGGTTCCTGTCTTGAGTTCTTGCCTTGACTTCCCTCAGGGATAAAGTATTACCTGAGAGTTGTAAGCCAAATAAAGCCTTTCCTCCTCGAGCTGTTATTGGTCATGGTATTTTATCACAGCAATAATAAAAAGCAAACTAAGGCTGGGACGAAAGGGTGAGTGTCATCTCGCAACTTGCAACATCATCCAGGGAAGTCACTAGAAGCAGGAACTGAAGCAGAAGTGCTGCTGCTTACCGGCTTGTTCATGGCTTGCTCAACCTGCTTTCCTAAACCACTCAGGATCACCAGCTCCAGGGTAGAACGACCCACAGTGTTCTGGACCCTCACACATCACTCACCAAGAAAAAACACCACAAGCCAAACTGGTGAGGCATCTTCTCAATTGAGGTTCCCTCTTCCCAAATGACCCTAGATTGTGTCAGGTTGACATAAAGTTAGTGATCACACCCATTTATACAGTTCAGGCCCTTCTGCCTAGGGAATGGTGCCTGCCACTCACAGTGGGCTGGGTCTTGCTGCGTCAATTTAATTAAGACAATTTCCCCATACCATTACGCCCATAGGCAGACTTGATCTATGTAGACCCCCTTAAGAAACTGGGGCAGTGAAGGAGCCTGGCTCTCCCCGCCACATACTCCACCCTCTAGCCTCTCCCCTGGGTGCACCAAGGAGCAATCTTTCCAGCAGCCTTTATTCTCACTGACTTCTCTCACCAACCGTGACTTCTGAGATTTACTGGGATTTTCTGTGACGCGCTTGGCAGTTTAGTTGAGGAATTGGACAGTTTAGCTGCAGGAGTGTGATTTATTCAAGAGTCATGCTCTGTCCTGAGTCACAAGACTCCTCTTCAGCCAGCTCTGGGGAAGAAGGGTGCTCGCTCTGGCTGCTCTGCCCTTGACAAGCTAAGTGGCTTGGGGCTTGGGAGCTGTAACTCAGGTTTCTTCAAAGACACTGGGAAGCGCTGGCGATGTGATTGCTTTCCTATAACTAGGGCTGGGAACCAGAGCTGAAGTAGCCTCAAGAGCCCCAGGCAATTTTGCCAGGAGATAACAGGAGCTGACTGTGGTAGCATCTTGGGGCAGGGGTGGGGGCTCCTACCGGGAGAAGCTCGTCAGCCTTTGCAATCTACAGAAAGAAGTAGGCTAACTATAGAGGACTTCCTCCCCAGCCTACCAATCCCTCATCCCCACAAATGCTCACCCCACCCCACCCCACCCACTAAGTGGTCCTTCTCTATATCTGGATGCCACCCTCTTGGCCGCATGAGCCTCTCTACACATGGGGTCTGAGTGCTTGCCCTGCCTTTGAGGTTGAACATGTTTCCTCAAAATGAGCTCAATTGTAAGGCCACCTCCGAGGAAGACACCCCTGTCTTCCTGGTCCCCTGTCCCTGTTCCTCCTCTGCTCTTCCAGCGTCTTTTGCAAGGAGCATGTAGTACTGTATGCATGTGAGTGTGTGTGAACTCACCTTCCTCATAAATACTGACTCACCCACCAGACCAAGAATGAAGACAAGTAGGCTACACCTTCTACCAGGAGTCTATGCTGGGTTCACTGCCAGCTAGGCCTATGGAAGACAGATCTCCCTACCAACCACCTCCCTGGGTGCTTCTTGGAAACCAGAGCGGTTTAGTGAGGCAAGTGACAGGGTGGTGTGATCACCCAGAAGACCCTGAGATGACAAGCAGATGGGGTGGTCCCTACAGTCTGGGGAGCTAAAGAGAGATGAGTCCTGACTCTTGAGGGAGCAGGTGCCAAAGACTGTCATCCACACTTGGCATATGGAGAGGAAGAGAAAAGACAGGAAGAAAGAGGGAGGGAGGGGTGCAGGGAGGAAGGGGAGAGATGGTGGAGGAGGAGGGAGCAGGGGGAGGGAGAGGGGGTGCAGAAAGGAAGGGGAAGAATGTGGGGAGAGGGAAGAAGGTAGATGAGAGAGGCAGGCAAGGAGATGGAGGGGTTCAGGGAGAGAAGGAGGAGGAAGGAGAGGCGGTGGAAGAGGAAGGAGAAGAGGATGAAAAGGGGAGGGGAGGAAGCTAAAAGGAAGGGTGTGAGGAAAGCTTCCAGGGCAGAGGATGGAAAAGACACTTGACCGTTCCTGAAAGAGGCAGCTTCTGCGATGGGGGTCAGGAATCTCCCTTCCAGTCCTGGGGACACAGAGGTTGAGGGGGAAGGTTGGCTCTCTAAACTCTTCTTTCTCTCTTTTTGGGACTGTGGAGATGGGATCCGGATTCACAGAAGATTCTAGAGGTTCCCTAGGATAGAAGTCCCTTTGGAAGCCATGAGGTAGGAGTAGCACAACCTTGGATGGGCCAAGGCTGCCCTAAACCTACCAGGCCTCTGGCTCCTGGGAGACACAGGGACTCTGGTGGGCCTGAGGCTCAAACTTCAGTCTTGAAAAGGCAAGGTACCTGAAGGGAGACAGCAGCTGCCAAAAGAAGTAAGTTCTGAATGCATTTACCTCAGTTCAGATGGGTTTAATGCATGAGGTCCAGCATCAAGCCATCCACACACACCTATCTGCAAAGGAAGAAAGTATCAGCTGTTCACACAGGCAAACATACACGTGTGTGTGTGTGTGTGTGTGAGAGAGAGAGAGAGAGAGAGAGAGAGAGNGAGAGAGAGAGAGAGAGAGAGAGAGAGAGAGAGAGAGAGAGAGAGGAGAAAGTATGGCTGCACTGAAAATCCACAAACAGCCATCCTGAAGGAGGCGATTCAGGGGTAACCAGCCAATCCAATTCAGCCTGCCTTTGCCAGCAAGTACGTGACCTTGGACAAGTGTCCTTTCTGGACGTCGGATTCTACAGCTATGAAACAGAAGTCATGGCAGGACAAAGTGCTCTCCTGAGTCCCGGATGAGAACCTGGAGGTGATGGGTCTACACAGGGCTTGACGTGGCTTCAGCTGTGTGGAAGCTTCTGACACTTTCCCTTGCTTTTCCAGGTTCCTGGAGGCCTGAATGAAGCCAGTGAGCAAACCCAGTCACTGGTGTCTTTACTTCTGATACCTAAGTACAAGTGATAGCTCCCATTAGCCCTCCTGTCCCAGAAAAGAACCACAAGAACAATGAATGCAAGTGGCAATCCTCAGAGTGACAGGAACTACCTGGACCCGCAAAGGCTTCTACCACGGCTCCGCCTTCATCACCCAGGACCCTGAGCCACAGACGATAGGCTCTCCAGGACAGACAGACATCCTGTCTGGTGGCAACACACAGCAGCTNCCCGCCCTCCACAGCACCGGGACATGCGGCTGTGCCAGATGCCAGGATACACCGGTTCTGCCTCCCCAGGCACAGGGAGGAGAGAGGGAGTGAGGTCATAGCAGGATAACATGAGAGATAATTAGTGGTTTTGTCAGTAACATGTTAATCCCACCGCTGTCTGTGCAGCCCAGGCTCCAAGCCAGGCGCCAATGGAGAAAATGATATTTCCTAACCTGTTCCAAGCACTGGCTCTTCTCATAGCCCTCAGCCTTGCTGCCCACTTAATCCCAACAGAGTGATGAGAGAGGGCCTGTGACCCACTTACAGATGAGCACAGAGGCCAGGAGAAGGCTGAACTGTGTGAGCTGATGAACCCCGGATTTCTGGTCATTCCCCCACCCCACCCCATGGAATGCTGAGTGAGTGCTGCCCTCCCAGAGGCCTGGCTGGTAGATCTATCAGTATGGGGAATGGAATGACCATCTGTCCTGGCAAATTTCCAGGTAGAAATCAGGAAAGGCTTCCTGGAGGAAGGGATACTGGCGCTAAGAGCTGATGGTACAACAGGAGTGGCCAGGCATCAAGTAGAGAAAGCAGACAACACCTAGTCTGGAAGCTCCTTACCCCACCCCAAGATAGACCACCATGCCACAACCCCTGTCTCTACTCAAGCCTAGGCCTCTGCAACACAGGCTGTTGCTACAAAGCAGGGCCCAGGCCTGGTTTCTCCGGGTTCCTGGGGCAACTCAGCTTGAGACAAAGAAACCAAAGGGATCCAGCATGATAAGCCATGATAGGCAGTGTGGGCCAAGGTAAAGAGCAGCAGCTGCTCACCCTGACACTGCCTGTGTGGGGTAAGACACGGGGAGTTGTTGAGGATGCTGAGGGGTGGGATTTGAGGACTGTGTGTCCTGGACAGGCAAGCCACTAAACAAAGGAGGTTTTCGGGAGTTTTAGACCAGTGGCTATCCTTCAAGGATGCAGAGTGCCCAGTATAGCAGGTGACCTCATAGGCCACACTAGCACCATTCCAGGCCCAGTTTGCAAATGGTGCATGGGAGAGAAGCTAAGAAACACAAGTTGCTGTTCTGGAAGAGGGCTTTTTTTTCTTCCTTTGTCCTCTGTTTATCCTCAGGATGCCGCCGGTTTCCTCAGTTGGACAAACCAAACTGACATTTTCCTTACAGCATTCTGCTGCCCTCACCCTCCCTGTGTCTAATACAGAGCAAATGTAAGTTAATGGCTATGGTGAGGGATACGTTTGCTTCACCAGGAGCCACGGTGTGGCATCTAAGCCAACTCTGTGGTGAACTGCCCCATGGTGAAACTCAGGCTCCCGTGCCTCCAGAGTGTGAATGATAAAACAGAGAAGCCACCAGTAGCTCCCCAAAGGCTCAGGCCAAAGGCTTAGGTGTTGGAGCAAAGAGGGGGACCCTGGATCCGGCTCTGCATCCCCATGATCTCAGTTCCTATGTCTGTAAACGACATGGAATCAGGAGACTGCCAACTTCTAGGACTGCTGCGAATGTCAATGTTGTGTATACAACTGTTGCCAAGGTGTTTGGAGCACAGTAGTACCCAATAAGTAGTGAGCTGTCACCCCTTGATGCCCAGCAAATATCTTGTGTCTGTCACTACCTAAGCCTTGGCAGCTCTAGACAGGAGATGGAGTAGCCTGGATCCCTGTGTGCTACCAGGACTTCTGTGACAGTTTGGGGTGGAGAAAGCCCCTAGAACTTGAAGTCACAACAACCATCAAAAGGCCACCAGGCCAGCTCACTTGGTTTGGCTCTGCAACACCTCAGGCTTAGAACTTGGTTTGAAATAGTTTCTTCTGCCTTCTCACAGATAAATGCCCTCTGGAGGAGCTGGGGCGGAGTTTGAGGACTATGAGCACTGGACAGGCAAGCCATTAAGCAGAGAAACTGGGCAAGTGAGTGAGATCCAGCAAAACCCCTACGTGGCTGAACCAACCCCACAGTGTCTGCAGACAGTAGAACTTCTACACAATACATGTAAAATAAACACTTAACAGGATTATAGAAACATCAAAAGGGGAGGATTAAAAAAAATAGGAGCCAGGAGCCAGCAATGGCAGAAACAATCAAACAGATTAGAAAAAGAATAAGGAAATTAATAAGTCAGTAATTGTATAAATTGGTATAATTATTCTGGGAAGCAATTTGCCATTATCCAGTAAATATGGGGTGAGCAAACCGCCATCCTACTGTTGCCCAGGAGACAGGTGCCAAATTTCTGGGATCCCTGTTTGGGAGGGTTGACTGGTTAGTTGGTTGGTTAGACGGTGGTTGATTAGATGGTTGTTTGGTTGGCTGGCTGGCTGGCAGTCTGGTTGGTTGCTTAGTTGGTTAGTTGACTGACTGGTTGACTGGTTGGTTGGTTGACTGGTTGGTT
The DNA here is from genome assembly GCA_001685075.1 of Bramus lutescens. Classification (NCBI taxonomy): domain Eukaryota; kingdom Metazoa; phylum Chordata; class Mammalia; order Rodentia; family Cricetidae; genus Bramus; species Bramus lutescens. Next base: position 530,663 of record LOEQ01001704.1, on the reverse strand, counting down.
AGCTGGCTGGCTTGTTGGTTGCTTGACTGGCTGGTTTGTTGGTTGGTTAGCTGGCTAGTTGATTGGTTGGCTGTATGGTTTATTGGTTGGTTGGTTGGTTGGCTGACTATCTGGCTGTCTGGTTAGGTGGCTGGCTGGCTGGCTGGCTGGTTGGTTGGTTGGTTGGTTGGTTGGTTGGTTGNNNTGGTTGGTTGGTTGGTTGGTTGGTTGGTTGGTTGGTTGGTTGGTTAGTTGGCTGACTGGCTGGCTGGATGCCTGACTGGTTGGTTGGTTGGCTATTTGGTTGGCTGGTTGGCTGGCTGAATGGCTGGCTGGCTGGATGGCTGACTGGTTGGTTGGTTGGTTGATTAGCTGATTGGTTGCTTGGCTGGCTGGGTGGCTGGCTGGCTGGCTGGCTAGTTGGTCGGTTGTTTGGATGGATGGATAGCTGGTTGGTTGGTTTGAGAGTGTCTTCTTATATAGCCCAAGGTGACTTTGAAGTTGTAACCCTCCTGTCTCAGCCTCCCAGAGTTATAAGTGTGCCACCATGCCCTGCCTAGGTTGCAAAACCCAACCAACCTATGAAGAAAACACAACAGAACTAAAGAAAAGAGGGAAGCAGGGATAAATAGAAGGAGGGGAAAGGGAGGGAGGGAGGAGCTTTGTGAAGGCAGAAATGTCTGGTCTGGGGAAGACTTGGTTTACAGGGTAGTGTAGCTCCTCCTCATCATAGGTAAGAGGGTAAGCTGAGGCAGATGACTCCCTGTGAGTCTATTTAAGATTCTCGGAGCTACCTAGCATTGAGGTCCAACTCTGACACTTCCTGAGACCCCCATCTTTGGGCCCAGCACGAGAGCCCCCTGCACAGTGGCATGTGGATGAATGGTGACACATAGGGTGACTGCAGTTGTCTTCTTGCTTCATCTGTGGCCCATACATACCCCTATCACATCAGCTCCCTGGAGCCCTGGTCTGCATGCCTGTCTCCCCAGCCTCTGACTCATGTGTTCTCAGGAACATGGAAGCCATCCAAGCCTGGGTCTTTCTGACCCTGCAGACAGAGCTGGGCTCCCCGCATGAGGGGCTGGCTGCCTCTGATTATGCATGCCCAGCCAGACCTGTTCTCTCCAAGCTGCTGCCTGAGGGTGGGGGGTGGCGCCCCTCTATAGTCAGACAAGTCCTGGGAGTCAGTCTTATATCCTCTAAGCCTTGTGACCTTGGTGAATGAGTCAAAGTCTCTGAGCCACAACTGCTCATTTGCATAATGGAGAAAACACTAAGGCCCTTGGGGCTGCTGAGAGAGTGGGGGAGCTGCATGATTTTACAGATTAGAAGACTCTTGACCAGGGGCTCCTAAACCTCACCATTCCTGAGGCTCCCTGTGTTACCCCATTTCTCTCACTGCAGTCAAGGCATCTGAGCCAACAGAACTCCACTCCACAAAGGACAAAACAGGCCATGAGAGGAAGAGAACACACAGAGGATATCTCAGGCCTGAGAAGCCACAGGCTCCAATGTNNNACCCCTGCTGTTCGCTGGAGGACAACCTTTGCCCCCTCAGACTTGTCCCTACTCAGTGATCAGCCAGAAGAGCCCTACCTGGGATGGCCTGTCCCCAGAATTGTAGTCTGAACTCCAGCCAACAAGCAATGCCAGCTTGTTCAGCTGCATCTCAGTGACCTGCCTCCCCAAGTACGAGAATGCTATGGACGCCTGAGTGAGCTGCTCCGGTCAGGTGCCTGCTAAGCTGACTTACTTTGGTGCCAACTCACTGATCCATGCTCTGAGCTTTGCTCCTTTATCAAACACAGAGATAAGGCACGCATGCACAGACAGGGCTCTGTAGAAAGAACAGGCAGCCTGAATATGCTACGCTCACGAGAAGCTCAGTTCCCATGCAGCATGCCACACAAGCCGTCATCCCACACCGCCAGACCTGCNACCCCTGCTGTTCGCTGGAGGACAACCTTTGCCCCCTCAGACTTGTCCCTACTCAGTGATCAGCCAGAAGAGCCCTACCTGGGATGGCCTGTCCCCAGAATTGTAGTCTGAACTCCAGCCAACAAGCAATGCCAGCTTGTTCAGCTGCATCTCAGTGACCTGCCTCCCCAAGTACGAGAATGCTATGGACGCCTGAGTGAGCTGCTCCGGTCAGGTGCCTGCTAAGCTGACTTACTTTGGTGCCAACTCACTGATCCATGCTCTGAGCTTTGCTCCTTTATCAAACACAGAGATAAGGCACGCATGCACAGACAGGGCTCTGTAGAAAGAACAGGCAGCCTGAATATGCTACGCTCACGAGAAGCTCAGTTCCCATGCAGCATGCCACACAAGCCGTCATCCCACACCGCCAGACCTGC
>LOEQ01001704.1:496134-520829 GCA_001685075.1 Bramus lutescens | reverse complement strand
AGAGAGAGAGAGAGAGAGAGAGAGAGAGAGAGAGAGAAAGTCTTTCTAGGAGACACGATGAATCATAGATGAATACAGGGAAGATGGCCTGTGGGGCTGGGTCCAGAGCTGGTTTCACACCACACAGCTGGAATGCCTTTGGCCTTCAAAGCCCACCACTGGGGATCTGATATGAGAAGGCCAGTCAGCATATCTGGGCCTACCACATGGCCCCATCAGCTAGTGAAAGAGCCCGGCAACTAAGTGGCTGATGCTCAGAGAGCAGGTGCTGAGCTGCGAACAGACTGACATCCACACCTCAGCTCATGATTCCGCTCACAAGCCAGTCATGAGAGTGAGTGATAACCATGCTCTCACTTTCCATTTAAGTAATGATTACAGATGGTCCTTGACTTCCAATGCTTCCATTTGGGAGGCAGAGTTTGCAGAGTGAGGGAGTCCTATGTAATCTGTAGAAGCCACACTTTGGATGTCAGCAGGTTTGGGGGCTAGGGATCCTCCCCACACATCTCCCTGGAGTTCCACGGGCACTGCCAGTGTGCCCCCACTGTGCTCTGTGCCTGGACAAGGAGGCTTGCAGGGCTAGGGGGGTTGGATCCACTTCCAGCTTACCAGGGCATGACCCCATCAGAAACTAAAGCCAGCACGAACACTCCCACACACTGCTGCAATAGAAAAAGCTGGCAGAAGAGTCACCAGTAGATAGGCAGCGGTTGCCCTGACTCTTCCTTTGCTTCCCAGGGTCTCCTGAGGCCTGAAACCACACACACACACACACACACACACACACACACACACTCTTAGCCTCTGACTCAACACCCTTCCTTCCATGCTTTTTGCCCAACTGGCTTAACCAGTTCCCTAATGTGCCAGAGTCCTATTACAGAGCTGTCCTTCAGGTTTACGTTCTCCCACCTGGTGAAGCCTCTGCTGAGCTTGAACCTTGCAGAAAATCTCCTGCCCTCCCCACTGTGCCTTCCCTCTGACGTCAGAGGGTTTTCTTCTCACCGTATCTGCGACCTGTTGACATATTACATTACATTCATGGTCAAGGGCCAATTCCCCCACTAGACACCCTCTCCCCACCTCATCCCTCTGGAAGAAATGTCCTAGATCAGAGACTTTGTGTGTGGCTGTTCCTCAAGGCATTGGAAGGGCGCATAAGAATTCTGTTTCTCAAGAGCATTCAGTGGAGCAAAGCATAGCATGCCCAACAGATGTGCTGAGACATCGGGACTCCCATCGTGGAAGAAACTGAACACCTGTCTCACGATAGACTCAAAGGCTATCAGACCCCTGACCCAGATGTAAGAGCTAAGACTATAAAATCCTTAGCAGTAAAACCAGGAGTGGGTCCACATTGCTCTGGGCCAACCAATGGCTTCTTGGACCAGACTAACAAAGAACAAAAAATACAGTAGACTTCCTCAAGATTAAAAACATCTTGGCTAGGCCGGGTGGTGCACACTTTTTATCCCAGCACTCAGAAGGCAGAAGCAGACCAGCCTGTAAGTTCCAGGTTAGCCTGATCTACAGAGTGAGTTCCAGAACAGCTAGAACTAAATAGCAAGACCCTGTCTCAAAAATAAATAAATAACCCAAACCTTTGTCTCAAAAGAAGTACTATAAGAAGTAAAAATGAATCTGAAGAATGGAAGACACAATTGCCAGCTACATCTCTCCTGAGAACCCTATCTCTGTTGCATTAAAAACAAACTCATACAATTCGGTAAAAAGACAAAGAACCCAGTACAGCTTTGTGTGGTGGTAGCTCTGAGGCTTCATTTCATCTCTCAACTTGACTGGATTTAAAATCACCTAGGAGACACACCTTTGTGTGTTCCAGAGGGTTTAGCTGAGAAGGAAGACACCCCCTACACACCTTCCCCAGACTGAGGTCTGACCCATGGTTTAGGTTCCCACACTAAATAAACAGAGACATGGAACTGAGCTGAGCTCCAGAATTTGTCTTTCTGCTTCCTGGCTGTGGATACAATGTGACCAGCTGCCTCACACTCATGCCTTCCTGACTATGATGGACTGTACCCCCAAACTATTAGCCTTCCTCGTGCTTGTCTCAAAATAAGAAAAGTCACTGATACAGTGGCACAGGCCTGTGGAGGGTAGGCGGAGGCAGGAGGATTGTGAGTTCAAGGCACTATCTCCGTAATTAAGTAAACACCCACACATCCACATGATCAACCTAACACAGAAAGTTCATGATTTTGACACTTTCTCCATGCAGATATGCAGATCTGATAAGCCTTGCCATGTTTTCCTTTCAGCTGCTGTGATGAAACACCAATCTAAAGCAAATAAAGTGTCTGTTTGACTCCTACTTCCAGGTTACAGCCCATTACCAAGGGAAGTCAGAGTAGGAATTAAGACAGAAGCCCTGGAAGAACACTGCTGGCGGCTCACTTTCAGGCTCATGCTCAGCTTGCTCTCTTAGGCAGCCCAGACCCCCTGCCCAGAGAATGATGCTGCCCACAGTGGGCTGGGATCTACAACAATTAACAGTCAAGACAGCCTCTCACAGACACGCCCACAGGCCACTCTGCTCTGGGCAGTTGCTCAGTTGGCATACCATTCTCAGATGACTCTCAGCTATGTCAAGTATGCAGTCAAAACTGGCGAGAACAGCACAGAAAATGTTCAACACTGGAGCTAAAGAGATGACTGGATGGTTAAATACATGTCTTGCTCTTCTGGAGGACCAGTCTAGTTCCCAACACCCAAGTCAAGTAGCTCACAACCACCACGGCCTCTGAAGACACCTGAACTCACACACACACACACACACACACGAAGAAGAGGAAGAGGAATTGGAGGAAGGGGAAGAAGATGAAGAAAAAGAAGAGGTATAATTTTCTTTTTTGAAAAATGGAGGCCATGCAAAATACCCAGTGGGCCACCACCTATTTGTGTTGCTGCTCCCAATATCTCCATGTTACTCAGACTCACATGGCTGTGACCAACTGCTGAGAGGACCACTGTAAAGGAAGAAAGGTTGTGTTGGCTCCTGGCTTTGGAGGCTTCAGACCAAAGTCACATGACCTCCTGGCTGTGGCCTGTAGCAAGGCAGAGCCTCATGGTGGAGAGTGTGTTCTAGGGCGAACGTGATTAGCTGATGGGCACAGGAGGAGGGGGAGGGACTTGAGCAGTGACCTCAGCTCCTATCCTGGTCATTGTCCTACTGCTGTGAGGAGACACCATGGCCAAGACAACTCTCATAAGAGGAAACATTTAACTGGGGACTTGCTTACAGTTTCAGAGGCTTAGTCCATTATCATCATGATGGGGAGCTTGGCCGTAGGCAGGCGTGGCTCTGGAGCAGTAGTTGAGACCTACATCCCAATCTGCAGAGAGAGAGAGAGAGAGNAGAAGAAGAAGAAGAAGAAGAAGAAGAAGAAGAAGAAGAAGAAGAAGAAGAAGAAGAGAGACAGACAGACTGGAGAGAGAGATACAGACAGACAGACAAACTGGGCTTTGCATGGGCTTTCGAAACCTCAAAGCCCACTGCCCCCCCCCACATGTCCTCCAACAAGGCCACGTTTCCTAATCCTTTCTAACAATGCCAGTCCCCAGTGACTAAGCACTGGAATATATGAGCCCACAGGAACCATCATTGTCTTCAAACCACCATAGCCCCACTTCTCATTTCTACCCCGTAATGTCGTAAAGAATCTACCAAGGATTGGCCCATTGAGTCAGACTCTCAGCATCCAGTTGCTTCCCGAAAGCCCCATCTCTGAACACAGCCGCTTTGAGAACCAAGCCTTCAGTGCTCCAACATTGGTGAGAACGCTTCACAAGCTAATCACAAAGTCCTGCCCAGCCCTCAAACGCTCACGTCCATTCCCTATCACAAAGGACATTTAATCCATCGTCAAGAATCCCCGGAGGCTTAACAGCTCGGACACGGTTCAAACCGCAAATTCAAAGTGTTCTCTGAGACTCAAAGCAAATTCTTAGCTGTGTCCAGTACAAGGGCATGGAGCAACCTTCCCATCCCAAAATGGGGGAGCAGGCCCTTCAAAGGAAGGGAGAGGACTACAGAAACCCAGCAGGGCAAACATGAGATTCTGACGCTCTGAGGCCGGCACAGGGGAATGCCGTGGGGTGCCGTGAGTGCAGCAGACTTGGGCAGCCCTGTCCCTGTGGCCTTCCATCTGCAGCACACGGGCCTCCTTCTGGGCTGGCTCTGCACACTGTTTCTGGTGTTGTTCAGCAGGTATTCCATGTACCTTGCATCTCCAACATCCTGGGGTTTCCACGGAAGCTCAGGCTTCGCCCTCATGAGCTATGGGTACAGCCATGTAGGGCTTCTCTACTCTGCTTCTCCAAGCCTTTCCAAATCCCCCCTGTAAACTGGTTCCAAAGGCACCATGAGCACAGGCCCACCAAAACCCTAGGTCCTCAGTCTCTGTGTTGGCCAGACTTTCAGCGCAGTGACACACACAAGAGAGGGAAAGTCTCAGGGAGGGGGGGATTTCATTTGGCTTGTGGCTTCAGGGGCTTCAGTCCAGGGTCTCTTGGCCCCATCTCAATGGGAGAGTAGTGAGGTGGAGAGGGGCAAGCAGCAGAGATGAGTATCTCATGGTGGCGAGAGAGAAGAGCTGAGATGGGGAGGGGCCGCGGACAGTATGTAGTTCTGCACATCACGTCTACAGTGGCTAGCTCTTCAAGCTAGGTCTGATTTGCTAACTTCTACCACATTCCAGCTAGGTCAACAAAGTCTAAAGTCATCAGTAGATTAATCCAGTGGCGAGGACAGAGGCCTCATGATCCTGTCGCTTCCCTGAGTTCCCACTCTGACCCCACTGCACTGGGGACCAAGCTCTCAACTGTTTCTTGTGAGACATTTTGTTTTTATTTGTTTTTTGTTGTTGTTTTGTTTTGTTTTTTAAGACAGGGTTTCTCTGTGTAACAGCCCTGGCTGTCCTGGAACTAGCTCTTGTACACCAGGCTGGCCTTGAACTCACAGAGATCCCCCTGTCTCTGCCTCCCAAGCCACCTCTGCTGGGCTTAATGATTTTTTTTTTTGAAGCTGAGGACCAAACCCAGGGCCTTGGCTTGCTAGGCAAGCACTCTACCATCCAGCTAAATCCCCAACCCTTCTTGTGAGACATTTTGTAAGAGCCTTTGCAGCCACAGCTCCCTAACCTACAAAGCACAGAATTGTGTTTCTCCTCAGCAGGATGGACACCCGGTGAGATTGCTCTCTGCTCCCCACACCAAGGGGAAGAATGCCATGTCTTCTCAAGGTGGAAGGGACAAAAACAGAGAGCTGCTTAGCCTCCACTGACAAGCCCTTTGCTGTGGATGCTAATCACACTGGCAGAGTGGATGCCCCATGATTGCGATTTAATTGCCTCCCAGAGGCCACATCTCCATTGTACCTGGCCCTAAGTCTTAGCATGCACGTGGAAGGGGCCGATATCATGGAAACAACTAGAGTGGAGGAAAGTCCCGCCCACATATTACTAGAATGAATGTGCGTGATACAACCTGGGAAAACAGTGCAGTCTTCCCACAAATCATTAGCCACAGGGTCGGTTACAGCCGGGCACTTGTAGATATACATTCCAGAGAACCGAGGATGGCCTCCACGTAGATGCATCTACTCGGATATTTACTGCAGCATTAGCCTCAAAAGTTCAAAAGGCAGAAATAACCCACACACCCACCAACAAGTATGTAAACCCAAGCATGTGTCTTTTCAGTTAAATAACCTTCGTCTGTAGGAAAGAGTGGGATTACCGAGAGGGACTGGGAAGACTGTAAGAGCCAGAGGACCAGGGAAACAGTGTCTTCTGAGCACGACGGGACATCTCCCTGCCCCCCCATCGCACTCATGAACTCACGCAAGCTGAGGTTGCCTGCGCAAGCTCTGCCAAACAGCAAGCCAGTCGGCACTCCAGCATGGAGGAGGAAGGGTGCATGAGCTCCCTCCCCACACTGAAGAGCTAAGGACAGTTGGTGGCTTCTCAGGGAGGGAGAGTCAGGTTTTTTTTAAAGGTATAGCCTCTGGTAGGTTGATCATGCTCCATTGGGTGGCCCCACACCCTGGAGTACATGGGCAGCACACGCCAGACTCAGATATAGAAGGAAAAAGGCATGATGTTGGGGGGAGGGAACAGAGGGACAGGGGAATCCAGAAGGAGTCAAGGGAGAAGAATAGGGGGAGAATATGATCAAAATGCCTTGTTCACAAAGAATCAATAAAAATATATCTTAATTTTAAAAGGAATGAAGGGTTGGAGAGATGGCTCAGTCATTAAAGGATGAAGCTTACAGCCAACTGTTATCTTAAACAGAACTTTACGTACCAACAGAACTTTATATACAACTTTATTGTATATAAATTCTATCTTAACATGGTTGTTAAAAAAAGATATATATCTAACTGTCAGGTGGTATGGCTCCATGGCAGAATGTTTGTGCATACAAGTTTTTGTTTGGGTTTTTATTATTATTATTTTGTGTGTGATGGGTGCTTCCCTGCATGTATGTCTATGTTCATAAGTGTGCAGTGCACACACAGTGACCAGAAGAAGGTGCCAGATCCCCTGACACTAGAGTTACAGAAAGTAGTGAACTGCCCTATGGGGCTGGGGTTCAAATTCCTGCCATCTGGAAAAGCAGCCAGTGCTCTTAACTACTGAGGCATGCCTCCAGCCCCAGGACCTTGAGATTTTTATGTCCAGGTCCCATTTCCTGTGTCCTCCTGCTTCCTGCCTGAAGATACAGTGTGACTGGACACTCCTGCCTTTGCCACAGCCTTCCCTGCTGTGACTGACACATTCCCTCAAACCAACATGAACACTTGCTCCCTGATCTAGTTTATTTTCTATTGCTGTTGATAAAACACCGACCAAACACAACTTGGGTTTATTTCATCTTACATCTTGTAGTCCATCACTGAAGGAAGTCAGGACAGGAATTGAAACAGAGACCACGGAGGCAGGGACCACGGAGGCAGGAACCACAGAGACACGCTGCTTGCCAGCGTTCCTCCCATGAAACATTCGGCTGACTTTCTTATACAACCTAGAACCGCCAGCCCAGGGCATGATACCGCCCACAGCGAGCTGGTCCCACTCACATCAATCACTAATGGAAAAAAAAATACCCCACAGACAGTCACACTCACAAGCCAAACTGATGGGGGCATTTTCTCAATTGAGGTTCCTTTTGCCCAGGTGACTCTAGTTTGGGTCAAGTAGACCAAAAACCAAAACAAAACAAAACCTAACCAGCCTACAACCTACTCCATTAAATTGCTTTTGCCAGACCATATCAGCACAGAGACAGGAAAGGTGACGGATACATTCAGCATTTAAGAAAAGTTTTGCTCTGGACAAGGTTAACTTGGCCCCGTGTACATGTTGCAGCCAACGTGTTTCTTCTACCCACTCTGCTTTCATCAGCTCCAGCACCCACACTCTCCCAGGAGTAGATATCACATGGTCCAGAAGAAGACATGAGGATGCAGGGCAGGACGATGGCACCAACAGTAGGCAGGACTCCGAAGCTCCTGGTCTCCGTCACTGTTTGCCTGCAAATCTCAAAGTGGGGATGCTTGTATTCAGTGGGGAAAACAGCTTAGAAAACTGCCCACAACTGACATAAAATCACCAGATTGTAGCCCAGCCTAGGAATTCAGTAAGGGCATCACCCCTCTGCTCTGTAAGCTCCTGGTCCCTGACTTAACCAGAGCCAGCTCCCTTCTGCTTGCAAGCTGAAGCCCCAATTAAAAAGCATTGCTTGTCTGGTTCACAACATTTGGCTTCATCTTGTGTCTATTGTTTCCATGCCAAAAGATCCTGTCTCTGCCCCCAGTCCCACTGCCAGATCTCAGTAATGGCCGCAGGAAGCAGACAGAAAACAATTGTGGTCGCAGAAGATGCATGATGGATGCACTGTCAGCGCACTGGGCCTAATTGGAGCGTGAGAAACGTATACACTCTGCAGATCGCTCGTTATCTTTAGGCACACGTGGAACCTTTCCAAAATCTGGCCATTTTTTTGGCCATAAAAGAACTCTTAATAAACTTTAGAGGGTTTGATGTCACATGTAAGAGCCCAGTGCAAGGTAATTAAGTTCAAAAATCAGGAAAAGATAGCTATGAATAAAAAATGCTCCTTCCAATAATCTACAGGTCACAGGAAGAAACACCATGCAAATGAGAAGATATTTGTCTCCTGTGAAAAGAGAAGTAAGAACTTCCAAACATATGGGAGGCAGGCAATGCCGAGAACACCCGAGCCATGAATATTAAGAAATAACCAAGGCTGAAAATTAATGAGCTAAGCATCCAGTTCACATACCTAAAAGAAGTAGAAGAAGCAAAAATATCAGAGGAAATCAAATAAAGATAAGCCCAGAAATTAATGACATAGGGAGCAGAGGAATGTGAGAAAATAATGAAATTAGCGATTAATTCTCTGAAAAGACTTGGGGGGATGAGAGTTAACTCATCTCAGCTCGTTTCCCTGGAGACCAGCCTCTCCGCATGGGACCTGTCCTCATACATGCCTCAGCGCTAGCCAGATGGAGCCCCAGGCTTGAGACAAGGCTTCCCAGTAGCTGTAGGGCTGAGAGCCAGGCCCTGCGTGGTGGTACCTGGCAGGTGTTCACACAACTGCAGAACCAGGCCCTTGACCAGGACAAAGGAGGTTTCCTAACATGCACACGTAGGAGCGTCCTAGCCCAGCAGTCCTGACCCGAGATGCCCAGTCAGCCTAGACCTTTGTGAGCAGTGGGTGACTGTCGCATGGATGACTGCTCCCTCTTGGAATTCCCCTTTGTACTTCTGACTCAAGCAAGTACAATCTGTATCGTGGTCATCCTGCACCCTGGGTGCCTGACCAGATCGTGGATAAACCTCTGGAGAAACTGACCACAAGGAGGGAGGGAAGGAGGAAAGAAGGAAGAGAGGGGAGGGTATGAACAGAAACTGAATTGGAAAGGGAGGGCTGCTACCTGGAACCCTGAACCCTGAAGACACTGCAAAGCCAATGTGATGATGTGTTAGGCTGAGCAACGGTCTTCGAGGAAACCCAGGGCCTCTCCCAGGGGACTGTGTGTTACAGGGCAGAACACCTTGCAGGAGGAAGCTGCGCCTCCTCATCTGGAGGTGAGATGATCTGAACTGTCTGTGACCTGTGATGTTGTCACAAGGATCCTTAAAGCAGAGAAACGAAGGGAAAATGACAGTGGAAGAAGAGAAGGATGTGATGAGGTTGGGCAAGCTTGAGGTGATCACTCTGAAGATGAGGGAGGCCGCAGGCTAAGGGATGCTGGGAGGCACCAGGACCTGGAAAATGTGGGAAGTGGATTCTGTTTCCTAGCCCTGAGGGTGCACTGATGCAATCCAGTGTAACCCATTCTGGCTTCTGCATCCCATAGATCTGTAGAGCTTAGATGTGGGTGTCTGCTAGGGGAGGATGGAAAGCTTTCAGAGCTGGCATCAATGAAAGTTCTTGTCATTGGTGGCATGTCCTAGAAGGGGGTGTGGCATACCACACTCCTCCTCTTCCTGTCTCTGTCACTTTTGGCCCCAAAGTGATCGATTCCCCCACTTGACTTCCAGGAGACTGTGTTGTCTCTGCATAAGACAAAATCAGTGGTATCAACACATCATGGATGGAAGTTTCTAAAACCTTGAGCCCAAACAGACCCTTCCTCTTCTTGGGACTTTTGTTACACTAATGGAAGTCCGACTAATACAGACTGTAAGGGAATAAGTTTGTGCCGTGTCATTAAAACTGTTCATGTGTGCATGCATGCATGCATGGAGTTGGGGCACAGAGGACCAACCTCAAGATTCAGTTCTTTCTTGTTTCTGCTGTGCTTTGTATCCTGCTCATAGGTGATTCTCCTGTCTCTACCTCCCCATCTCTCTGTAGGAATGCTGGGATTACAGATATGCACCACCTCATCTGGCTTGTTTACCTGGGTGCTGGCTGTTGAATTCGGGCTGTCAGGCTTAAATGGCAAGCATTTGTGCCACTTTGCGCTCTCTCTCTCTCTCTCTCTCTCTCTCTCTCTCTCTCGTGTGTGTGTGTGTGTGTGTGTGTATGGAGAGGTAGGGTGTTGGGGGGGCCATGCACATGTAGGAGTGGGCATGCGGGCATCACAGCATATGTGTGAAGGTCAGAGGACATCTTGTAGAAGCCAGGTCTCTCCTTCTACCATGTGAGTTCCAGGCACCAACTCAGGCCCTCCGTGTTGGCGGCAAGCCCCTTTACATGTCTCACAGACTCATCATGGCCCCCATCCCCACAGGGTGCCAGTGCTGTTGGGATGGCTGTGTCTTCTGGATTTTCATATTCACCCTCTTCATTGCAAGTCTCCCTGCTGCTGCATGGGTGCATTCTCCTCGCTCTAGGCTTTCTATCTGGGAGTGTCTTCACCCTCGAATTTCTCCCGTGACTTCCTACTTGTGCACAGAGCTCCTTCCATGAGACTTTTCCAGGCAACATGGAGTTGGGTCATCATTTCCCAACCTACTTTACCAATGCACATTGAAGCTGGTTCCTTTGGGCTGCACCTTATGGTACCATTGTCACTAGGGGGACTTTGTTCGCTGATTTTAACTTTCCTGTTCTCTCTTCTGTTTTGTTTCTCTGGTTTACCTTCCCTGCATCTGAGAGACTCTTGGATATTTCTTCTTGGAATTGGTTTTGATCTGCCTGATGCAGAGTTGTGCGTACTTTGTTGAGTAGATTTTTAAAGTACATACTGTGGGCTTTACGATATACCCACTGAGCTCATTGGTGCCCACTCACCACTTAGAGTGAAATAGGGACCCTTACCGTACCCTTTCAATCCCTCCACTCTCCTGTTTGGAATATATCTGTCCTAAACACATGTGTCAGTGGGAAAAGTTTTACTTTATTCCTGGGACGCAATTTAGGATAGTCAAGAAAAGTCACGTTCTATGTACTTGCTCAGAGACTGCAGCCTCTGGACAACCCCCATTGTCCTGCTGATCCACTTTAGGGCCTGTTGGCCATGGTTCTTCTCATCTTCCATCACTTGAGAATGGCTCCATTGTCCCTTCATTGAGAAGGGCTACTTTTACTAGGTATAGAATTCCCAACTGTCAGCTCTTTCTTTCAAGAATCTCAGTGTTGGGTTGCCCAGCTCCCAGGAGGATCTGCTCTGTCTGGCGTTGTCACCATGTGTGGCATTGGTTTGCTGCCTTTGAGAGTCCGTGCCCCCCAACACACACACACACACACACACACACACACACACATCTTTAGTCATTTGACTTTGATATGTCTTGGTCTCTTTCTTTGGGTTTATCTTTGTTGGACTCCGTTCGACTACTTGTACCTGTAGGTGTTTGTCTTTCACCAAACCTAGAAAGTTTCTAGATGTAGTTTCTGAAACAGTTTTCCTAGGGAGGGGCGATTTAGAGTTCTGAGTCAGAGTCGTCAGAGTTCTGAGGCCAAATCCTTTTTCCAAATTCACATAGGAACACTGAATCTTTTGTCATGCTTCCACAGGCCCTTGGGGTTCAGAGTTCATTCGTTTTTTAGATGGGCCCCACTATGTAGTCTTGGCCAGCCCCTAAATCACCACAGGATGGCCTTGGATCACACCAGGCTGGCCTCGAACTTTTATAGATTCACCTGCCTCTTCCTCCCAAGTGCTGAGATTAAAGGTGTGTACCACCATCCCTGCCGAGGTTCAGCTTCTAATATTCCATTTCTCCATGTGCATATTGTGTGGATTCTGTCTCTGTCTTTGCATCTACTGCATCTTCCTCAGACGCCTTCATTCTTCCAACGAGACCAACCAGTAACTTTTCATTCTGATTCTGACTCCAGTTCTATGCTTTCCACCTGACTCCTCATTAAAGCAATCTATTTGTTTATGGGAATCTTCTGTTTTCTTGTTGTAATCGCAGCAATATGTTACCATGGCTACTGTGCAGTCCTTGCCAGATAATTCCAGTATCTGTGTTGTCTTGATGTTTGTGCCTATTGATGTTCTTTTTAATTTGAGATTTTCCTGGCTCTCAGCATGACATATGATGTTCTATTTTTTTATGATTTTTAAAAAACATGTGAGATGGGGGAGATGGGTGTGCATATGAGTTCAGTACCTGAAGAGATCAGAGGAGGTTACCAGATCCCCCTGAGCTGGAGTCAACAGCTGGTTGTGAGCCACCTGACCTGGCTGCTGGGAACCGAGCTTAGGTCCTCTACAAAAGCAACAAGTGCTCTAACTGCTGAACCATCTCTTCAGGCTCCACATGTGATTTTCAATAGTATCCTAGAGCCTTGGAGTACATGCTATGTGTTAGGAACATAAGTGAAACTATTTCGTGTGAATTGAAATAATGTGATATTTATACAATAGGAGCTTGCCACCAGGTAGTTCTGAGAGATAGGCCCAGGACAGGTCTTGATATGCTAATGGTATGCTAATGATGTGCTTCATGTCATTATGAACACCCCAATACCCCAAGGTGGGGTTGATGTGCTAGGGAGCCAGCCCTAAGCTGAGAACCCTGACAGCGCAAAGCTACCACCAATGAAATGATAGAAAAACTGGAACTTTGGGGATGGTCTCTAGGATCACACTGCCATGCTCCTGAGACATGGCTTCTCTAGCCTCTATGTTGATACCTATCAATGAAGGGACTTAAGACAGTGTGTAGCTTTGGCTTTCCTGACTGTTGAACTTCCAACACTGGTGCTAGGCTCACACATGCTCGCTGATCAGCGCTGGCCAGTGTTCTTGAGGATCTTCATCAGTGCCATCCTCCCAGCCTGCCAGAGTTGAAGGACTCTGTGGTGGATGTGGGTCGAGCCTGCAGGCTTTTAAAAGGTACCGAGTGGAACCTGTATCAGCATTTTCTGCCCAACCAGCTAGTCCCTCTTGGAAAGATGTCTGTTTAACTTTTTCATTGGAACAGTATTATAAGAAATGTTTGAGTAAATAAACCGAGCAAATTCAAAAGACAAATCTTTGTGGACATCTGAATCGGCAAGCTCCTCATAGCCCATAGGCCTTGCTCTCCCCAGAAGGGGTCAAGACACCGTAAGCAAACGTCCCACAGAATCAACTAAGCAGGGTTCATAAAGACTCACAGAGACTGAACCGACAACCAGGGAGCCTGTATGGGTCTTACCTATGTCCTCTGCATATATGTTATGGTTATGCAGCTTGGTGTTTCTGAGGCACTACTAACGGTGGGCCTAGGGACTGTCTCTGACTCTTCTGCCAGCTTTTAGGACCCTTTTCCTTCTACTAGGTTGCCTCATCCAGCCTTAATACAAGGGACGTGCCTATAACTTGATACACTATGTTTGGTTGATATCCCTGAGAGGCTTGCTTTTTCTCAAGAGAAAGGAAGGGAGAGGGGATATGGGGTGGAGGGGACTGGGAGAAGATGTGGGAAGGGAAACTGCCATCGAGACATAATATATGTGAGAGAAAAAAATTAATGAAAGAATGCATTTTTAAAAATTATAGGCAATACAACTGGAGAGATGGCTCATAGCTCAGTGGTTAAGAGCACTGGCTGCTCTTCCAGAGATCCTGAGTTCAATTCCCAGCACCCACATGGTGTTCACAACCATCCATAATGAGATCTGATGCCTTCTTCTGGCCTGCAGGTATACATGCAGAAAGAACACTGTATACATAATAAATGAATAAATCTTAAAAAAAAGTATACACAACAAATCTCACCCCAATAAGCCACCAGAGGAGTGATCTGTCTATCTCTGCCCTCCAGTTGGGAGGAGGGGCTTACTCTACTGAGTACAGTCTCACTTTTATTGTTTTTTAGTTTTGTAACTTTAGATCGGTGGTTACAGTGTTACAATTCTTCACTGTGCCTAGTTTTCAATTTGTCTACTTTGTCTTTGTTGTTGGAAAGACCGTTCTCAGTGGACCCTGACCCCATCAGTGAGCCCTCCAGTGCACAAGTAAGATTTCTAAGTGCTGTGGTCAGCGCATGCGCTTCTCCGTGGGGCTCTGCAGATTGTGTTTGGACGTATTGATGCTGTGGAGTTTCCTCTTAATTGAAGTTGTTAGTTTAGAGTGAGACCCGGTTCAGGAAGCCACAGAGCAGGATCTGCCTCCAGGCAAAACATTTATTAATGTTGTCAGCACCACTGCTCAGATGATGTAAAACCCCAGCCTGCTCAGGAAAAGCAAAAGGGCATTTCGCTTCTTCTTATTTTTAATTTTTCTATTTGTGCGGATGTTTTGTATACATGTATGTGTGTGTACCACATGCATGCCCAGTGCCCCTGGAGGCCAGAAGAGGGCACTGGATCCCTTGGAACTGGGGTGAAAGTGGTTGAGAACCACCACATAGGTGCTGAGAGCTGAACCTGGGTCCTCTGAAAGAGCAGACAATGCTCTTAACAACTGAGCCAGCTCTCCAGTCCCCCAAAGGGCTTTTCTTTCAAGATTCCTTGGGAAGGAGGTGGTGACAGGGGAAAATAGGTCCAAGGTCACATGACATCATCAGGTTAGGCTGAGAGGCACTATGCTCTTTATTCGGGTAAGACAGGCATTTGGAAAACCCTAAGAATGTTTCTGGTTGAGGGTCATGAGGAAAGTTCCACAGAACAATGGGTTTCCTTTGGTACATGGCAGTGGGCTCTCAACCTCTGGACCTGAGAACAGGGATCCCAGGTGTGTTCATACATCGCCTGCAGCTCTCTCCCTTAGGGCTTTATTAGCTGGAAGCTCTGTCTCCAAGATGGACAGACTACCCCCCTATGGGATGAGACAGAACCATCTCTCCTGGAAAGATGGAGGGACTTGGAAGACTCAGAAGCTTCCAGAACCACAAGGCTTGGGCTCCACAGCTTACAGGGCTTGCATGGTTCCTCTCCAAGGTTTTAAAAACAATGAACAATTTCTGAGAAGAGGAGACCAGAAAGGTAGACTTTTTGGTAATATAGCTGCTCTGAGTGGCCAATGTCCCCTAAGAAACCCCAAACATGCATTGGCTCACCATCCTGGCCTGCAGTGGGATGGTTTCCTCCATCCACGCCGACTGGGAGAAGAGCTATCTATTCTCATCTCCCCAGAAAATGTCCCCCCAACCACTGAGCTACGCAAATCTGATGGTGTGCTTCTGTCTGCATCAGCAGAAAGTCCCCCCAAAGGTGATCACTTCAGGTCTTAGCTGTGCTCAATCTCCTTTCTCCTCCCTCCGAAACTCCGTTCATTCTTCCAGAGCCCCCTCTCCTTTCCTGTCCTTCCATTCCTCAAGATTTCACTCTGCACATGAATTTCCGGTTTCCGCTTCTGCTGTTTGAATGGAAAACTGAGGCCGTGATGACCCCTCCTCTGTACGGTACAGGAGAGGGTTTGTTGTAGAGGCCTCTGGTAGAGTCCAGGCTGGATGCAACCGGCAGACTGAACCAGGCCTTGAGAGGAGAGGTGGGGGAAGTGAGAGAGGAAGAGAGACAAACCAGGAACCAAGATAACGGGTAACCAAAATGGCTGGGTTATAAAGGAGTCAGAGAAGCTGGGGAAAGGAAAGGGAGCCCAACCCCTGGGTTGGAGAGGTTGAGGGTAAGGGGTGGAGTGAGAAGTGCCTGGAGGAGCTACCGGTACTGAGTGAGATTCGACCTGGGTTTCTTTGAGGCCTGACACTGTTAAATCAATCTCCCTGTTGGTTCCTTATTGTGGGTTGTTGGTGTCACAGTCAGATTTAATTGATGTCTTCCAATGTGCCTGTTCCTGTGTCTACTCTACTCCTCTACATATGTATGCATATAATTATTATAAGCATACTAATGTGTATGAGTGTAAGTGTATGCAGGCATGTGCATGCCACGGTGCATGAATGGAGGTCAGAGGATAATTTTCTGGACTCTGGTCTCTCCTTCCACTATGGGTGCTGGTGACCAAACACAGGCCACCAAGTTTGCCACACACAGCAAGCCCTTTATCCACGCAGCCATATCAACGGCCTTTAATGTTCTCCTTTCTTTCTTTATTTTAAAGAATTTTTATGCATATGTGTGTGTCTGTGTAAGTTCACATGCACCACATGTGTGCGTGTCCACAGAAGCCAGAAGAGGAGCTGGATTTTCAGGTGGTTGTGAGCCCGTCCCCCATGTGGGGGAGGGGCTGGGAACCAGAACCCATGACCTCTGCAAAAACAGTAAGTGTTCTTCAGTTTTTCACTACGGGGCCATCTCTCCAACACTGGTATTTTAAGTTCTACTTTTAGCACCAAAACCAGCTTGAAGACTGGGTCTTGTCTGCTCTGCTGTCTGGACGTTGGCGGGGTGTTTGGTGCTGCCTCTGTCTCCTTTCTATTGTTTAATTTTCTTCTCTGTTAAATCATCTGTGGCGATGGATCGGATGTTGTATTTGAGAAAGTTTGCACGGAAATTCTTTAGATGGTTTTATCCCCCTCTAAAGGGAACTTTTCTGCTTCTCTAGCAGCACTCAAGGCTGGTTTGATCTGCCCTGGGGGATGTTAGCACCACCTTCAACACTCAGGAAAGCTGCTGTAGTATCCATTACTTAACTCCTTAGCTTCTGGAGTCCACCCCTAAATGCGGAGTGGAGAAGCATGTCACCGCCCTCTTCCAAGGCCTGCCATCAGTGTCTTTCATCACCTCCTTCCAGAACCATTGCTCTCCCGGGCGGGGTAGGGGGCGGGGCAGAGGCAGCGCTGGAGTCCAGGCTGTAGAACCTCCCCCCAAACTTCACTCTTGGCTCAGGTTCTACTCACTACCTTTTTTCTCTCTGAGGTTTCTAGGAGAGGTTTCCAAGTCTGTCCAGCCACGCCCTTGCCTTCACCGGGACGCTGGTGCTGCTGTGTTACTCAGAGGACATAGAGCCCCGGTCTGCGACCCTCTTTGTTTAAGCTCTGTTGGGTGATGGCGAAGGGCTTCTGCTATCGCGCCCTCCCCAGCAACACCCAAGGAACCTTCTCAGAGCGCGCCTTTCCTCCTCCTGTGTCTTCTGATTCACACAGTTCGCGTCCAGAGAGCCCTCTCTTTCCACCTGGACTCGGACTTGGAGACAAAAACTCGAAAGGCATGCTGATAAAATTCTGCTACTAGCCTGGAACATTCCACGACCCAGGCCTTCTTGAACATTCCACGGCCCAGGCCCACAGAAGAAGGCGCCTGCCTGAACAAAAAGGCAGTATGATTGTGTCACGTGTACAAGAGACATTGTTTAAGAAAAGTTAAAAAATTAAACTATCGTTTTTAATTTTTTACATTAGTTAATTTAGTGTGCATAAGTGCCTTGCATGTGCATACATGTAGGTCAGAGGCCAACTTTCAGAAGTTAGTTCTCTCCCCACCACGTAGGCTCCAAGGCTGGAACCCAGGTCATTAGCCTATTGTCAGGTGTCTCTACCCACTGAGCCACCTGGCTTGCCTTCTAGTAACCTTTCTGAACAATGATGAAGTCAAGATTCTGGAAGCGACCTGCCTGAGTGGCTCACCTGAAGTGCTCACTTCTCCAGTGACTCCCGGGTCCTTTGAACTCACTGTTCCCGGTGTGTTCTGACGCAGGTGAGCAGGTGATGCAGCAGGTCTCTTGTTTTACCTGTGTCAGGGAAATTAGCCCAAAACACAAGACTGAGCTTCATGCAGCCCTGTCCTCCGGATGCAGTTACCCAGGAGCCTTATTGCCTCCCCACACCTAGCAACAGCTCAGTCATGGGAGAGCAGCGAGCCTGGCCCATGGCTTCCCCCTCCAGCTGCTGAGCTGTGCTGCTGGGGTGAAGATTTAACAAGAAGTTGATGAATGAAGAAGAAACATAGAAAAATGACAGGATGCTGGTTTAAACCAGGAGCTTATCCTTTAAACTAAATAACCATAGCTGTCGCACTCTGAGAAGTCTCCACGAAGACAAAAAGCCGACTAAACGAGGAGTCGGGACAGAGCAGATGCGGCGGCTCCACAGCCTGAGAGAACACGCACACACAGTTTAATGCTGACAAGTCTTAAAATCTCCGAGAAATGGATAATTTCAACTGAAGTCCCCCAGATGTCGGAAGCAGAGGTAGGCGGTCTAGGGTAGAAATGACAGCTGTCACTCTCATCTTGGCTACACGGGTCAGAAGTTGCAGTCAGTAGGGTGGGGGTGGGGAGGGAGCATCATGGGAGGTGAGTCCCCAAGGTGAGGCAGGAATGTGCTCAGTACCTGTGGGAGCTCAGGTACCCTGGAGCTACCGCAGAAAGTCCCTGGAATCGTGCGATTGAGAATTGGGGTCACAGCACGTGGGAGCAAAGGTACCCAATGACCCCAGGCAGAGAACACAGAGACAGACAGGCTTCAATGAAACAGGGTGAATGTAAGAGGAAGCAGGGCCAACTCATCTTAAGGAAAACACACAGTATCAGGGTTCAGACTGAGATGAAACCAGTTTGAGAACGCTATCCCTCTCAGAAAAGAGTGAGCATGCCCCCCCCCATTCAAGCATACATAACGGAGTATATGCGCATGTTCAGTATGCGTGTTCATGCTGGACCAGGGCTGAGAGATGCCGACAGGGCTCACATCCCAGGGAAGAAATCACCAAGCGTTTGGATCTGTCTTCTGTTGCTATAACGAAGTACTTGAGACTGGGTCATTTAAAAGGAAAGAGAGTTATTTGCGCTCAAGGTTCCAGACGCTGTATAGAACCAGCGGAGGCTTTGTGCAGTTTCTCTCCTGAAGGAAGGAAGGAGGAAGGTAGAAGGGCAGACAGGTGTGTGTGATGGGGGAGGGGACAGAACTGCTCTGCAACAGTCAGCTCTGATGTCACTAATCCAGTCCTAAAAGAACAGCATTAATCCCCCCTGATCCAAAGAATCCTGTCACTTTGCTGCATCGGGACACCAGCAACCAAAGCTCAGCACAAGCTCTGGTGGGGGCAAATCACATTCAAACCAGCACAAAGCTCAAGGGATCAACAGCTACTTATACATTTTACTCTGTATTTTTTTTCTGCATTTGGATGCTTAATACATACGGATTATTTTGTACATAAGTAGTTTTATTTAAAACTAAGAAGAGAAACGCATATATTAAAACTACCACATTTTCAGTGGAAGATCCTGCAATAATTCTACAGGTTTGGTTTTTCTTTTCTTTTTTTTCACCAGAGAACATGGGCCACATTTCTAAATAGAACAAATCAATAAATGTCATTAAAAGTTAAGCTCATACAAAAAGTAATAAGTGTGTATAAATAGCAAGGACATATTTGAAAAGCCACAGCGATGAGGGACAACTTGCAAATATTTGAAAGTGACAGCAGCATGAATCAAGAATAGAAAGTTATTTTTCCCCACTTTTCTTGTTAAAATGCCAGAGGAGGCTTAGGATGTAGAAAGTCACTCAAGACTGTCACTCCTAACTTAGCAACGAGGCCACCCTGCATCATACTGTTCTTGAGCCACAGAGACCCCAGAGTAACAAAATGCAGTACATTCCAAGCAACAAGGCCACTTCTCCCAAAAGAAGGGCAAGTGGCTCACTGGGACTTTCCACCTTTAGTTTCCAGGGGTAGGGGACTGTCATAGAGACAGGACTGGCATGGCAGTCCTTCTCAAAGTCTAGATGTGTTCCCTGAGGATAGGCACCATCACTCAGATTCTTTTCACGGTCCACTTGCTCCTCGCCAGAAATAAGGAACAAGCTGGCATTGTGTTGTCATTTTCTCTGAGTTGCTGTATTCCATCCTGGAGGAAAGTTCCTTAAGACCCAGGAAGTCAACAACTCTCAAGTCTCAGGAAGTCCCTGAAGCTGACCAGATATACTATGTCCCTCCCTCGCAAAGGTCATAAGCAGTAAGGGCTACTGAGGAAAGTCTCTGACCAGTTGAGCTGCCTAAGAGTTGTGCAGAGAGCTCCAGGGTTCCAGTTTTCATGATCTGCCAGCTGTGCTATGTTGGGATTTGATGATGCCTCTGCCTTTAGGTGGTTCCTGTTCCTGTAGTGACCCCTCACCCACCATCCCATAAGTCACCTCAATAGCTCAGCAGTTCACCAAGTTAGACTTTGGTGGTATACTTGCTTTAGGTTCACTCTCTGGAGAGAGTAAACGTCCCCCCCCCAAAAAAAATAGTGTCACACAACAACTTGTGAAAGGAAGAAACAATTTACCTTGCCCAGGCTGTCTCAGAAAACTGAGACCAGATGCCTGCCTTGGCTGCCTTTGGAGGCCTGCAAAGCCTTCTCCTAGAGACAGGAAAAATGATAACAGCATCCCTGCAGACAGCAGCTGCAAACATCAATGAACCAATCAAATGACCCTATTGTAGGGGTCTGCAGCACTGAGGGTGCTCTGTCACCAAGTCAGACTCACCCCAACGGTCCAGGCTTCCTCCCTTGTCACTCAAAACTCAGTTCAATTCACTGCATTAACAGAGTAAAAGAGAAAGAGACTCATTCAGACAGACTCAGAAAAACACAGTTGAAAATAAAGTTGGAAGACCTTCGGTAAGGAGGGAAGTGAGACAGACAGGAAATCCCTGAATCTGATGCAGTACAACCAGCATTGACACCATCCCTATAGTAAGACACTGAGCAGGTACCCTGACAGGCAAGTGGCCAGAAAGGGGCACAAACGCAATGGTGCCACAGTCATGGGGAAGCCAGGACAGACAAAGTCGTGAAAAACACAAGAAGAAACTAGAAATCTCTTTCCTCTGCTCTGCTCCTTCCCGCCCCTCCTCCATCCTCTCTTCCTTTCTTCCTCTCCTCCTCCTTTCTTTCTTCTCCCTCTCCACAAAACAGGTTTTTCTCTTTAGAACAAGTTGCCTTGAACTCAAGCTCCTGTCTCGGCCTCCTGGATGCTGAGATGGCAGGCGTCCCAGTCCACCTGGCTATAAAGCTCTCTAACTCCCTTTACTCAGACAATGCAGCTTTGTATTTGGAAATCCAAATAACCCAAGAATTGTCTAAGAACTAGTAAGTGATTTGGGACAGGTCACAAAATAACAGTGAGTACAGACAGCTCAGGTGGGCAGGCAGGCAAGATGGCTCAGTGGGTAAAGGTGCTTGCCCCTAAGCCTAGTGACCTAAGTTCAATCACTGAGACCCATGTGGTAGAAGAAGAGAGCCTAGAGTGTCCTTGGACACTTAATTTAATTCTTTAAATTAGCCTTCATTTTCTACAAAAGCAACAAATAATTGCAGAGGAAACATTTTTTAAAAAAAAATAAAAATCCATCTACCGTAACACCAAGAAACAAAATCCTCAGGAAGCCATTTACAGAAGGGTTTGGGGGATTATTAACTAAAAACTAGGAAACATTTCCCGCAGAAATTAAACAAAATGAGAGAAGCCGCATTCATTTAGCTGAGGATTGGGTCTCGCTTAAACATCAGTTCCAAATGACTGCTCTATTCAATGTCTTCCCTGCCATGGTCCCAGCAGACTCTTTTGTGGAAATTGATGGAACCGGTCTAAAACTTGAGATGCAAAGGAACTAAAAATAGCCATGCTGTAAGATGCTCTCTGAGAATAGAAATGTTCTAGTGTGTGTCTTAAATGTGGCCCTTGTACCCAGGGAGCTAAATCTTTAGCTTTACTTAATTTTAATAAATTAAACTCCAGTCTTCACATACCTCCAGTGACTGGCTGTGTTGGAGAGCACAGACCCAGAATCCCAACAGAACTTGAGCCTGGATCGGCAGCCCAGGAAGAAAACCTTGAGGGCAGTCGAGATGAGCCAATGTCAATGCAAACGGCGCAGGTCTGAAGAGGGACAAACACAGACTCCACGTGGAGACCACTGCCTGTGGTCATCTGAGTTGGATGATGTCACCCAGACAATCAACTGAAGACCCAGGAAGTCCCTCAGTGAGGGGACTGACATATCCATTCATACAGGAACGGACCCCAAGTTCGCCCACCTCACATCACACATGAAAGCTCAGCTGAGTCATGAACCTACAAGTGAATACTAAAACTTTACTGCATGGGGGCCAAGAGATGGTTCAGAAGTTGGGACTGTTTCCTGCTCTTCCAGAGGACCCAAGTTCAAGTCCCAGCACCCAAGTCAGATAGCCCACAACTGCCTGTAACTCCAGCTCAGGGGATCCAGTGACCTCTTCTAGTCTCTGCACACATGTGTGCACATGTCCACACAGAGAGACATAAATAAAAATAGATATATTTAAAAAAATAGCAAAACTGTATTCTAGAAGATACAGAGTGTTGCTGTGTCCTTGACATTGTCAAAACTTTTGGGTACAGTACGGACTCTGAATGCTGGTGTTCTTCATGTTGACAGGGTGCACCATTACTGGTACATCTGAGAGTAAAGGATTTCACCATGCACAAATTACTAACCCAAAAATTATAAAGAATTGCTGCCAAGTGCTGAGTTCTAATCAGTGAGATGCCTGTTGTAGGGCAGTGATTCTCCACCTTCCTAATGCTGTAAACCTTTAACGCAGTTCCTCATGTCCTGGTCACCCACCACCATGAAATTATTTTGTTGCTGCTTCATAACTGTAATTTTGCTACTGCTATGAATCATAATGTAAATATCTGATAAACTGGATAACCAATATGCAACCCCTATTGGGGTCACAACCCACAGGTTGCAAACCACTGTTGTAGGATCTTGGAGCCTTCATCTTCCTTTAGCACAAATGAAGCCACGAGGCAGCAGAGGAGGATGGACAGCGGAGAGCATGAGCAAACCAAAGCTCACACAAAACAGTGCAGTCACAGACACTTGTATCCAGTCACCGCACTGAGAAATGATGTTTGAATGCTCAGCCCTAAATCTGGTACCTCTGTCATCCTATCTGAGGCCCAGAAAACGTTCCAGAAGAGACAGTGTAAGGAGCAGGAAAGTCAGAGGAAGGGGCGGAGTGTTCTGAAACGTGGATCTTCCAGGCATGAAGCAGCCATTGTACTCTGAAATTCACAGGCGCTGAGAGGGCCTGCGGGAGATCCACATCTAGAGCCACTGAATATTTGGAGCCATTGAACATCTGAAGCCACCGACATCCTGTCATGTGGCAGAAGGAGCTCACGAGTGCCCCCAACAGGAAGTTCATGGTTGACTAAGGAAGGGTGTTTTCTTCAGCTGTGTAGCCACTGGCAAGATGCTCCTGCACCTGAAATAACTCCTTACCCACGTTCCTGTAAGCAACCCTAATGAAACTCACTGGGTGACAGAAAGAATGAAATGGAAAAGAAAAAGAAAGTAGAAACGGTTCCAGTTGGGGAGAGAGGGGTCAGCAGGTGGGAGGAAACAGGAACATAACCAAAACCCTTTATACACACGTAGGAAATGTAGTGAACCCCACTGCTATGTCTGACTTGCTCGGGTGAAGGCAGGGACGCTGAACATCTGTCAGTTGTAACTCAGTGTAACCCCAGGAGTTCATCTAAGAGTTGCACACATGTGTGCCCAAGCTGGCTGCAGCAGATGCAGAGAGAGCAATGTCACTCTTGGTTGCTCAAACAGCGCTGTCCATCCGAAACAGACATGAAGAGGGAGAGGAATGCTTTGGGAGGTATGGGGAGAGCTGGAAGGGAGGAAGTGGGGAAGGATGCAATCTTATTCTATTGTGTATGCGCAAGGAATCCTAGCAAACAAGGTAACTTTAAAAGAGGTTAAAGGTCTCTAATATAGAATTTTAGAAGATGATCGTCAAATTTAAGAAACTTTAAGGTGTCTGGATGGACCAACGACATATGTCTGTGGGATGGAGCCTTCAAAGCAGTGATCTGAGCATGCCTGGACATCACCATCTACTCTCTTAGGTCCCACATATAGGAAACAGGAGAAGGGTCAATGCTGACCTTCGGCTAACCTCCAATGCAGCAGTCAGGGTGCAAGCAGGGCAGGAAGAGATTGGCTGGCTGGAGGGACCCAAGTCTTCTGAGTGATGCAAAGGCTCTATACTGTAGTGTGGTCACACTATGCAGGAGCACATATATCTATCATAACACACTGTCTGTGTCAGTTCTGAGAACTTCACAGTGCAGATTCTAATTTAATTTTTTAAAGATAAAAAACCTCACATATCTCACCAACCAGGGAGGAATAGCAAAGAAGCCATATACCTCCATGTAACAACATGTTGTTGATTCATTAATTATCTTTTTACAGAAACATTTTAAACAACAGTAAAATATGTATTCTACAAAATTCATCTTATGAGTATAAATTTGGCGGCTGGAGAGACAGCTCAGTGGTTAAGAGCACTGGATGCTCTTCCAATGAAGACAAGATAGATTCCCAGCACTACATGGTGGCTCACAACCATCTGGAACTCCAGTTTGAGAGGCTCCAACACCTGTTAAGGCCAGTTTCAGGGACTCCAAAGCCCTCTCTTGACCACTAAGGGCACTGCATGCATGTGGTGCCCATATATACATGTGCAGCTACACACTCAACAGACATAAAATAAAAACTTCATAAATCTTCAAAACATGTTTAAATGGTGTACTCAACACGTCCTTAACCTGGAAAAAATTATTTGTTCGTGCCTTTGTCACTACTGATTTTAAGGCTAGACTATTTTGATAGCTTTTCCTAACTGGGCTACATCCCAAGTTCAAGGATGCAGAGGCCTCTGGGCTGGTGCCAGTCTTCTAGGCCAGGTCTGAAAACTGCTGCTTCCTCCACTCTACATCCTCTTTGCTCACACATCGGTGACCAGGCCTGCTCCAAAAAGAGATGTGTGAGATCCAGAACCGGCCGGGCACTGC
>LOEQ01001704.1:357438-370349 GCA_001685075.1 Bramus lutescens | reverse complement strand
GTTTCTTGAGATTTAGTGTGTATGAGTGCCCCCCCCCATGTGTGTGACTAGTGTCTGCAGAGGACAGAAAAAGGTGTTGGATTCCCTAGAACTATAGTTCTGTAGTTACGGTAGGTGCTGGGAACCGAACCCTGGTCCTCTGCATGAGCAGCCCAGTGCTCTCAACTTCTCAACTGCCGAGCCACCTCTCCAGCTCCCTAGGTTTTTGGTTTTGTTTTGTTTTGTTTGAGACAAGATCCCAGTATCCCAGGCTGGCCTGGAATTCACTATGTAGCCAAAGGTGACCTTGAACTTCTAGTCCTCCAACCTCCACCTCTCCTAAGATTAAGGTTTCTATGATTGCAGGCATGTGCCACTACACCTGACCCAAGTTTCTTTTGTGTATGAGGCCACCAGCCATCAATTGAGGGCCTCCTCAACCCAGGACCACTTCATCTCTAGGTTTTAGCCCCCATTGTAGCTGTAAAGAGCCTCTTTCCCTGTCAGATTTGAGGCTTTAGCTATACATAAACACCCAGGGACAGTGTCTAGCCCACTATAGCGACAGTGAGTACATCCCCCAAATTCCCTGCAAAGTCGTTGCTGTGTCCTAAGATAGTCCACGCACTTAGTCATGTATTCATTCATTCATTATTCATTCATTCATTCATTTTCTCAGTATTGGCTAGACCAGGCTGAGATCTTGGTTTAGCAGCAAACAGCCTGTTCAGAGCCGGAGACCCTAGACCGAGTCAGAAAGTAAACAAAGGGGCTGCCTGAGCAGGAGGTAATTACTGGTGGCATTTAGCACTTGGAGGACGTAGAACAGGGGACACTGGACTGCTGGCTATCAGGCCTGCCCCTGCTCTCCATGTCTGTTGGGTGTGCAGGAGCTTGGGACGTTCTCTGAAAGAGGCGTGGCCCGCTGCCTTGTCCCCCACAAGCACCTGGAATTTTGGAGCTGTTTCCGAAGCACCTGCTACTGCCTTCCCAGAGCTCAGGGCCACAACAGACCTCCCCACCTGCCAAGGATATGCCCTGTTGTCCATAGCCTTGCAGCCCAGGGGTTCCAGAAAAACTCCCAGAAGATGTCAAGACTCCAGTAGTGGGGGCTGGAGAGATGGCTCAGCAGTTAAGAGCACTGCTGTTCTTCCAGAGGACCCAGGTTCAATTTCCAGCACCCACATGGCAGCTCACAACTCCAATTACTCCAGTTCCAAGGGATCTGGTAAAATAAAGTTGAATAAATTATTAAAAATATTAAAAAATAAAAGAATTTAAAAAAAACCCACAGTAGTCCCGAAGTGCTTGGGGAACACATGGGGGTCTCCTCCTAGCCTTCTGAGCCATCACTCAACTAGTGCCTCACTCACCTCTGTCCCCCAGCAAGTGGAAGCCCTGGGCAGGCAGGAGCAGAAGGAAGTATACCCCAAAGTGTGGGACCCCCCCCACACACACACAGAAAGCAAGGTGTGTGTCCCTGCCCCCAGCCCTCCTCCCAAGGGCTGTCATTATTGTCAGTAAAGAGAATGAGATACCCTGACGGCAGTGTCTGGGACCTAAATGGGGTTCACCCAGGAGCCCAGTGTCGGGGATGCCTCCGGGGATGCTTCCTGTCCCAGCTGGGGCAGGGTGAAGCAAGCATTAGATAGAGTTGTCTTTCCAGAGAACTCGGGTGGGAACAAGGAGCAGGACCCTCGGGAACCTTAGGAGGGGCTTTAATATACTTGATGTACAGATGAGAATATTGGGATTAGGAGAACTACAGGGACCACTACAGGGATCAGAGACCAGATCCCACCCAGGCTCGACTCTGAAATATTCGAAGCCCCTCATGATGTCATTAAGGACCAGAGGACTGAGCCAGAGCTTCCAGGCTAGGGTCCTAGGGTTCCAGGCCTTCACTCACCCTGCCTTACACTGTCCCGGGCCCCAGTCTAGGTGTGGTCAACTGAACAGTGGCCCCAAAGTGTCCCCACCCTGGTTCTCAGCCTATGGGTGTGGGCTTTCACGTGGCTAGGAGGCTTAGCAGATGTGGTTACACTGCAGTTGCTGAGCCCGAGGAGATGGCCTGTCTAGGTGGTTTTATGTAGACTCTGTGATGGGTGGAACAACTCAGAGAAGGAGATGTGACCAGAGAGCTGACACCTAGAGTCCTGCCTCACTGTACTTCAAGGAAGGACCTGGAGCCTCCCTAGGAGGTAGCCATGCTATGCTGGGCTTTAGTCCAGTATGGAGTGACGGGTCCACTGCCTCCCAGATGTTAGAGCAGATCTGACTTGCTATAGACCACTAAGTGGTTTTAGCAGTCATGAGATACTCCTGGCTCTTCTTCCCTACTTGAGCCAGGGTGTTAAGAACCAGGTCTGAGGTGGGGGGCATGGCCTCCTGTCATCCAGCTTCCTGGTGCATTAAGGAGGGCCCCTGGCAAATAAGAAACAAGCAATTCATTTCTGTGTCCCCAGATGCCTCTGGGGACTCCAGAGCAGGCTGGGATCTGGGAAAGATAGTGCCCCCACCCCTCCCTGCAGGAATCAGCCTCCTGGTGACAGTCCTCAGTGGAACCAGGGTAGCCACAGGTGAGTGGACTGGGCTGTTCCTCCTCTGGTGGCAGTCTGCCTCAGGCTGAGCTTCTGCCTCACCCTGTGTTCACACAGTGAGGTGATACAGGCTCCAAGGCTAGGGCCTGGCCTACCTGCACTGAGAGCCTGGTTTTTTAGTGGAGACTAGAGAGGGGTGGGGATCTACACCCGAGGATGCCCTCCCCTGCCCACACCCAGAAATCCCTCTGTTCCTGTGGTTTACTGGGGACCGACCATCTGCAGATGTCCTGACTGGGCTTGTCACTCTGGCCAGGAGGCTGTTGCTGAGATAGGAAGGGTTTCGCTTCTGTGTTTCAGGGTGGCAAGTCAGATGGGGTTCTCTGGCCCTCTCTATCCTCCCTCTCTCCAAACTGACAAGGGTTGTTTGTTATGTTTTGTTTTGTTTGGACTTTGGAAAGCCCACGGAGCCTCATAGAGCTGAGAGTCAGAAGGAGCAGGATCTAACCTGTGTACCCCTAAAGATGGGATTGGGAAGACTGTGAGACATTGCTTCATCTCAATTCTGGTCCTGCTGAATAGAAGATGTGTCCCCCTGTCCCTTGACTTCATTAAGCCTCAGTGTTTTCTTCTCTAATTGTAGTCTGACTGTCCCCACCTCTTGTTGGTGTTTCGAACATCAAAGAGACCATATACAGTGAGTGGCCCCTGAGTTGGATGTGGCCAAGGTGTCCTGAGTACCCATCCCTAAAAGGCCTTGTAGGCCCCCAGGAGGTGGACAGCTGTGTTCACTCAGTTCATTGTATGGAAGGGAACACCAAGGTCTAGAACTTAGAGCAGAATTCATCCCAGGCTTGTCCATCAGGCTGGAGTTAGTAAAGGGCCCAAGGGGAGGGGGGGGGCTGAGCAGAGACTCAACCTGGACTGGCCTAGGAAATGGTCAGTGGGCTATGTTGGGGGTGGGGGAGGGGAACTGTTGGCTCAGCCATGGCAGCCTAGATTAATTCCTAGGTAGGTTCAGTTCAGGGTTTCCCTAATGTTCATGCAGGGCTGCTGAAGCAAGCCCATGGGCCAAACCCAATCCATCATCTGATGTATGAATAATAAAGTTTTATTGGTATACAATCCCACATTCCTAACTTCACAGTTTTGAAGCAGATAGCTGAGTAGCTGCAGGAGACTGGGTAGACCTCAGACCTTTAACAGTTAACCCTCTGGCCCTTTAGAGAAAAGTGTTTGCAGCTTCCTGCTTCAGAGAGTTATTATCAGCAGGGCCTGGATAGGGTCAGTTTCACTGATGACATTAGAAAGGGCTCAGGGGCTGGGACCCCAGTGACTCATGGGGGCTCCATCATGAGGCTGGAAGTCTTGGGATGTGGAGGCAAAGTTAGGAGGACATAAGCAGAGAGAGAAGAGATGTAAAGGGACCGCAATATCTATCCTAGCTGGGAGGATTAAAAGCATGCAGGAAGGAAGGGAAGGTCTACCCAGGTTGGACTTCAGGGCGTGCAGGATGCCTGGTAAGTTCCGGTGAGCCAGACTTTGTGTCAGGAGCCCAGACCTGGAGTCTTAGCAGGGCATGGGCACACCCATGATTTCAGGAGGGATTGAGTAGGACTGGATGGGACCGGAAAGGCAGGAGGGGGCAGGCCCAGAGGGAAGCGAGAGGCCCGTGCCTCTGGGTGACCATTCTCCTGTCTGCCCACAGCATCCATAACGGCGTGATCGCTGTCTTCCAGCGCAAGGGGCTGCCCGACCAGGAGCTCTTCATCCTCAACGAGGGTGTCCGGTGAGTGTGTGACTGGGGGATGGGGAGGGAAGGTCCACACCCCACCCTCCTGGAGACACCCTTCTAGGACCAGCAGGGTGGAACTTAGTGGCTTGAGATAATGTTCACATTCCCTGCTGCCCGATGCCTTCCAAAGGATATTTATTCTGTCGGAGAGGAAGGGCCCACCTGCTTAATGACCCACTGCCATTCAGGAAACAGTCCAGCCACGAACACCCCTCATTTCCTGTGACTAGCTGGAAACCAAGCTGCGAGGGAGCTGAGGACAGAGGAATGCTTGCCGCAGTGGCTTTGAGAGAGCTTGCAGCCACCATAGAGTCCAGGGTAGCCATGCTGCCTTCCCACAGCCACGCAGCTGGCACAGTGAGGTGTTTCTACTCTGTGCTCTTAACCTCTAGCCCTGACCCAGAGCATCCTGTCCCTAGACTCAAAGTACACCTGGGAAAGTCAGCAGCGAACCTTCCCCTCTGTCGTGAAGGCAGGGTGTGAGGATAAACCCACAGAGGTCAACAACCCCACAAGCACCTGAAAGGGCCCTTGTGTGGGTAAACTGAGGCCCGGGACACCAAGGCAGCTGGCTGGAGTCAAATAGAGAACAGAGCAAGGTCCCCAGGCCCTGTGCTTATTGCTTACTTGTGGTACCCCAGTGTCCATAGCGCATCTGGCCAGCCCAGGGTCCCCATTTTCCTGAAGAGTTTCTTATAACAAATCTAACCAAATCTGCTGCTTGGTCTGGTGTTGGCCGGTGAAGAGCTCTTGCCTGGCATGTGCGAGGCCCTGGTTCTGTCGCCAGCACCACACAGAGGGAAAGACTGTGCTGAATGCAGAGGGCAAAGAGAACATCTTTAAATCCGCAGAGTAGGCGGAGCCCAGCACTCTTGGCCCTCTGATTGTGGCTGCCATCTCCTCTCTAAGAGGCCTCCAGCTCTAAGGGGTTACCCTGCTCCCTAGGATGGATTGGGAGGTAAGGTTTAGAGAAGACACCCTGTGTCCCCAGCTCCTGATTAGAAAGTGAGTAAAAGTCAGGGTGATGGGAGATGCTGGGTTCTGGGCCGTAAGATAATCTTGGGGTAGCTGCTTTTTGACCAGTGCAGAGCAAAATTCCAGAAATCCTTACATATTGGTAGTAGACTTTCTCAGTGAAACCTATCGCTGTGCTAATGTGTGCTGAGCACTTACAGTGTCTTGAGCCTCTCAAGTCACCACAGCCCTCACGCCCATGCCTTCTGGTCTGTGTTTTATAGACAGTGACTGGCTGGCATCTGAGTGGCTTGATGACTGAGCTAGAATCCAAGTCTCAACTCCAGGGTCCACGGCCGTTCAGAACTATCCCTTTCCACTCTAGCTCTCCTCCGCAGTAAATAGCTAGGTCTATGGCTCAGGAGGCCATATGAATGTGGTTCTGTAGGTAGTGTTGGCTGAGCACACACGGAACCCTAGTACTGAATACATCAGCGGTTCATTCCTGTAATCTCATCACTGGGGAGGTAGACACAGAAGATCGGGAGGTCAAGGGCGTCCTCAGCTATTTATCGGGTTTAAGGCCATCCCCATGTATTTTGACCCTGCCTCAAATGAAAATTAACTGCAGCTGCAGCTGATTGTGCTTTGAATGCATAGCTGGTCATTGGCTTTGATCCGGCAAGAGAGTCTATGGATGGAGTCATTAATGGCTACGTACAAAAATTACCCGCCACCATTGTAAGGGCTAGTCAGTGACATGATCAGGGGTCTGTCCGCTGTACCTAGGTAGGGACAGTCACAATTGAAGTCTGCCATTTGCATCCCTCTTTTCTCCCTTTATATGTGTATGTGCATGCACGTACATACGCATGCCCATGTACGTAGAGCCTCATGTGTTTTGGTCACAGGACACCTCGGCATCCCCAGGCACTTCCACCATGTAAGATAATTACAGAGTGTGCCTCCATAAGCCTAGATTGTAGATCCAGCTGTACACCCGTGGTGCAGGGTATAGCCTTCCCTGTGCTCCTAGGCACCAGTAAGTCACTGTCCTGAGCATTCAGACACTGACATGGTGCTGTGTGTGATGGAGAAAGTACAGGCATGCTCAGTGGTGTGGATTTCCAGCCCTACGATGCACCTGCACCACCACCATCCTTGAGGGACCTGCCGCTTGTACACTGGCTGTGTGAACGTTTATTCACATGTAATTCATATACCATAAAATTCCTCATAAAATGCCCTGGTGTTGAGTGTGCATATGTGGTTGTATGATTATCACCAAACTTTCAGTTCATTTTGCATCACCTCATAAGAGTGATGCAATAACAGCCTGTTATTCACCCCACTTGGCAAGCATGTCCACTTCCTGTCCCTGTTGACTCCCTCTTCTGGACATTTCATATGAATGGCATTTCATGACAGCCTGCAGCTGTTCCCTTGGTGCTTTTGAGGTCTGGCTGTGGCGGAGCCCGGATCTCTGATAGTACTGATTCTGCTCCATCTGATTACCTGTGTGGCCTGTGACTGACAGGGTGCTGGGTGCTGCTGCTGGGAGAATCCTTGTACAAAGGGTTTGGGAGTTTTCATTTAGGCCTGGGTTTTGTTTTGTTGTATATTTGTTCTTTTGAGACAAGGTCTCATTATGTATCAGTGACTGGTCTGGAACTGTCCATTTAGCCCTAGCTGGCCTTGAACTCATCGAGATCCTCCTGTCTCTACCTCCTGGGTTCTGGATGTGGGCCACCTGGCTATGTTTTGTTTTATTGTCATTTTGTTTTGTGTTTTTGAGACTGGGTTTCTCTGCATAGCCCTGGCTGTCCTGGAACTTCCTCTGTAGACCAGCCTAATCTCAAGCTCTCAGAGATCTTTCTGCCTCTGCCTCCTGAGTGCTGCAATTAAAGGTGTGTGCTATCACCGCCTGGCTTGGTTTCGGTTTTAAAGAGTGGATCTGGTGACTTCTGTAACCTAGGCTGGCATTGAACTTGAGATTCTCCTCCTTCAGCCCCATGAGTGCCAGGATTGTAGGTGTGTACCCAGATTCTATGTTCAAGAGTCTACAAGGATATGTGGTATTGTTTCTCTTAGCATATGTCTGGATCGTCTGGGTGCCAGGGTTTCAGTTTGGAGAAACTCTTGCTTCCTGCAGTGTGAGCTGTGAGGTTGGTCCCTGCCTCTCACTACCTTTCTTTCTTTCGTTCTTTCTTTCTTTCTTTTAAATATTTATTTATTTATTATGTATACAGTATTCTGTCTGTGTGTATGCCNGCACTGTGGCTGCCACAGTGGCTCCTTGTGGCTTTGGTCAGCATTTCTAATGGCATCAGGCATCGTTTGGGTGCTTGCTGTCTGATCATGCATCTTCTTTGGAGAAGCATTGGTTTGTATCCTTGGCCACATGTCACTGAGCTGTCTTGACTGTGAGTTGACCTTTTT
This sequence comes from Bramus lutescens, assembly GCA_001685075.1. Lineage (NCBI taxonomy): Eukaryota > Metazoa > Chordata > Mammalia > Rodentia > Cricetidae > Bramus > Bramus lutescens. The sequence continues at coordinate 362,642 of LOEQ01001704.1, read as the reverse complement.
TTTTTTCAGTATTTCTTGGTCTACCAGGTGTATCCAGCCTACAGCCTGTAAATGGAGGTTTCTCTCCTGCCCACCAGTTCCTGAATAAGCCTTACTTAGAGGCTTATATTAATTATAAAACTTTGGCCAGTGTCTCAGGCTTATCACTAGCTCTTACAACTTAAATTAGCCCATTTCTATTAGTTTATATTTTGGCACGAGGCTTGTGGCTTATTACCTCACATCTTGCTTCCCCGGTGGTTGCTGGTGTCTCCCTCAACTCTACCGTCTTCTCCTTGTATTCAGTTTGGCTTTCCTGTCAAGCTCTATTCTGCTCTGCCATAGGCCAAAGCAACTTCTTTATTAACCAGTGATAATAAACTTATTTACAGCATACAGAGGGACATTCCACATTAGCAGCCCTCAGGCCTCACGCATCCCTGGATAGCTGTGAGTGCAGCTCAACACATTCATGATGATACCCCTGTGGTACATTGTCAAGTGACTGGATGCCTCTGGTGAAGTCTAAGCCCTTATTGGGCACCACCTTCAATCTTTCCTCCACATCCCATATCCCTTCACCTTCTCATTGGCTTCCTTCAGAGCACAGAGGGTTTACTATTGAGGAAAGCTGATTACCTCCCCATCTTTCTTTTTCTTTTTGTAGCGATCCTCCTGTCTCTGCCTGCCCCCGAGTGCTGGCATTACAACTGGCATCAGTGTGCCTGACCATTACATTTTTAATCCACAAGACTATGGAGCCAACTTTGAGTCCCAGGGCCTGACTCTGAACACATTGTGTGCTTTCTGAATTTCAGTTTCTCATTCTGACAACTGGTCACCATGAGTTTAAGACCAGCCTAGGTCCCATAGTGAGCTGGAGACCAGCCTGAGCTGCATAGCAAGACCCTTGTCTAAAACCAGCAGATAAACAAACCCTACAGGAACGGCTCTGCAGTGTGGCTTGTTCAGAGCTTTCCCACTTGGAGCACAGCCATTGTTTTTCAATGCTCCGTACAAGATTCGTACACTTGCCTGAGTCAGCACTTCGTGTAGGTTTGGACCAACGGGAGACTGAGTGTGTTCTGAACATGTCCAAGGTGGGTCCAGCCATGCTGTTGTGTTCGTTAAATGGAGTACATGCATTTATTTGCTTTTTGAGACACAGGATCTCTTGTAGCCCAGGCTGGCCTACAAACTCAATATATAGTCAAGGATGACCGTGATGTCCTGGCATGTGTGCCTCTGCACCTGGTTTTGTAGGTGTATTTTGGATGTGGACATTTTCAGCTTCCTGTTTGTGTGGAAACAGCGCCCTGTTCACCTGGCTGCGCTTGCTTTGCTTCTGTTGGTCACTTCCTCTTTTTGTTAGATTTTGTGCTTGTGTTTGAAGTTTCAGCCCTCATGTGTTTCCAGTTCCCATGAGGCTTGTCCTTATTTCTGTTGTTTGCTGTTCTGGGTACGGAGCCTAGGGCCTTGTACATGGAAGGCAAGTGTTCTACCCTTGAGCCAGCACCTGATTTGTCTGTTTTTATAGAGCGTCTTGTGCAGGTTGTTACTGGGAGACAAGGAGAGGATGGAGCCACGTGCTGGGTTGAGTGTGAGCGGAAGAACAGGTGATGGAGGCCAATCACAGAGCAGCTTTGAAGGAAATGCCATGCTCAGCCACCAGCCAGGATGGAGAGGAGCTTACACTGTAGTCAGTCACTGAGGCGGCTGACAGAGGACCATGCTGCTGGGGGCGGGTGTTCAAGCCCAAGTAACCAGGATTTGTGTGTATTGGAGCCATGTGATGAGGGCTGTCCATAATTCAGGACAAGTTCCATCTCCCAAGTAGCCAGAAAAGTTAAGACTCCTGCTTGGTTTGGCTCAGCACGTGAGGACTCTAGATGTCGGGCTGTGTCTGTTTCCTTTCTGGTGCTGTGATTAAATACTGTGACCAAGAGCAACTACCAGAAGGAAGAGTTTATTTGACTTGCACCCTAGAAGGATAAGAAGCCATCATGGTGGGGAAGCATCAAGGGGTGGGCCTGGAGGCGGGAGCAGGAAGCTGAGAGCTCACATCTTCAAACCTAAGGGTAAGCAGAGAGTAAACAGGAAGTGGGCCAGGCCCCAGTAACTTAATTCCTCTGTCAAGGCTCCACCTCCAAAAGGTTCCACAACCTCAAACAGCAGCATCATCTGGGGACCCTAGGGTTCAAGGATCCTAGCCCATGGGGGTGGGGGGGCAGTCTCATTCAAACCCTCACAGTAACCATGCTTTCTCAGCATAGGATCAGGGCAGAAACGACTCCACTAGACATGAGCAGCTCTGTTCACAAAATGGAGATTCCATTGTTAATCTGGCATGGGTTGTGTGATCCCATGCCAGTAGTTGACTCTCTCTGAGCTACTCCTGCCTCAGCTGTATACGGGTGCCTCAGTCAGTGCCTGCCTGCCACTGGCTCTATGAAGACTCAGTTCGCTACTCAGAATAAAGGAGAAGCCACTTGGGAAAGGAGGGCTCTGCCAGCTGTGGGATTCGAGCAGGTAGAAAATGGATGGAGCCCAGTGTTGCAGGGTCAGGCCTGCAGGTGTCTTCTTGAGGAAGTAGAAGGCGTCATGGTTCCTCTGGGACCCTCAGCTTCTCTTCTGTAAGATGGACAGGGGAGATACATAGTGAGCCATTCTGTGGGTCACAGAGGGCAAATGTTCTCTTGGGCCGCTTGTGTTGCTGTGCTGAGCAGGTTGGTCCCTGGCTGCCCAGATGTTGCCAGCCCTTACTAGCACCACATGGCCTCAACTCATTCTCATCTCCCCTCCACCACAGGCAGCTGCTGAAGACGGAGCTGGGGTCCTTCTTCACTGAGTACCTGCAGGTGTGTGGGCCTTGCCATGGAGGAAGGTTTGGTCTGTCTCTCGAAGGATGTCTTTATACCATATGACCTGTGACAGCCTGAGCAGGCTCGAGGCTTGCCTCTCAGGGTGGATGGGGTTTTGACTGTGGCAGGAGGGGGTCTCATGTCTCAATTGCTTATTGGTGGAGTCATAGGAGTCCTGTGGGCCAGACCACCTTGGAATAGCTGCAAGCCAGTGATGGCACCTCTGCTCACTTTCAGAACCAGCTGCTCACAAAGGGCATGGTGATCCTTCGTGACAAGATACGCTTCTACGAGGGTGAGTCTGAGGGTTGAGGGTAATCAGCCTGGCTGAGGCCTGGTTGTGGTTAACGTTCTGGAACAGTGGTGTGGCAGGTACTAGGAGGGAGGGGTGGCTCTGTGGTTAAGATGGCTGGAAAGTAAAGAAAGATGGTTTCTTGGGCTACAGGACTAAGAGGGGACCTTGGAGAGAGTCTGTCCCCCACACTTGGGAGCCCAGGGAGACTGTACAACTCCAGGGAGAGGCTCTCTGCTTGGTCTCTCAGCTTTTTGTCACCGTGGCAAAGCCAGCGCTTTAGAAGGGTGTCCTGTCCTAGTTTCGTTTCTGTCTCTGTGGTGTAACACCCTGCAAAAAAGCAACTTAGGGGAGAAAGGGTTTATTCAGTTTATAATTCTAGGGACTAGGCCCTCATAGCAGGGACATCACACAGTCACAGTCACGATCAGAGAGAAATGAACACATTCGTGCTGCTGTCTGCCAAGCTCAGCTCTCTTACGCAGTTTAGGACCCACTGCCTAGGGATTGGTGCCACCCACAGCAGGCTGGGTCTTCTCATATCAATTAGCAATCCGGGCAGTGCCCTACAGACATACCCAGAAGCCAGCCTGATCTAGATAATTTCTCACTGAGTCTCTTGTGGGATTGTAGGTTGTATCAAGTTGACAAAGCTAACCATCACAAAGGGACAGGGCTGATTTTGTCTCACAGAGGTCCAGGGACATGAGATGTTGAGCCTGGGATGAAGCCAATGTCCTGATGGAGAGCATGTGGCTTAGCAGTTGTTGTCCAGGAACAGCTTCTGGCCAGGAAGAGGCAGAGGCAACGTGTAGCTTTCATAGGCCCTCTGACAGTGCATCAGTTGTGTTTCTTGTTGCCATGGCAAAAGCAGCTTAAGGAAGGGGACTTTTCGCTCATAGTCGGAGCCTGCAGCCCATCATGGTGGGGAAAGCGTGGTGGCAAAAACAGGAGACAGGTCACATGGCACCCACAGCCAGGAAGCAGAAAAATGAATGATGATGCTTAGCTCACATTCTCCTTGTTACTCAGTCCAGGACCCCAGCATCTACATCCAGGGAAGGTCTTCTCACCTCAGTTAACCCAACCTGGAGATTCCCTCACACCCAGAGCAGATAGATCTCCTGTTCTGAATCCTGTCACGTTGACGGTATTTACCATCACACCCGCACCCACTTCCTCCCACCAAGCCCCACCTCCTAAAGCACATTCAACTCTGAACTGGTCAGTGGATCCATCCTGTGATGGAGCCAGTGTCCTCATGATCCAGTCACCTCCACAGCGCTGCTGGCTGTGGACCACACCATCAACATACAAGCTATTTCAGGGACCACCTTATAGCCAGACCCTAACAGGAACCCCATCCATTGTCTGAGAGCTCTCATGTTGAGTCTGTGAATAGCCAAAGACCAGAGAACTAGATTATGGCAGATCATTGTTCCCACATGGGGACATCAGAGACAATAGGCAATTTGTTCATAGCCACAATACAGGGAAAGCCGAGGCAGAATTCGAGCCTTGGTGTGATACCAGGCACCGCTAGTCCTTTCTCAGTTTCAGGGCTCTGCCCACATCGTGAAGCAGAGGACTTTGACTTCCTGACCACAACACTTGAGGCCCCTGGCGTCTGATAGTCTTGGGATCCTGAGAGGGGCTTGGCACTATGGTGAAGCTAGTGTCCAGAGGACTTGGCATATACAGATTCTCCTTTGCAAATTCCTCTGTATGCCCAGCCCTGTGAACATGTAATAAGTACCTGTGTATGCCAGGCCCTGGGCACATTTGGTGAGCACCTACTCTGTACCAGGTCCTGTACTGGCTTCAGGACGTGAGCATTTTATATTTTATAGGCACCACTTTCTGTATACTAGCACCTGTGCTTCTGTTCCATAAGTACCTGCTGTGGCCAGGCCGTGGTTGTGCATGCCTTGAGGCAGAGGCAGGCACATCTCTGTGAGTTCGAGGCCAACCTGTTCCACATAGTGAGTTACAGGCCTCCCAGGACTACCCAGAGACACCCTGTCTCAGAAACCAAACCAATCAAAAAACCCAGAAAAATAAAGAAGAAAGAC
>LOEQ01001704.1:277358-293880 GCA_001685075.1 Bramus lutescens | reverse complement strand
ATTTCGGGGTATAAGCTAGCCGTGCGGGAGCCAGGTGGGACGAAAAACAGGCCCACTCGCTAATCACTACACTGATGTTTCATGTGTCCCCTGCAAATCTCACAGCCATCCCAGGCGACGGACCTCGTGCTACACTCACTCAAGAAGGGAAAAGAGCAGCTCAGCGAGGTCAGTGCTGGGTTTGACCAGCAGAATCAGGGCTCTTGCGCACACTCCACCTCATTGTTCTCTGCTTCTGTCTGGATTTACACTCTACATGGATTGTTACCGAACTGGTGACCAGTTCATATGTACATGACACTTACGGTGACCTTGACACCGTAAGTGACAGAAGGAACAGAGTGGTAGAGAGGTGAGATTCTGGAGCCTGGCTGGGTTCAAATCTCTGCACTCAATCGAGGAAGCCACGTAAATCCATCTGTGCCTCAGTTTCCCCATCTAAATTCCAATGAGCCTAAAAAAAATCATCTCAGTCTCATAAAAAGAACAGGTGCTTTCTGTATCTACACCTGTTCTCTGTATGCTAGTGTCCTAATCTACCGTCCTCTTCAGGAGACCCTGAGGTCCCTTCTCTGTACTTCTGGGCCTAGACTCACAAGTGGAGTGTGTCGCAGTCGACTGTCACTGGTAATGCTGTGTAACAAGTGGTCTTCATCTCAGCATGTTACAGGATCAGGCCTTTCTTCTGCGTCTCAGTCAGTTCTTACTGTGTAACAAGTAGCCTCAGCTCTCAGCATGGTACAGCAGTAGGAGTTCTTTCCTGGGTTCCATGACGTGTGCGGAGCAACTGGGGTTCAACTCATATTAAGCATCTTGTCATTTTTGACCCCAGGGCAGAGGAGTGACCTCCATCTAGGACATCTGTTCTCCTGGTGGGGACTGGAGCAAGCATAATCCAGTCAGGAGGTCTTACAAAATGTGTGTCTGTGTGTGTCTGCAGCAAGTTGTGTGGGCCAGCCCATGGCAAGGACACAGAGAGGCAACTCTCCTGAAAGTGAAGGTGACACAGAGACAGTTATCCTAGGACACCGTACCTCCCTCCACTGCTGTCCCCGGTCAGTGCTAGATGCTGAGGGCTCAGAATCTGCACCAAGTCCTTGTGAATATCTGGTGTTACTGTGTCTCAGGCCCCATGGTTTTGTTTGGTACAGAGTTTCTCTGTAGCTTTGGAACCTGTCCTGAAATTCACTATGTAGATCAGGCTGGTCTCGAACTCACAGAGATTTTCCTGGCTCTGTCTCCTGAGTTCTGGGATTAAAGGCTTGTGCCACAACTGTCCAGCAGGCCCTGTGTTTTGATCATGTACTTTTGTTTTGTTTTGAGACAGCGTCTCTCTGTAGTCTTGGCTGTTTTGGAACTCATTATGTATGGAGACTAGAATCCATCCACCTGCCTCTGCCTCCCGCAGGCTGGGATTAAAGGTGTGTGATACCATTCCCAGCGAGTGCGTTTTAAAATTGGATGAACACCTAGTCTGGTCTCCTAGGTCCATGCTCACAGTCACAGTCAGACTTTCTTGTACCTCTGTGAGTCTTCTGGTCTGTAATGCTTTTTTTTTTCTTTCATTCTTTTGCCCTCTGTCAAGCTTCTACTCATCCCTCAAAACCTCCGCCTTGAAGTAGCCCCCGAGAAGCCTCCAGTCCCCAGGGTTCTCCACAGTATATTCTGGGTTGAGTTACAGCATTGTGTTGTCCTTCCAAATGTTTGGACTCTCATGTCTGTTTGTGGGGCCTGGGCTTGTATCTCTCCCTGGACACTTCTTGATGTTGTATTTTCTCGGAAAGGGGAATCCGAGAGCCTTCTGCTGGCCGTGCCTGCCATCAAGGTCTGGAATAAGCCAGTACTCTCTTCTTCCTCAGCCTCAAAGACAAAAATCAAGGTGAACTCATCCCCCCTGTGCTGCGGTGGACAGTGACGTACCTGAGGGATAAAGGTAAGGAACTAGCTCTGGCCAGGTCACTCAACAGCGCCTTTCTAGAAGGGTTTTGTTTCAGATCCTGAACACCCTACAAGCTACTGGAGCTGAGACTTGAGCAAGCATGAGATGCACATGCACAGTGGCCCCAGATGTGACCTTAAAAGATCTGACTTTAAATACCTGTGTGTGTGTGTGTGTGTGTGTGTGTGTGTGTGTGTGTGTGGTCTTTTGTGTGCTTGCTGCATGACCTGGAGCCAGCTGCTTACCTTATCTGGGCCACCATCCCCTGGTCTGTCCAGTGGGGTTAATACCAATGCCTGACTCACAGAGTTGTTGGGTTCATTGACTGGGCTGAGCCTGGGTTCTGCAGGCTCCATGGCCCATGGTATAACCTTTGTCTTGGAAGGCGTGGGCCTCACAGCTTTCTGAGATCATGGCTTGAAGACAGAAAGAAGTGTTGCATGTACAACGTGGCCACCTTGGGTATGTGAGCATCACACATCACTGTGGGTCTGTGGGACAGCTAGGAAGGAGATGCAGGAGAGACCAGAAGGACTTTAGCCTCTAGGCTGCTGTCTACTGTCCCCATGTGTTCTAGGATGCTGTTCCCTTTGCAGAGCAGGCTCGGTCGGACCCGACTTTCTCTCCTGGTTGTGAAGCCAGCAGGGGCCTGGTGATGTTGAAACTGGTGGTGAAGAATCAGGGTCACAAGATGCTAGGCTGCAGGGGTGACTGGAGCTCAGGCTTGTGTGTTTCTGCACTCCTTTCTCTTAGGGAGAGAGAACCTTTAGGTGGGACATCGGGTGAGTGGAAAAGCCTGACCTGTTGCCATGGGAGGTTGATGCCGCAGACAGGGGATTCGCAGAATCTCAGGCAGGCCAGAGTTCTGGGAACTGAGATGTCAAGTCTCTTCTTCCTGCAGGGCTGCGCACGGAGGGTCTGTTCCGGAGATCAGCCAGCGCCCAGACTGTCCGCCAGGTTCAGCGACTGTATGATCAAGGTGATGCCCCAGACCCCTCCCTCCTGCCTGATTCTCAACTGCCACTCCCCAGTTCTCGGTAATTCCATACCCACCTAACCCTAGAGACAGGTCTGGGCAAGGCTGCTGCCTGGGAACTCCAACCACCATCCCATTGTAGAGCAAGGGGATCCTGTGTCTAGACACCAGCCTGTTAGGCAAGGCGCTGCCCCAGCCCTTATTGCCTGTGTACCTTCTCCACTGACACCATGTGGTCACATGGTTTGAACTAACAATTCAAGGTAGGGAAATCATGTTATGGCTTTCCATAGGCAGCCCCGACCCTGCAAGCAGAGAACTGGCATCTGAGCTGGGGTTGCCCCCAAAATATCACTAAGCAAGTAGCTATCTTGCTCCCAGAAACACTTGCCCCCTAGGCCCGCTTTGAGCCCTCCATGTTCCTGTGATTGCACATTCATTCATCAAACACTAGGCCCGCACAGTCCTGAGCTGGGCATTAGACATCAGCCTGGTCCTGTGTGTAGCCCCAGAGCCAAGACCCTGACCTTGGAGCTTCAATCTCCATGCAGAGCCAAACCTTACCTGGAGGGAACCAATGGCTGGCCCCATGGGCACCCTAGAAGAGGGAGGCGGTGGGGACAGAGGCCTCCCTGGGACACACGGCTGTGACCTCCCCCTCCAGCTCACAAGCCGTGGGCTGAGTGAGCTAGCTGCTCAGCTGTGCCCTCCTGTGTTCAGGGAAGCCAGTGAACTTTGATGACTACAGAGACATACATGTCCCAGCCGTGATCCTGAAGACCTTCCTGCGTGAGCTGCCCCAGCCACTGCTGACCTTCCAAGCTTATGAGCAGATTCTCGGGATCACCAGTATGTACCTGAGCCAACTCTGGCCTCTGTCTTGGCTGAGGCAGCATTTGCCCAACCTTGGCCTCATTACTGTCCCACGCTATGGATCAGCAGAGGGAAACTTGGGGCCACCCCTCTATTCAGTGAGACTGTAGGCTGCTGCTGACATCGAGTAGGCCAAATTGTCCTTAGGGTTGGGGAGAGTGACCCTAACTTACCTGGTGGCCCTACAAGGTGGCAACAATTCTCCTTCAAGTGAAGTATGCAGGCCCTTCCTGGGAGGCCTATGGAAGCTTCCTGACGGCCGTAGTCTCCAGAGACAAGAACACTGGTGGCCCAGGAGTCAGGAGAGTCATCGCCCCTGTCCAGAGCTGACTCTGTCACCAGTTGTGTGACCTGGGAAAGCCATGCAGCCTCTCTGCTCTCACTTCCCTCATCTGCATTCACTGGGGCTCTTCTGAGGATTGACAGCACAGCAAGGGGTAGGGATGCAGCTCAGGGAGCAGAGCTCTCATCCGGCATGCAGGAAGCCCCAGATCCCATCCCAGCGCCAAATAAAATTGGCACGGTGCTGTGTGGATGTAACCGCTGCACTGGAAGGCAGAGGCAGGAGGATCAGGACCTCAAGGTCACCGTTGGCTCAGAACCAGTGAGAAGACACTCAGCTGACTGCTGTCCCAGAGTCATTGTTGTGACATTCTGCCGCTCTGCCTGCTTCCCCGGGAAGGGTAAGGGGACCACCATAACAGCCAAGGTGGCTTGTGTTCCTCCCATGTCCTCTCTGCGGCCATCATTCTCTGAAGAGGGGCTTGAGACCGTGTCATCCACAGCCTGGATCTGGCGGCCACTCGTTTCCCTGGAAATGGGAATGGCAAGGGCACTCCTTGTCTACCATTCACCGAGATGACTAAGCAGCCAGAGCTCGGTTCCCTTTTTTATTAGAAAGCCCTCAGGCTTTTCATAGGCGGGAATCCTGGGTCCTGGCAGGAGCGTTTGTACAGCTCCAGGGTCTCCTAGTCGCTGCACAGGTTTAGCAGGGGGACAGTGGCGTGTCAGAGGCTGGGAGCTCAGGAACAGGGTTGTGCACGTCTGTGGGTGGAGGTTCTGATGATGTAGACTGGTTGGTAGAGCACCTGGCTTCCATCCTTAGCACTAGATAAACTAGGAATACGCCTGTAATCCTAGCACTTGGGAAACAGAGGCAGGAGGAATGGGAGTTCAAGGGCATCCTCAGCTACACGATAAGTTTGAAGCCAGCCTGGCTTTATCTCAAAACAAAACTCAAATGGAGGGCAGTGGTGGGAACTGAGGGTCTATGCGTAAAAACAGTTAGATCCAGCCCCATCTCCACCCCCAAATGTGGGACTTTCCCCAAGAACAGCATAGTGTGGTGATCTGTGTACTAAAACTCATAGGAAGGTGCATTTATTCTAGAGGAGGCCAGAGAATAAATGTTTCAGCCTTCCCAGCCACACAGCCNNNNGGCAGCTGCTGGCCCCTTTGCTGTAAGCTACAAGCAGCCCCAGGCAATGTGACAACGCACAGCCATGTTTGTGTTCAAGTAAAACATTGCTGATCTCTGGCATGGTGGTACATGCCTCTCATGCCAACACTTGGGAGGTAGAGAGAACAAATGAAGCCTTTATTAACCAAGAAACATTCTGGGCCAGATGTGGGCCGCAGTCTCTGTGTTAATTGCTGGCCCTGGTCTAGCCTTTTCCTGTTTGCAGAGTGACACACTGCCCTGCTTGCCAGCAGTCAGCCGTTTCTGTAGCCATTGCACAGAGGAGGAAGGAGCCTGGCAGAAGTAGTAGGGTGTTAGTGAGTTACACGGCCAGGCTGGCCTTAGGACTGTACCGCCCGAGCCAGCAGCCTCATGCCATTGCAGGTGTGGAGAGCAGCCTGCGTGTTACCCACTGCCGCCTGATCCTGCAGAGCCTCCCGGAGCACAACTACGCCGTCCTCCGCTACCTCATGGGCTTCCTGCATGAAGTAAGTGGAGTTAGCTGCCTCTCAGGATGAGGAAGCCCAGCCCCAGGACTTGCCCTGGGGCCTCTCGTCAGCACAGACCCAAGCTGTTTTTCCCAGGTTCAAAGTCACGCCCACTCTACTCTAACCACCAAAGGTCCAGCCAAGCTCCTCTGAGAAGCTTGACAGTCTGATGTGATGCCCAGGGATGGGAGCCAGGAGGGACAGAGGGGAGTCTGTCATATGATGTCACATTCTTGGTTTTGTGTGTATGGTATATGTTCATGTACATGTTCATGCATGTATGCATGCATGAATATGTGTGAATGTACGTGCAGAGGACAAATGTCAATGTTAGAGGTCTTCCTCAGTCACTCTTGTGTTTTGAGACAGACTCTTATAGAGCTCATTAATTCAGCCAGTTATTAGCTGGCCAGTGCGATCCAGGAATAGATAGTCCTGTCTTATACTCCCATACNTGAATTGGAGGCATAGGCTGCCACACTTTTTTTTTGTGGGTGCTGGGAGTTGAACTCAGGTCCCATGGCAAGTACTTCAGCTGCCAAGCCACCTCCCTACCTGCCCTCTACCCTACCTCACATCCATTACAAGCTATTCTGTTTCTCTCGCTGTTGCCTGGTGACTTTTCACTCAAGCGAGGATGTGCTCAGACCCTCTTATGGAGACCAGATTTCTTAGGCTTCCTCCTCAGGCACTGGTGTGGGCTGGTCTCTGTTCTGTCGCTCCTACATAAGGGCTCAGAGGCAGGTCTTCTGTGCCCACTGGGCTCAGCTTCCTCATCTACAAAATGGGAAGTACTGAATCCTACTTATCCAGGTGGCCATGTCAGAAGGATGGGAGTCCCCCCTCCCCCAGGTAGAAAGCACTTGGCTTTCACCACCGTACCCACAAGCCTGAGCTCAGTTCATCAAACCATATCACGGAAGTCAGAGTGTGCCTGGTTGAGTGCTGGGTCCCCCTCCCTGAGTCTGCCAAAGTGGAAGGGAGTTGATGGGGCATTCATGAGATCCTGGAAGTCAGAATGTGGCAGGGGTTCAGAGGGTCATCACAGCACCAAGGCCAGAACCTTTCAGAGGGAAAAGCTGAGAAACTGAGGCCTCAAGGGGGGAAGAGGCCACATAGGATTTTGACATTATCTGGAGCCTCCATTCCGGAACTTTTTTGTTTGTTTATTATTTATTTATGTGTGTGTGTATGTGCGTGTGTGCATGCACACACATGTGTACATAGGCTACAGTATGCAAACATGGAGGTTGGAAGACAGTTTGCAGGGAACAGATTCTCTCAGACATCTATGTCAGTCAGTCCCAGGGACTGAACTCAGATTGCCAGGCTCTGCAGAAGTTATTGTTACCCACTGAGCCATCTCACTGGCTCCATTGTTGTTTTTTGAGACAGGGTCTCTCCCTGGCCTGGACATCACCAAGTAGGCTAGGCTGGCTGGCCAGTGAGCCCCAGGGATCCAACTGTCCCTGCCTCCTCAGGATTACAGGCGTGCACTAGCTTATTCAGGGACCAAACTGGCTGGTGTGGCAAGCACTTGGAGAGACAAACTGAGCCATCTCCCCAGCCCCTCCCTCTGCCTCCAGAGCTCTTTCCACCACACTAGCCCCTCGAGGTGAGGATGGAATCACCGAGAACTCTCCCTACCACACCAGTCTTCTTTGGGGTGAGGGCAGAATCTAGGCTTCTGATCCCTGGGGACTCATTTCTTGGTTTCCTCTGTGGCTTCTTTCAGGTGTCTCAGGAGAGCATTTCAAACAAGATGACCAGCTCAAACCTGGCATGTGTGTTCGGGCTGAATTTGATCTGGCCGTCTCAGGGGGTGGCTTCCCTGAGCGCCCTGGTGCCTCTGAACCTCTTCACGGAGCTGCTGATTGAGTACTATGACAAAGTCTTCAGCGCCCGGGAGGCCCCCGGGGAGCACACGCAGAACACTGTGGAAGCAGAACAGGCTGGTCCTGTCACCAAAGGATTCACGCCGACAGGCACGCCCCGGGCCTCACCATACTTGCCGCGCCTCCGCATCCCCTGACTGGTGGGAGACACCTCAAGTTGGAGATGCCGCCTTGCAACCTGGGTTTCATCTGTGTCCCCATTTGTCCTATGAACTTACTGTCTGTAAGAAGACAGGAATTAAATGAACCCAGAACTTTTTAGTGAGAGTTTTGTGGCTCTGATTATTGGGTCCATCATGGTTCTGGCCTATGGTTGAAATGAAATACATGTGTGAGGGTAGGTGGCTGTTTTGAACCATAGTGCAATCTGACTTAAAGGGAATGTGAATGTGTGGGCAAGGGGCCCAGAAGACTCACTATGTGACAGGCCATTGACCTAGTGACTCACACAGCCATAGGTTAGCCACAATCCATGGGTTACCTGACAGTTCAAGGGTCCTTGGGGGACTCTCACATGCCCTGGCTGGGTTGGCTATCATCTGGGGAGACTTAGCTGTCTGACCAGTTACTCCTATCCTCCAGCAGGTGGCACGGGGCACATGGTGCCTTGGGCAGAGACACTGTATAAAGATGGTCTTCGAGATCATGGGCAGCAATGCTCAGGGCCCCATGGAGAAACATGTCCACTGCCAAGCTGGTTGGCCACAGTGGGGAGAGGAGCATGGTAGGCACTCCACACAAGAGGAGCTGCCATTGGGCAGCCAGTCTGCCAGAAGGTTCCAGATCTGGGGCTTCAGACAGACTGTCCCCTCGGGGTTGTAGAAGGGACCCTGAGCATTATCAAATGCAGTGCAGCAAAGTCACCACAAAAAGTTTGATATGTTATCCATATTATACAAGCTTAGGTCACATGCTCACCCGGGACCAATCCCTGTGGCCAGAGGATGCACTGAAGGGCTAGGCTTAGGTCACAGGCTTCCTGCTGGGATCCAGATCATACACAGTTAACAATTATCACAAGGAGAGCTGTATGTCAGCTTCCTTCACACTCCTGCTGCAGACAGAAGGGGATGGATGCTGGGGACAAAAGCCCACCTCAGATACCTGCTGTCAGTCCCTCCAGGCCTATATGTAGGCTGTCCCAAACTGTGTGGTGACCCCAGGCCTGTCCAACATGGTATAAACGGAAGGGTTGCATTGTGGGACCTTCTTCTCACAGGAGGCTAGGAAGTAGAATCGAGACAGGAAGAAACCTCACAGTCCACCCCTGAGTGACCCATTTCCTCCTCTCCTAAAGTTTACAGAAATTTCCAGCACACTGTCACAACAATTTGTTTTAAACAAATTGTTTAAAGGCCAAGTTTTAAACACAGGAGCCTGTGGAGAACATTCCGCATCCCTGAAGGTACAGGCTTTACTCAGTGGCTAACACTACAGGACTCACAGAGAACGGAGACCTGCCTGAGAACAGGGACCCTGCTGACACATCATTCTGATCCAGACAGTGTTGCCACCTGGTGAGTGGATCTGCAAACACTGATTCCTGGGGACCTGCTTGACCGATCCTGCAGGGCAGCTCCTTATAAGCAGCCATCGAAACGTTCCCTCTTCTGCCCTAGAGATGCAGAGGACACAGAGGGATTGAGTCTGCTTAAAAGATTTCCTACCGTGGACAAAGAAGGTGCCCGTGTCCTCAAGTGATATTCTTAGTCCACAAATGAGGACCTGGAGACCCAGAAAAGTAAGAGTATACCCAGGCACAGAGCCATGCTGTTGAAAACATGGTGCCCTAAACTTGAGCTCACAGGTTACAGGTGCCCAGAAAGGGAGGGCAGGGCAGGAACCTAAGGCAAGAACGTAGAGGCAGCAACTGAGGCAGAGGCTATGGAGGACTGCTTACTGGCTTGTTCCTCATGGATTACTCAGCCTGCTTTCTGGGCTGGGAGCACCAGCCCACGGATGCCACTGTCCCTAGAGAGCTGGGCCATCATACATCAATCATCAGTCATGAAAATGCCCCACAGACTTGCCTACAAGCAATCTGACGGAGGGATTTTCTCAACTAGATTCCTCTTTCCAGATGACTGTAGCTTGTGTCAGAAATTAACCAGTATAGCTGTGTCCAAAGCTATGAGGGCTTTTGCTCTGTGGTTTTCACGGAGAAGTGAGGCTGAGGGAGGCTCTGGGATTTCTCTTCCCTACTGGACAGTGGGGGCTTATACCACGTGCACCCGTCCTTCTCTGGAAAGTCTAGCTTTGTGGTGGCTTGAGCTAGAATTGCAGTGTCAGCCCCGACCCTGTCAGCCTCAGCATGCTTGATCTCCTCTGCCTGATTCCTGTCTGGGCACAGAGCACCCAGAAAGCTGAATGCTCCCCCACATGTGGATGTCTGTTTATTTGTATCTGCCACTTGACAATCATGCCGACATTTATTCCCTGGTTGTATCAAAATTGCTCAGCATGTCTAACTCGAGGCTCAGACACGATCCACCCTAGCTATGGACACAGCACAACCCAAAATGGATAAGCTGCTAAAACCCTGAGAGTTGCTGGGGATTGAGACCGGGGGAGGGGGATAACTCAATCACGCAGTTCTTGAGGGTGAGTGGTAGATGATACCTTGGCACACCACAGGAAGGTAGGACCCTGAGAGATAGCTGAGATTAAAGTAGCTTTGTCTTCCTGGTGTCCATCTCCGCTGGTCAGCACTGTCACACGTGCCGGCAGCCTGAAGTGGCCCTCAGCTGACATATCCTTCACCAGATGCCCTGCCTGCTGCCGAGGGCTCTGGCCTGGTCTGCACGGCCTCCGAAGCCCAGCCTGACCCTGGTGTTGAGAGGAGCCCTGGGTGGCTTTCGTGCATGCGTTCTGGATTCTCTTCTCCACAGCCAAGCTCCAGTCACATGTGTTGGCTACCCAGTGACCCGCCCACCAGGATCTTCATGTGTTTTCTGCTTTTTCTGCTGCTCTGTCATTCCCAGGCCCAGAGGCACATGGATTCTCCTCCGCTTCATGAAACTCATTGTGGTTTCTTCTTCCCCTTCTCCTTTTTTCTTTCTGTTATCCTGAGAGCCTTTCTTTTCTCCCTTTGTTTCTTTCACTTTGGTTTCTTCATTTCTTTTTTCCTCTTTGCTTTCCTTCCTCTTTCTTTCTTCCCTCTTTTTTCTCTCCTCTATCATTCATTCTTCCTTCCTCTCTGCATAGCTTTCTCTTTTTCTTTCTTCCCATTTCCCTCCCCTCTCTCCCACCCCTTCCTCCTCCCCCTCTCTCCTTCCTTTCTTCTTTCTAACAACCCTTCCTCTCTGACCCCAAACAGTCAAACAAAGTGGGCTCCCAGCAAGGCTCAGTATAG
Source organism: Bramus lutescens (assembly GCA_001685075.1). Taxonomy (NCBI): domain Eukaryota; kingdom Metazoa; phylum Chordata; class Mammalia; order Rodentia; family Cricetidae; genus Bramus; species Bramus lutescens. The sequence continues at coordinate 282,898 of LOEQ01001704.1, read as the reverse complement.
AACCTGAGGCAGCCGACCCACCATGTCCCTGCCACAGCCTCTGGAAAGGCCACCATAAATGCGCACATGCACCCCGCCCTCCCCCATCATCATGATGTCTGTGCTCACAGAATGCTGAATAACCCTGAAGGGTCTCAGAGTTCTGCTGCCAGGGAGAAAGAAAGAAAGAAAAATGATGGCTCCCTTAAGAGCCTGCCATTGTGAGCCCCGAATTAACAATGACATTAAATCAAGCCTCATGCATTATGCAGCAGGGTTTACAGGGAAATGCGTGTCTGTGAAATATATGTTTCAAATTTCCTGACTTGGAGAGGTGCCCCAAGATGGTCTCCTGCCGGTCCTTTGATAACAGTTTCTCTTCACAAATGGTAATTGTAGAATCCCAGCCCAGCGCTGCGTGGACCCATCACCTTCCTGTGTCTCGGCACAATTTCCCGATCAGTCCCACAGCAAAAGAAAGTGATTATAACGATCACATGTGGGAAGCACACAAAATGTCCCAGCTTAAAACAATGCCAACAATGCCTGGACAAGGACTCCAGGGTGTCAGCATTGCCAGGACACACGGGATAAATTAGTCAAACATTCACTTTTGCAGAAATGACAGAGATTTCCAATGACTCCAGAGGGTCAGCAGGCTGCCCAGAACTTGTGCCTGACATTCAGAGTGAACCACAGGCATCAGCCAAACCCACATGCGCCAGGGTTTGCCATGGCAGGAAATGTCAGGGAGGGAAAATGGAAGTCAGAAAAGAGAAGTCACTCATCGATGTCTGAGGCACAGACTGAGGCAGACGCTGGGAGAGCAACTCAGTGAGCTGGGGAAATCAGATTGTGGGTCTAGGAATGACCCGGGAAGGGGACCAGAGCATTGCTGCAGGGAGATGCAGCCAGCCTGTCCTTCATCAGCAGGAAGAGCAAGCAGTAAGTCGAGGTGTGGTGAAGAGTGTCGTACAGCTAACATGACCAGAACTGACGGATGTGTCGGTTTGTATCTGAGTTTCTCCTGATGACCATCTGTGCTTGTCACACCTCTGTGACCCAAAAACTGTCAGGAAATCTCTGCAAGCCCACAATTGCTCATCATTAAATGATTTCACACACACGTTGAATGATATACAAGCTGAAGCAGTTACTGAAAACTGGTGGGGGGGCTGGAGAGATAGTTCAGTGGTTGCTTTTCCAGAGGATCCCGGTTCAATTCCCAGCACCCACATGGTATCTCACAACTGTTTGTAACTCCAGTTGGAGGGTTTCTGACACTCTCACACAGACACACATGCAAGCAAAACACTAATGCACATAAAATAAAAATAAATTTTAAAAAAGACTGAATGTTGGATGCTGTGGGATGGTTCAGTGGGTAAAGGTGCTTACCTGTATACAAGCCTGGTGACTGGAATCCACTTCCTGGAACACGGTGGAAGGAAAGAACTACTCCACATGCATGCCATGGCATGCGTGCACCCACACGCATGTGCACACACATACTACACACACATATGCACACATATGTGCACACACACACTAAGCAGAAAAAACTGAATGAGGGGTGCAGAGAATGGGGCTTGGTGGTAGAGCACTTGCCTAGTGTGTGTCCCACCCTCAGTGGCTGTGGGTTACACCCCTCAGTGTTCGGGATGGAGGGAGAAAGGGATAGGGTGGGGGAGGGGGTCACAAAGTGTGAAGACATAAGCAAGCTGAACACCTGAATCTATGCAGTGTTTACAGAACATCATACTCAACAACTGAGGGGTGTGGCTACCAATGTAGACCAGAGTCAGGGTCATAAGACAAGCCTGGGTAAATTAAAGGAATTAAAATAGATGAAGAATACAATGGAATAAAATTAATCTTGAAAAAAATCAATGATATCTAGAGGGGAAAAATTCAAGTATATAAAAATGTTTTTTAAAAGAAGAAATACACAAGTCAGTGTGTTAAAGAAGAAGTCAGAATGTAGGCAAGAAATTAATTTCTAATACATGCACGCATGAGGGGTTCAGTGTGCCCTTTGTATGTGGAGGTCAGAGGACAACCTTGGGTGTTATTTCTCAGGTTCACCTATTTTTTTTTGGGGGGGAGCTGGCCTCGAACTTGTTATTTAGATCAGGATGGCCTCAAACTCACAGAGATCCTGAGTACTAGGACTAAAGGCATGTGCCACCAAGCCTGGATGATTTTATTTTTATTTTACGTGTATGAGAGTTTTGCATCAGGCATGTCTGTATATAATGTGCATGCAATGACCACGACAGCCAGTAGAGGGCATTAGATTCCCCTGGAGTTACAGATGGTTGTGAGACACCATGTAGGTACTGGGAACTGACCCTGGGTCCATTTGCAAGAGCAGCCAGTGCTTTTAACTGTGAGCCATCTCTCCAGTCCCATGGTTTTTTATTTGTTTGTTGTTGCTTTTAATCTTTTGCTGTAAATTATGTGTACACACATGCATCTGTGTCAGGGTGTGGGCCTGAGTGTAGGTGTCTGAAGAGGCCTGAAAGGGTGTTGTATGATCTAGAGAAGAAGTTTCAGGTAGTTGCTTGTGAACCACCTGGCATGGGTGCTGGGAACTGAATATGGATCCTTAGCAAGAGTAGTAAGCAAGCGCTCTTAGCTGCTGAGTCATCTCCAGCCACACTAATAAGAAACTAAAGACAGTTTCTTACTGGCCAATTAGGCTGAACTGGTTGGCCAGCAGGCCCCAGAGTTCTGCCTGTTTGTCTCCTTGTTAATGGGATTACAAGCAAGTGCCACAAGGCTTTTTTTTTTTTTGCATGAGTTCTGAGGTTCAAATTCTGAGGCTTATACTTTGCTGACTGAGCCATCTCACCAGCTCCCAAGAAAATAATTTGAATTCGCACTGAAAATAATCTAAAGACATGCTAATGTCACAACATATCAACATTCATGAAGCATTAAAGTAGGATCTCGAGGGAGAGATAGAGCTTGTAAAAAAAACAAAAGAAATGATCTAAAAACAGTGGCTAGTGCTGCACGGTAAGAGACAAGGGAAGGAAATAAAAAGTAACAAATTCCCTCTCTCTCGCTCTTCCTTCTTTCTTTTCTTTTCCTTTTCTTTTCTTTCTTTCATTTTTCTTTTGACATAGAGTCTTATTACAAGTAGCCTTGGCTGTCCTGGAACTCACTATGCAGACCAGACTGGCCTCAGACTCAGAGATCTGCTTGCCCCTGCCTTCCAATATTAGGATTAAAGGTGTGAGCCACCACACTTGGTTTGCTTTCTATTGCTCTGATAAACCCCATGACTAAAAAACAACTTGTGGAAGAAAGGATTTATTTGGCTTACACATCCCAGTCACAGTTGATCACTGAGGGAAGTCAAAATACACGAACGTGGCGGCAGGAACCGAAGCAGAGACCAGAGAACAACACTGCTTACTGACTTGTTTCTCATGGCTCCTTCAGCTTGCTTTCTGGTAGAACTCAGGGCCAGCTGCTGAGGGCTGGCCCCGCCCATGGGGAGTTGAGCCCTCCCACATCAGCCATTAGTTAAGAAAATGCCCCACAGACTTCCTGCAAACAATCTGATAGAGGCTTTTTCTCAACCCAGGTTCCCTTTTTCAGACGACTCCAGCTGGTGTCAAGTTGATCAATAAAAAGAAGTAACCAGCAAAAGCTGGATAATGGTGGCACACACTTGTAATTTTAGTCCTCAGCAGGCTGAGGCAGGAGGATTGTGAGTTCTAGGTCAGCATGGGCTATATAATGAGAACTTGTCTCAACCCTACAAGGAAAAAGAAAAAAGAAATTGGGGCTGGGGTGAAGCTCGGCACCAGAGCCCTTGCCTTGACTTGGGTTCTATCCTCAATACCCGAAACAAACAAAACTGATAAATCAATAACAGACGATAGAGAATATAAACAAACCCAAAAGTCAGTTATTCACATAAATACATGCATTCATGAACCCTTGATAGACACAACAAATCAAGCTGAGAGGAAGCACAAATTAAGAAAGAAAATGTGCTTATCACTTTAGAGCGTGCAGAGAGCAAAATGATCATCAAAATGTCGAGAACAATTTTATGCCAACACCAGCCTAAGTGATAATTCCTTGAATAACTCAACGGATTGAAACTGACAGCAGGAGAGAATATCCCAACAGCCCTGTGTATGAAACAATCTGAACTGTTAAGTGGAAATGCACCACCTTCTCCACCTTCTCGCTCTAGCTCCAGATGGCTTTGCTAGTGCATTCGAACAGAAAGACTTCCAGGAAACAAGCAGACATGTTTCTGACTTAAGTAAAAAGGTGTCTGAGGCATCAAAACGACTAGCAGAAATTTAACGTCCCATGAAGTATCGGTACAGAACACTGCATACCAGCAAGTCAAATGGAGCCATGAGCGAGGAGGGTTTATTCCAAGAGTTTAAACTTGGTTTAGTGTTTGAAAATTGATATAAATAATCACATTTACTGAATCAGGGGACACTCACATGGTTTTAGAATAATCGTATATGCATTTGGAAAAAATATTAAAAAACAACCACAATTTTAAAGCAAACAAATAAACAAAAACCATTCAGGCTGGCGAGAGGGCTCAGCAGTTAGAAGTAATTGAGGTCCTTGCAGAAGACGGGAGTTTGGTCTCCAGAACCCACATTGGGCAGCTCATAACTATGTATAACTCCAGCCATTGAATCTGACACTTTCTTCTGGCCTCTACATACATCCTGAACACACGCACACGTGTGCATGCACACACACACACACACACACACACACACACAGAAATAAAAATAAAACCCAAAGGAAACTGAAACTAGCAGAGACTTCCCATCTATCACAATATTATCAACTTGATGTAATCTAGAATCTGCTGGGCATGCCCGTGAGGGATTTCTTACTTACATTATCAACAGAGGTGGAAAGACCCTTCCTGGATGGGTGGCACCTTCCAGTGGCTGGGGCTCAGATACAAGGATGTCCAAGGGAAAGGCATTTGTTTCTTGCCCATCTTGGCCTCTTGCTGGTGAGGGCTGATGTTGTCCTCTACTGATACCTGAAGCCAGCTTCATCAGCCTTCCAACCCAGATTGAACACCAGTGTCTTCCTGGGAATCCTCCAGGCCTTTGGCCCTGAACTGAGACTGCTGGGGGTTCCCAACCTGTCCCGTGTGAGACAGCCATTGTGTGACTACCCAGCCTGTACCATGTAGGCTAATGTAATAAATTTTAAGTATGAATCAGTTATGCACATTCCATTCCTCTAGAGAACCCTGACTACCACAACACTTATGGTGAAGTTATGGAAATATTATCATTTAAATGAGAAAAAAACAAAAGATGCCAAGTCTCACCTCTTTCTTTCCGTGTTGGAATAGACATCCAATTGCTATGGGAGGCAAGAGAAGTGAGAGCTACAAAGATGAGAAGGGAGGTCTGCAGGAGGTGGTGGCTCACACCTTTCATCCCAGCACTTGGGAGGCAGAGGTGGGTGGGCCACAGAGTTCCAGGCCAGCCAGAGCTACATAGTGAGAGTCTTGTCCCCAAAATCAAAACAAATAGAAAGACAGG
>LOEQ01001704.1:251325-261922 GCA_001685075.1 Bramus lutescens | reverse complement strand
TCTCTCTTTCTCCTTGTAGATCAGGATGTACCTTTCTGCTACTTCTCCAGCACCACATCTGCATGCTGCCATGCTCCCTGCCATGCTGATAATGGACTGAGCTTTTGAAACTGTGAGCCAGTCCCCAGTTAAATGCTTTATAAGTTGTCTTGGTCATAGGGTCTCTTCACAGCAATGGAACAGTGACTAAGACAGGCCCCCTCTCTTGGGACCCCTGGATGTCAGCAGCAGAGTGAGACCCTGGTTCTGCTCAATCAGGCACAGCTTTGTGGTGCCCAGGGCACAGGGGCCTGCCTGCTTTCCCGCCCATCTCTCTTGCATGCTGCAGCTCATTCTGCCTCCTCATGTAGCTGCCCGGGGCACCCATTCTCATCTCTGTCAGATTCCTCCTGACCACTGTTAGTGTCTCTGTGTGTTCCCTGTGAGGCACCACGGACCTTGGTGGAAGAGATTGGGATCTAAATAAATACTGTGAGATCCCAGATCATGGAGAGAGGTTTTCAAAATGAAGGCCAATTGCATATCAGGAAAGTACCATTCCCTCACTCCCCACAACCCAACACGTTTAAGGAGATGGTTTCCCTTATGTTGTAGATGAAGAGACAGGTCCAAAGTGGACCAAACACCAAAGAAGTAAAGAAACATCAGCTCTCATGTGTTAATGAATAGCAGGATTGGACAAGGACCCCTGTTACTTCACTGTGCAGCCTCCAGGGTGGGGTCAGGCCCCTCCACAAGAACATGAGGCATGGTCAATCATGGGATACGCAAAGCAATGTTTCTCTGGCTTGTCTTGTGATTGTACCCCCATTACCTAGGGCGGGGTTCCTAGGAGCCTCACATCTAGATAGGGCACAACCATGACCTGAGGTACTACCCTGAAGGCTGCTGCTTCTATCTAGGGCCCCACCAAGTCCCACCTACCAAACTCCACCCACTGTCCCCATCATCACCTTCCAGGTGTTCCGTTGTAACCAGGCCTAGAGCTACCATGAAGGCAATTTTCTGAAAAGAAAGGGGATAGAGAGGCGTTAACACAGCTGTAGGCTCTAATCCGAGTCAGTCAAGAAATAGTCTGTGAACCACAGGGCTATCCCCTGGGGATGCCCAATCATGCAGCCACTGCCCCAGAAACTTGGGGAACTCAGATACTCAGAAACTGTCTAACATCAATGTAGGGAGCTCTGGGGAGTAGCTAGGAGCCTGTGATGGGGCCAGATAACACAGTCCTCAAATACACTTTTGTTCTGTTTTGTTTTGTTTTGAGGCAGAGTTTCTCTGTGTTACATTCCTAGCTGTCCTGGAACTAGTTCTAGTAGGACCACGCTGGCCTGGAACTCAGAGATCTAACTGCCTCTGTCTCCTGAGTGCTGGGATTAAAGGCATGTGCCACTACTGCCCAGTTCAAATGCACTTTAAAAACGAATAGCATGGGGCTGGCAAGATGACAGGTACCCTTGAGGAATGAGAAGGCTGATCTCAGCCTGCAGGAGGCTCTGGCCTTAAGCAGATGAAGAGCGGACAGACAGATGGGTGCCACTTCCCAAACCATTGTGCCCGTGGAGTGGGCTCTGCAGTGTGCGTGTTCAGCAAATGGACATCTGAGCAAACAAGAGGGAACGAAAAGGAGGAGGGACAATAGCATGGGAGATGGAGCCCCACTGGGTGCACACTATCCTGACCCTAGTGGAAGCCAGAATCCTCGGTGCTGAGTCCCTTATACAAAACAGCACTGTGTCTACACAAATCCCACGCACACCTCCTGAATACTTTAAACCACTTCTATGTGGCCTGGAATGCCTGATGTGACAGAAACCACAAATAAATCATTGTTTCACTGTGCTCTCTAGGGAATACTGACAGCAGAGATGTCTGTATGCATTCAGTCCGGATGCAACAGTCATGGCGGAGGGGACACAGGAAGTGAGGATCTGTGAAACTGCATTCCGGCAGGACACACCCATACTTCAATGACAGGATTCTGTGCTGTGATTGGCATGGAGCAAATCCAAGCACTGCCTTTCAAACTTTCCAGAATCTTCCTGCCCCCCTCCATCTCTCTTTTAATATTTTTGATTCTGTGGACACGGAACCAAAGGATACAGACTGAGCTGGGAGCTCCCTACAAGCCATAGAGGAATGGAGCAAGTAAGATAGGTCAGACCCAGCTCTACTAGCCTTTTGGAATGTCTTGGAAGTGTAAGGACTTTGATGAGGGAGATGAACCAGGCCTATAGTCTCTTACAAGTTAAATAATAGGGGCTTCTCACACCCATCACCTTTTTTGCAGAAAGTTTAGGACCCGTGAGGGAGGAAATCAGAGGCAACCCCTGGCAGAGTGGCTGGCCTCTGCAGTACTGTCCTGAGAAATTTGACTGTAGCCAACTCTGCCCTGATTTAGCTGCCCACAGTGAGGGTGGTATCTCTGGTTCCCAGATGCAGGGCATGCCCAGGCTACCCAGATGCAGGGCTGGNTGGGTAGCCTGGGCATGCCCTGGCTCTGCCAGAGACTACTTCTGACCTGGGCACATGCAGCAGGCTTGCTGTGAGAACACATCCAACCATGTAGGGGTACCTCCTACAGCAAGCATAGGCTATGTGTACCTTCCATCCTGTGCCCCTACCCCTCACAACTGCCACCAAAACACCCCTTTCAAAGTGTCCAGGTATCGTTCTGAGCTGCTGGCCACCCAAAGTTCCTGCTGCTATATAACTTCTGGGCCATTTCAACACTCTCCTGGCAGGCTCGTCAGGTCTGCAGGCCTCATCACCAGCTTCAGATTCTTTACAAAAACTGATGTCCATGCCTAGTTCTAAGACACAGGCCTATAATCTTACTACCAGGGAGGCCGGGACAGGAGTAAAGTAAGTTGAAGTCCTTCCTGGGCAACAGAGAGGGAGTTCAAGTTCAGTCTTGGCAATCTAGTGAGAACCAGTTTCAAAAGAGGAAGCTAAAGAAGGCTGGAGTTGTATAACAGCTCAGGGGTGGAGTGTAGCTCTATCCCAAGGACCATACAGAAACCAGAACCCATGGCCTGCAATGGCCTGGGGTTCCACTTGACTCAGTGAGGTGCCTGGAGGCTGCCGCTCAGTGTCCTGACTGGCACACGGCCTCTTGCTGCAGGCCTATGCTGCCCAACTCTCAAACTTTAACAAGGGCTTCTACACCAGGGCGTGTTTCGACTGTTCTGTTTAAGCCATTGTGAGTATTTACACTAATTACGCAGTTAGATATAATTATACTAATTGTAAAAATGCGCAATAATTGACTAAGATGCACTTCGAGAGAACAAGGAGATGTCACCAGGAGAAACTTCCTGAATGGAGAGTGCTGCAAACCTCAAGGCAGGAGAGACAGGAGTAGGCGAGGGCTACAGGCAACAAGCCAGCCAGGGCCTTACCATGTACATACGTGGTGCTCAGACACTGTCACAGGCTGGACCCAATAGGACCTTAGGGCTGGGTCATTAAGGAGATGTGGCCCACATAGCAGCTTCATGTTCCAGGCAATGAAATAGTGGTCTTTCTCTCTCTCTCTGGGGAGGTGTGTGAGCGCACGCATATGTGTGTTGTATACTGGGTCTCATGTAGCCCAGGCTGGACTCCAACTCACTAGGTAGCCAGAGATGACCTTGAATGACTCCTCCTGCCTCTACCCTAGGGTTAGAGGTGGGCACCGCCACGTTCAGTGTATGTAGTACTGTGGATTTTTAGCAACCCCAGGGCTTCGTACATGACAGGCAAGCTCTTTACCAACTTTGCTATCTCTTCAGCCCCTGAAGGCCTTCTGCACACGAGCAAGGACAATAACCAGATCACTCTTTTACCCAGATACTCCCTGGCTCCCCCATTTAAGAATTAAAACCCCACCCTGGCTGCCTGGTCTTCTAGAATCAGGTTCTGTTATCTGTCTGTTCAGGGCTGACCCTCTACTCTTAAGTTACTTGCTATCTGCAGCCCAGCTGACCTATCTGGGAGTCGCAAGTCCTTACTGCCCACAGTACCCTCTACATGCCCCGCCAGTCCCTCTGCCTCTAGTCTCCGGCATTCCCTTGACCTATGTCCATCATATCCCTCTTTGTGCAAAACCCCCTTCATCCCCTTAAGTAGCCTCTCTCTCTGTCCTTTCTCCTGCAGCTCATGGCTCACTGGAAGTTTCTTAATGCCTGTTTGGCAGCTTTTGTAGTCACATTAGTCTCTGCCCTCAGAAAGGAGCTTCCCAGGACAAAGACCACATCTGCCCATCCTGGGCTTCTTACTCGCATCACAGAGCACGGTGGAGGGCAGACCCAAGTGTGAATGCTGAGGGAGGACAAAAGGCTCAGAAACCAAGTGATGTCGTTAGGACCATAGGTCACTGCAGGCACCAGGAGCTCGGGAGCCTGGGGACCTAGGGGAGACTTTGCTGGTATGAGATCAGCTGGGGGCAGGGCATCACGCTGACTGGACTCTGGTGGGACAAATGAGGGTTCACCAATGAAATTAGAGTCTCAGTGAGAAGCACCATATGAAGAAGACCACAGCAGAATAGGGATGGTCTCAGTGACGTGGGGCTGAGAGTGTAGCCCCAGCACGGGACAAATGCCCGATGAAGCCAGGTCTTTGGTCAGCTGTTGCCCCATTCTATGACTGCAGGTGACTAGAATGGTTCCACTTATCCCTCTTCCTCTAGGGAGTGGAAGGAGGTGCCATGTGCAACTTCTAGAAAGTTCTTAGGGCAACTGAGCTCTATAGCTATTGGTCTTGTTCTGTATCCCTCAAGCTTCCAGGGTTGAAAACAAACAGGAAGCAGAGGCAGGGACCACATGCTGCCCAAGACGGAAAAACATCTCTTTCTGGGCTTAGTCCTGAGAGGAACAAGGCTCACAGCCAGGGGGGAAGGTGGATAATGTCCCTGATCCAGCAGTTCAACTCAGTATCTTCCAGCAACCCAGGCCTTACTGCTCCTGTCTGTTGATGAATCACTAGACAGGAAACAACATTGTTGACACTCAGATAGGCAGCAAGGTGGTAGAATCCATGCTGAACATGGCCTTACCCTGCCTGCAAAGCCCAGAGAATAGAGGGTGCAGACACAGCTCACTGGGTGAGCCCTGCTCTGGCAGCTACATCCAATCCAGTCAAGAGTTCACTACGCCCAGTCAAGAGCTTCCTAATGAAGTTGCCCCAACCCTGCAAAGAGCCTGGTCTTAAAGCCAAGAAGGGGTAGGGCCCTCCAGCAGGCCACACTACCTCGGGATTCTCCTGGCTGGGGGGCTGATCTTCCTTGGTGGCCTGAGCTCCCTGAGGTGGCTCCTCCGAGGGTGGCCGGGGCTCTGCTGAACTCTCGGGCTGCGTCTGCACTTGAGGCTGAATGATGATGACCTGGAAGATGCAGTAATGATGAGAGGGGCAGGGGTCCAGGAAGGGAGATGCAAGGAGCAGCTAGGAGTCAAGTAGGTCCTGAAAGGTATATCACAGAGGAAGGAACCAGGTGGTTGCCCTGTGTCCAGAGTCTGGCTTCCAAATATCCCCCCACCCCCACCTCCATGAGGGCATTTGTGTGAGAGATGGCCAGCATTACAAAGCAAGCAGGCCTGGGTACAAATCTTACCACTCCTTGGCTGTGTGGCCTCAGAGAGAATACTCTGTATCTCTAAGCCTCAGGCAATACACTGGCAATGCCAGCCTCCAGGGGGCGCTAACTCTTTACTCTCAGCTCAAATGTAGACTGAGCCTGGGAGCATTTAGATGTCTTCCCTGCCTGAGACTTTAGTTGGGAAGCAGAGGGACTTGATGATTTGGGGTTGCCTGGGGAAATGGAAAGACATCTCAGCTACAGGCAAGAGAGTAGGCAGAGGGAACCAAGGAAAAGATTTCTAAAGGGAAAACATGTTTCCCCAAAGGCTTCAAACAGGGCACTCTTCGGAGCGCTCTAGAGGACATGGGAGATGATTTTAGCTTTAGCATTAAAACTAAATTCCTCACAAGATATCAAGGAGTTCCTTGTCCTGCCCCATCCAGGCAAATGGGGCATAAAACAGCTCTTGACCACTTGACTCTGCCATCAGATAGAATATCAGCACCAGACTCTCTTGCAGCTACCCATTCAGCCACACGTTATTAGTTCATTATTCCTGTATTAGTAAATAGCAAGTCTCTCAGCCAGATTTATTATCCCATACCCATCCACCTGCCCCTTCATTTATACATTTACAGAGTCACTCAGTCGATCACTTATTCATAGCACCACTCATGCTAACATTCATTCATTCACCTCTCTTGAGCCTTAAACAGATCTGTACCCTTGGCCACATACTCATGTTCCATCCAATTCCCACTCTCATCTGCTCACACCTCTTGTCCCATTCACACTCATTTTTCATCCTGCTGATCGCTGGTTCATACTCCCTCCATACACTCACCTGAGTCTTTCCCCTTCACTCTTTGGCCATGTGACTATTCCACCACCCAGCTACTCCCCTGCCTAAGCATCAGCCCCTACATGAGCCTCCACATGCAACACATCCCCTCGGGGCTTGTGGTGGTGGCCACTCACCTTTTTGTCAGCACTGATGAGGAGGGGCTGCACTTTGATGCTGTCGCTGGCCACGGGCACGGTGGTGCTGGGGGTGATGGTGGCAGCATTGCTGGGGGAGGTGGAGATGATGGCATAGGCCACTCCGGCACTGCTCAGGGGTGAGGTGATGGCGGTGGGCTCAGTGAGGGCCTGGCTGCTAGGTGTTGGCACATGGTTGACGGTGTTGTTGGCAGTGGGGAGGGCTGGGCTTGGGTTCTTGATGCTGACCACAGTGGCCTTTTGGAATGTTGGGGGCTGCTTGGGTGGCCGGTCCCTGCCCGGGGTGACAGGGAGGCTCTCTGGAATCAGAGTCTTTGGCCTAACCTGAGAGGAAGGGACCAGTGTGTGGTTAGACAGAGACACAAGCTTTTGATGAAGGCATGGCAGTTGGGCAAACTTCAAGCAGACAAGCTGAGTCCGACATTAGAGGGGAAGGGACCCTGCGTTATCCCGCTCTGAGTCTCCCAGAAGCCATGACCTTGACCCCAAGGCTCAGGCTACTCTATCCACCATCTCCCTTGCTTGGCTGTACACTGAGTTATCATCACTACCCACCCATCCACCCCTGGGCTCAATGAAGCTGCTCCAGGCTACAGTCCCTTCTGGTGCACATGAGAGCAAACTGTGAGGGGGGAGGAGATGGGAGCCCAAGACAGAGCCCAGCTGGAATGCATCTTCATCACACCAAGTCAACACACAAAGCCCCCCAGTGTCACAGATGGGATCACGGCCCTTGTACAGGACCAAGTAAGCCACAGGGCTTCTGCAGCTCCCTGACAAACGTAGCTGGTAGCCCACTGAGGCCATGGGGAGTGTGTCTTGGCCATTCCATAGAGGGAAACCAAGGCGAAGCCAGAAGAGGCTTAACTGAGGAGAATGGTGGTAACGATATCACTGTCATTAGGGCACAGGGACTGAGCCAGGTGGCTGAAGTCGCATGCTGGTCCTTCCACTCTTCTTTGCTCTGCTCTGGTGACACTGGGGAGATCCTGCTGGACCCTGATTCTTGGGGAAGTCACCAGGACTCAGTGTGCTGTGGTCAGCAAACATGGCTATGAGATCCTGCACTGCCTGGCACAAGTTGGTCCTCGATTCTGATGGCCTTCCTGGCTCTTGCTCTAGTGGGCCCTGAGCAAACCGAATGAGGCCCTCCTCGTCTTAGGGGCCACAGTTGGGTAATGTGTCCAGCCTGACTGAGGCAAGTCCTTGTCCAGTATCAGGACCAGTCCCCAGACACTGGGCACAGTGCCACCCACATGATGAGGAAATGAGGGAAGAGTCCTATCCCTGCCACCCCTCAGTGCTGGCTGGGGATGAGCTGTTCTCTGCCTCTAAGGAAGACCAGTTGGGGCAGATGATGTCCCAGGGATGATGGGGAGATGACACTCTCCTGGCTTCTTCCTGGTCACCTTCACTGTAACACTGGCCAAATGACATTCCCTAACTCATACCAAACGTGGTGAATAGCCATGGGGCAGGTGCTAGACACTGAGGACAGTTTAGCCAGGCCTAAACACAGGTCTTTCACCCTAAGGGAATATTTGGGAATCTTGGAATGCATGACATCTCCCTCAGGCATGTGGAGGCCCTGACCAGCAGATCCCGATGGAACAGCCTCAACCTACTGCTGGCCTTTCTCGGGGTCTGCTTCTATTCCTACAAACTTCCTAGGCCAGCAGGACAAGCCCAGGTATATGCTAGGCACCTCTCAGTCAGTAAACCCAAGGCAGGGACAGAGGATTTGGGGAGGGAACAGTAAAGGCTGAATGAGAGACAAGAAGCCCAGGTGCTGCAAGCATTGGGTGGGCGCACTGAGGGAGTGGGGAGTGAACACGTGGGCCCACGTTCCTGTCACTTGCCTGCCTGTCTGTGCCTCTGTGGGGATGGGAGCAGTGTGGACTGCTGGGAGAAAGAGAAAGGAGGGAGGGCTGCCTGGGGAGCAGAAGCCTCAGAGGAAACAGCATGGACCTGGGCAGAGCCCCTGGAGCCCCTTTCTTGCTGTGGTCTGATATCTGAAGCAAGGACCCCCATCACTGCCTGCTCTCATCTCCCCCTTGGGAGGAAAACTCTGGCCTCCTCAGGATCTCTGCCTTGGTTTCTCACTCTGCAACTTCCTCCTGGGTTCACCCCAACTTTGATCTACAATATCACTATCCCAGGAGCCCTCTGTGGACCTCAGCATGGGACAGGTCATCTCAGAGCTCCCATCGGCCCTTCACACCCGCTTGAGAGATCCTGGAGGCTTGAACCCTCTTAGGGGTAAGGTCTTTTGGACTTTGGAAAGGGTGGGAACTTGAGGGGTGCTTTACCTCCTGGACAAGAGCTTCCTCTTATCCTTGAGCCAGGGGCATCTGTCCAGCCCCATAACCCTAAGACAGCCAGCCACTGTCTTCATCTCTGCAGCCAGTGACCCCGGTGCAGGTATGAGACACATAGCAGAGCCGAGCCATCAACAGCAACAGCACTCAGCAGTAACACCCAGGTCTGCAATGTACTGGGTGCAGGCATAAGTTCTCCCTGTGACAGCCAAGGCCAACAGACACAGAAGAGAGCCATCAGACCCTCTGAGGGAGATCCAAAATGGTGAAAGGGCTAAAGTGACTTGACCAGAGCCTGGAGTCCATCTGGGGAATCTCGGCTGGTCCCCAGGGCCTACACCCTGGACCACTTACCAGAAAAGGTGTTACCGTAGCGCTCCTTAGATCCTCTGAGAGACTCATTATCAATTACACACCACGTGTGACCCAGCATGGAAAAAGCTTTGAGAACCAGTATGCCTGGCAGTAGCTATTCTGGTTGATGCTGGCCATGGCTGATGCTGGCTGTACTTAATTCCTTCACCAAAATTCCTGGTCATGGCTTACTCAAGGATTTCACAGTTTCTCGCTGTTTGAAAAACCAGATTCCTCACTGTGAAAACGCTGAACCAAATGTTTCCCCTAATGACTGGACAGAGGGGACAGAGGAGGCGATGCACCGCCTAAAGGGGAACTCAGAGGCAGCACGTGGTGGGGGGCAGACACGGGACAGACAGACATTTACCTGAGGTAGCACTGCTGCTCCTTGCCCGGCCAACCTCTGCAGGGAGCTGACCTGAGGACCGGTGACGGGCACTGTGGTGGTGGCTCCCAAAGCCTGGAAGACAGACAGTGTCGCCATCAGACTCCAGCAGCCTGGGACCACGGGCTCAGAAATGGCCAACTCTTCTCCATATGATACTGGGGGTTTTTTTGCTTTGCTTTTTAAAACCACATGATAGTAGTCTATCATCATTTTAAGAAAAATTGGAAGCTAGAGCAAGAAAAAGGAAAATGTTGCCCAGAGAACAGTTAATGTTCCTGTATGCTGGCTTCCCTATTAAAGGGAAGTTTCTACACAGGGAGACAAAATCACATGCAAGTGTATGTATGAGTGTGTGTGCCAGGTGCACCTCTGATTGGCCTTGCACTTGCCATCTGAGGATGACTCTGAACTTTGGATATTTCTGCCTCTACCTCCCAAGTGCTGGCAGCGGCGTATGCCTTTTACCTCAGCATTAAGGAGGCAGAGGCAAGAGAATCTCTGTGAGCTCCAGGCCAGCCTGATCTACCGAGTTCCAGGGCAGTCAGAACCACACAGAGAGACCCTGTCTAAAACACCCTGGCGCAGGTGCATGCTTCCATGCAGACCCGTCATCTCTGAGTGTTTCTTTGGCTGTCTCCGTTCAGTAAGCACCAACGCCTGTGGTCCTAAGCCTTCGTTTCTGCTTTAGGTCCAGCCTTTTTTCCTGACTTGTGACAGAGGCAGCGTCTGTCTGTCACCTTGGTAATTTACACCCGGGGGAAGGAAGGAACGGGAAGCCAAGAGCAAGGAAAGATCAAGGTTCACCAGAGACCCAGAGCTTCCAGTGGGGCAACGACAGGGACAGCTCTGCTTCCACTCTGCTTGATTCCAAGTGACCAAAAGACACTCAGCTAACTAGCTGTACATAGGGGTGGAGTGGGGTGTCCTGATGTAGGAGGGTCATCTGTCTATGTGTTACTTTCATTGGTTAATAAA